>JAWRVZ010000056.1:1957500-2312500 GCA_037043235.1 Rhodeus uyekii
GAAAGTGGTGTTTAAGATGTACTCTACATGTGTGGGGGACAACCGTGCCCGTATGGTGAGCAAGTTGCAAACAACCCCTAGATACGTCCTCGAGGCAGGAGAGAGAACACTTTTCTCTTCATTGAGTCTCAATCCCAGAGATACAAGATGAGCAAGGACAACATTTGATGTTTAATCGCAAACTCTTGAGACTATTTGCAAGTAGTAAATGTGGATGCCATTTTGTATGTGTGGGTTGACAAGGGAAAGGCGAATATAAGAACCTGATATTGGTAAGCTTCACTGCTGAAAGCAAACCTCAGGAACGTCCTATGTTGAGGCAGAATTTCCAAAATTTCTTTTAACTGTGAAAAAACAATCTTTGTGTTGGATCTAAGACACAATAATTTCGATCATTTGCATCTTGAATGTGTATGTTCTGAGAGAACAGTTCAGACCACAACAGTCTAAAATGGGAAGCAACCAAAAAGTTACAACTGTAATAGCGACTTTTTCTGAAAGTAACTCTCCCTGAAACATGGGAGGTGGCGGGAATTATAAGGGTGTCAGGACTTGATATATTTTTATTTGCCCCTTCCCGGGGAGCTTATTTTTCCCTGCAGATCATCTTGGTGTGCATGCCATATGACTGAAATGTCTTCCCTAACAGTGTAAATGTTGTTCTGCATAGCTTAGGTAGGGGGTGCTGACTAAGTGATGATGAGCTCCCAGGAGAGATAGACCACGAGCATCTCTTCCATCATGTAATCAGTTGACGTCAAGGGCACAAAGACACATGAAGAATAAGGTTTCCCCCATGAAGGTCATTAAATCGTCTTGATGGTTCTAGAGGAAGAGGAGGGACCATTACTGAGGCCACCAGAAAGCTGCTCTAACTTTGAGCACTTGCTCCTCCTCCTGAGGCCAGTCTATGTAATCTGTCCACAAAAACACACAATTCATTTGCACACTATCATAGGAACAAGAGGGAATATCCCATCTGTTCAGTTCCCCTCCATTATATACATAAATAGCAGAACCATAATCTGTGTGTTGCCTCAGCAGACACAATATCTGAGACATTAGATTCTTTGACAAGATAACCTGCATCCTCATCGTCGTCTTCAGCAGTGGATGTCGCGATCCGAAGAGAGAGGGAAAGGAAAGGACCCGTATCCCACTCCTCATCCAGATCGACTCATGATTAGAGAGACGAGCGTGAAGCACTTCAGTGGCTAACAACTCAGTGCTTGCCATTCTCAAACGGAAGCACTTGCGCATGCGTATCATAATCAGGGATGGACCGTGAATATGATAGGACGCATCTCTGGCTGGATTCTCTTGACATGATTCTACTTTTTTTAACTCTTTTGTTTTTGATATTGAGAAAGAGAATAAGAAAAGGCTTTATTCCTGCCTAAAAAAAACTAATTCTAAGAAAAGAGATCGTTTTAAAAAAAGAAGTAGCACATAATGCGATTCTAGAGACAAAGGAACCTGAACGCGCACCTGTGTCATGTCTATTTATGACATGCGCATTACGATAGAGCTTATATAAGCCAAATCCTTGGCGTGTTTATGTAACTAATATGTTTCCCCATAGCGCTTAAATCAGCATAGCACTGAGAGAGCATGATTTCTGTTTTCAATAATTTAAATGATCACATAAGCACTGGGATAAATGTTTATAGCTCAGATATATACGGTTGTGATTAAAATAGAATAAATCTTTTGACAGTGACAAATACAAAACGTATTTGTTATTGAATCATTTATTCAAGAGATTCGTTCAAAAAGGCTGATTCATCCAGTAAGGAAACAAGTGAGTGTGTGAGATCTTTATGAGTCATTGAATAATTTATTCAAAGCTATTTTTTTAAACAAGTCATTCAAATTAATTAAATATTTAAACAGACTGAAGCAACTAGAATTTTTTCAGAAACTCTAGTACTTCAGGCCTACATATTTTGTTCAGTTGTCAAGTTCAGAATCGTGGCAAAATTGTGAACTCTGTTTTAAGTTGAGTAAAAACAGCTTAATCTCATGTGATGAAGTGGATGTAAGAAGGAGGAGGAGATCGACTCATTAATAACATATATTGAGCAGACTTCCAAACAAAAAGTTTTATAAAATAGTAAACCTCATTTAATATTTTTGTGAAAACCATTCATACTTTTTTTAGGAATCTGAGATGAAAATGAATAATAAAAAAGTATTTATTTTGAATACTTTAAAAGATATGTTTTACTGTCACTTTTGATCAATTTAATGCATCATTGTTGAATAAAAGTATTATTTTTCCAAGATTCTTTGGTGAATAGAATATTCAAAAGAAGTATTTCATTAGAAATCTTTTGCAACTGTCACTGTTGATCAATTCCATGCATCCTTGCTGAATAAAGGTATTCATTTCTTTTGAGAAAAGGTACAACATTTCTCTGCTTAAGTTTCTATTTCTTCTAAAGTTCGCTTTTATGCTGAAAGTTCAACATCAGGTATTTATTCTGTATATGCACACCACCTGATTTCTGTGAGAAAAAAATGTGATGAGATGTACTTATAATATGCACTTTCCCTTTATTATTTCTGCACAAACTAGTTTATATCATATGGATGGGTGTTGTTTTACATTTTCTATATAACACCTTTCCCACTCATTAAAAAGAGGTGTACATTTCTACGGAAAGTTTAGAACGCGGCTCTAACCAAATGCGATGCTTTTCTTAGATCTCCTCATAGCAACACTCTTGTTGTATTATCTCTTAGCATATCACTGAAAGCAAGGCTGGCACTGTGCCATATTTTGTTTCGCTGGACTTTAACTATCAATTGCCATCATGTGAAGCCATTTAGGACTGTCACTCTTCATTGGCGTGTCTGCAAACAAAGCAGTCATTAGGGATAAGAAGTACTCAAACTGACGTGGTGTTTCTAAATTATAGATACAGTGATTTGTTTAGTGAGAGATACAGAAGACTACGCTAGACTGAAAACAGATTTGTCTGACATTGCCAGTCTCTTTAACCATAACTGATAATCATTGTGTCAGGATTTACATATACGGTACATGAAAATGCATTAAAATGCACTCAGTTTTAAGAATTGCAAATTGACCAGCTAATACAAATATTTCAATGATAAAACCATTGATTAGAGTGCAGCAGGTAGGCAGAATTACTTTCCTATGCATATTTGCATACAATATTTGGATTACACGCTAAAGTAATTAAAATGATTTCAACCGCTTTACAAAAAGATTAGCAAACACTCATTAACACTTTGATAAGATGGACGGCTCTCTCCAACCAGCCAAGAAGCATTTCAGTGTAATCCAAACAAACGGCTGGAAATCACAAATTACATAAAAGCTTCTGTCTCATTAAATATGTAGCTGATCCAATAGAGTTTTTCCACAATGTCACTTTTATGACCAAAGAATTGATTTACTAATCATTCAAGTTTAAAGAAACAACTATGGAGTGGAACACAATTAAAAATGCTTAAATATCAAACCAATTGCAAATGTTAAATAGTGAGGTTTAATGTGAAAAGTGTAAAAAAATACTATAAAAAATAGTTAAATCAGCATTTAAACAATAGATGGTGACAGCAACCCTAAGGACATAGGTTTGATTCCCAGGGAATGGATGAACTGATAGAAATGTCTCCGTTCATGTAAGTAGAATGAGATAAAGGCATCTGAAAAATGCATAAATGTAAATGTGAAATGTCATTACTGCTCCTATTAACACATTTATGCATGTGGGCAAAGCCAATCAAATTCCAGCTTGACAACATGAAGCCGTTGAACTGTCACTGTTTTGAATTCGCCAAGGTGCTTCACAGTTAGACTTTTCTACAATCCTTAACTGCTTTCATCTCTCTTCTCTTTGACTTTGACACAAGAACATTAAAAGACGGATTTGTAGGTCTTCACTTGCACTACCTTGGATCACACTTTTTGCAATACCTTTGGAGCGACTCCCTTAAAATCAATGATAGAGCCGGTCCACACAATTTTTTGAATATCAGCCATCCAACCGAGAGAGAGAGAGAGAGAGAGAGAGAGAGAGAAAGCAACTTTTTCTCTACAATTGGAAGAAGCTGAATAAAAAAAACAAGAGAATCAAAGTCCGAGAAGTGAAAGCTCTGGACTTCAAGCTTACAATATCGGAAAGTTTATCTGCATCATTTTTTTTTTTTGACTCAAACCACGCGTCAAAGTATTCAGACGTTCACTCAAGGGGAGACTTGACATCTCTGAGCCGAGAACTGAGGTTATGTTCTTTTAGCCTAATTGTTGGTACAGTTGAGTGAAAAATATGAGTAGGTCATTTTAACCTGTCTAATGGCTACTAGTAATTGTTAGGTTGTTCTTGACTGATGTCTCCTACTGTGGATTGTGGGAAATTTAGTTTCCAGAACACTTTTCCCCCACAGGTCTTAAAATCGCAGCAGGACTCAAATCACATGCATTACCTCCGAATTTGAAAAGGAAAGGAAAGTTCAGCAGCTTCCCAGCATGCTGTAAACATGACTTTTTCGCTCTGAGAACATTCAGCTGTAGTTATCTAAAATTATCTCTAGACAAAGCGCTTTCGACTCTTTCAAACCGTACTTGTTCAGCTAATTTGAACATTTCATCACTGGACAAATTGGCATAGAATTGGCACAGAATCTTTTTTCTATAACTACTGGAAGAAAGGATTTTCTTTCAATTCCGATTGGCATAACTGTGCTGGAGAGACCTTGAAGTTGTCTTCCATCACAGTTTTACTGTGTTCTTACTGTTTCTATGCATTTTATATCATTCACGTGGGGTTTGCTATTTTATATTTGCAATTTTTCCCTGAGAGAAAATGCTTATTTTCGCTATTTATGGAAATATTTGTATAAATGGATGCATCCATCCTATTTGTTCTATTAATTGACTCATTTGAGCTCTTGTTCTCAGATAGATAGCAAGAGTTCATTTAAAAAAATGTATGCTCTAATTAGTAAGTGGGGAAAAGTGAATATTTAAGGAAGTGTTTTTAAGTGGAAGGGAGGATTGGATTTAGTTCGAGGGAAATTAATGCAGCTCTGCCTTAGCGCATTGAATTTCTTGCCTCAGTAGTTGAAGAGGAGAGTTTGTACTGATGTAATGCCTAATAGCTCTAGTTTTCATTCTGTTTTTATTGATAAGTTGTTTTATTTCTACTCTTAACCAGACACACATCCTCTTAAATATATAGTTTTGGACTGCAACACTCACATTTTTACACATCTTGGTGTGACTCTCCTTGTGATTGCTCGGGTCCATATCACAATAACTAAAAGCATATTTCTTAAATACAAAAAGCAAATGGAGGGGAAGCACATGAATATTGCATTACATTTTCCACAGACACTGATGGATGCATAAGTTGATGATTGGTTTTGGAGTAAATCTTGCTGAGAAGTGGTGGGAAACATTGGTCTAGTGAATTGCTGAATATAATATGGATTTGATGGCCGCTGGCCATGAGCAACACTGCTGAAACAGACAGGTGCACTTATCTATCTCTGTGAGGCATCTATAAATCAAAACTGAATAAATCCCTATGTAAGTGCTTTTTATTTACAGCAATGAAGAAGAAACATATATTGTCTTATTGTTATGATTTTGTTATATACCTCTACTTAGCATTATTAGATCATTTTAAGACAGACCACAGTGATGAAACAAGTTCATGAGTGCAAAAATGAAAGAAAAAAAACCTCAAGCTTAGCTGTTCGTTTACTACATGCAAATAAAGAAATCCAATCCAGTCCAATTTTTTCTAAATGCAAGTGAATAAATATCATTCAAAATAAATTCTATATGGACTACCATTCAAAAGTTTGACTGTTTGGGGTGAGAAAGATTTTTAAAGTGTTTTTGAAACAACTCTCTTAAGCTCACCAAAGCATTTATTTGATCAAGAAATATAGTAAAATTGTACAATTAATAACCATTTTAAAATGTTTTTCATTCATGTGATCGCAAAGCTGAAAACAGCTGTGCAGCTAATATTTTTGTGGAATTATTTAATGAGTAGAAGGTTCAGAAGAACAGCATCTATTCAAACTGATTTGTAATATTAAAAGTGTCTAACTGTTACTTTTGAACAGTACAATACATCCTTTCTAAATAAAAGCAACATTTCCTTCAAAAAAGCAAACCACTGTGAACGCTGTGTAAGCGTATATAAAAAATTGGCGTTAAATGAATTCTCTGAATTATCTTTACCATTTGACGCATACGATCACAAACACTTGATTGGTAAGCCACGTGATCAACTGATAAATACAAACGTGTTTTCACGCGTTGACTGGCGCTGAACTTGAGATGGACGCATCGAGATGGACAATGTTTTCAACCCCATCATTTTTAAGTTTCGAACATTTAAATATTCATAAGTACTGGAAAAACAATACATTTATAGTAAAAAATGAAAAAATGCACACCAATGTCCATGGAAGTGGGAATAACAATCAGTTCAATTACAAGGTGTTTTATTTATATCAGAAACACATTGCATTGGTAACTATAAAGTTCACTCTATTCTTCTCCCACTTTACCGGCCATTTTCTGTCATGTATTTTGGGAGATCTGAATGAACTGACTTGTTGTAAATCCGACAGAAGCACAAACTGTCGCTTCATAGATCAGCTAACATGATCATTATAAATGTTTTTAATCGACAAAACACATTCACCTCCACATATTTTAGAAATGGAAAATCAGGTAGTTGATGATGTCTTCAGCAAGGTATATCACGTGACAAGCATGACACGTCACCATGGAAATAATACTAAGAAACGTTCTAAAACAACTGTCAGCGGGAATATTTTAAACGTACGTGCGAAAGGGATCATTTGAGATCTTTTCTCAAATAAATTTATTAGTTAAAATTAATTAAAATATCTAATCTATGAACATATACTATTAAAATGATGAAAAGATAAAACAATAGCGCACAGGAAGAATTTTTTATATTTTTTAAATTATTATTGCGCTTGATCAATAACACAGCTCCTCTCACCCCATCTGAAGGTACAGCTTGGGGGTAACATTTCCTGTCTGATTTCTGTACAGACCCCCGGTTACTGAATTGCAGGGGAGGCAGTCAGACAGACTGCAATTTTCCTAGAACACACAATTACCATCTTCGTGAGGTGAATGCAAAGCGACACAAGGAAAATAATACTTGCAGTCTCGCCCTCCCTGAGATTTTCAGTAAATATAGAAGCGTACATAGAAAGAGAATCCAATAGAAATGGCCTCAGCGCACTGAGATGAGGCACCTGTGTCTTTCATCTGTGCCATCATGGAGATCGGAAAGTTTATTTAGCTGGAGCTGTTTTGATTGCCCATGAATCTGCACATCTCGGTTGACAGCATATGCTGTGCAGAAAGTGGGTCATGTCGGGAAGGTCTGGACTGAGTGGCAAGCCTGTCACAGATTAAAACGTGTGGCTGGACAAAATAATGCAAATTTGTGCCCTGCGGCTGCCAGCTTTCTTTAATAAGAGTTGAGATTTTTGGCAGTCCTTCAGGAATTGCCACAAAGATCGCTCTGGAAGCTTTGCTACCATTATCATTAGTTGGGATACATTAACATCGGCCTGTGCATAGTTTTCAGGTGGCCAGAGTAAAATTGTGCATGTACCAATCAATGTCAAGGTTAATGAACCAAGTAAAAAAAATAAAAATAAAAAAGTACTGGGAAGGCACTGATATTCAACCCGTTCTGAGCAAAACCCACGAGGAAGCGTCAATTTGATCTAGGTTTACGTGTCTGAGTTTCCTAAATTGAACCCTGAGGATCAATGCACTCTGATCAGGATGACCTTCCAGGGCATCTGCATTTTTTATTCTCCATCTGCGTTCACATTATGCTCCATTTCAGACATGGCTTGCATTTATCTGCTTTCAACTGCTGGCCAATTTAACACAATTTCCAGATCAAAAATACCTTAGGGGGATTGCGTTACACCACTCTCATCCTCGCCTGTAGCCACTGTGGAGCCTGAATATATGCTATGACAGACCTCAAATAAGGCAATAATTGTAAACTGATTTGCTTTATCTATCTATCTATCTATCTATCTATCTATCTATCTATCTATCTATCTATCTATCTATCTATCTATCTATCTATCTATCTGTTTCTTATCTTGGTTGACACATCGACTTATTTTCACACACTATAGTGTAATAATAGCAGAAGAAAGCTTACTACATAACATACAACATAACTCTGTTGTCCCTTTCTCTGTATTTTATTGCTTTGATATAGGCAACATTAAGCTCGTAATATCGATCGCATGCTGAGAACAAGGTAGTAGAGTTTGTAGAGTTTTTGTTGTACAAAGAATATAGATTTTCTTAAAAAAAAACTTTACAACAGTCAAATATTGTGTATATTAATTGCATTTTATACATGGTTAACATTTATTTATATTTATTTTTGCTGTCTAGTGTAACCCATATATATTAAATGAATAGAAATGTACTATATGTGCATTAAGTCGAATTAATATAATACAGTAATTGATTTGTTTAATATTCAATATAAACATGCATATGTGGCAAATGACTGTGTCATTTCTGATAATAAGAGAGTGATTATTTATAGAGTTGGCCAGATGAAGGTTTAAGCTACGATGCCGGAGTGTTTCGATTTTCAAACAACATTAGAAGGTAATATTATATTATGAAATATTGATTCATAACTCAGCAGTATGAGAAATTAAAGCTGGATTCTTTTGATGAGGGTGACCATGAAAACAGAAACTCAGAATACATTAGAACAGCATCCTTTATAGTAAGTTGTTTTATCCAGCTGGCCGTTCTCACCATATTGACCAAACACACAGCAAAACAAGTTAATCAGAGCTGCCAAACCAGCTGTGCATCTAAGCTAGCACATGCTTCTAAATGTGCAGGTAAGCTAAACAGCCATACAAAGACAGAATAGATGTCGAAAATGAGGCAGAGAGATTGTATTGCACCTGCATTCGGAAGCTACAGTTGGAATAAGGACGTGTGATTGTTCGTGATTAGCTAAGATAGATTATGGAAATAGATTTTGAAAAAAAAACACAAAAAAACAAATTATATAAATTCAACAGAATATTATACTTTTATATCTTCCAATCTTGTTTCTAGCTTTTTCTGTTAATAAACTGAATTATATTTGTGTCACAGGAAAAAAAGTGCTGTATTTAATGTGCTCCCCGCCCCCCTATAATAATAAGGAACATGGAGACAAATTAACGTTCTTATTCTTGTTTTCTGCCCAATCTGTTCATTGGGTGGTCATTCCACTGTCGACTAATGAGACAAAGGTTAAAAAACTGAAAAACTGAACGCGTTATTCTATTGTTTTAGATATATTCTTTTTTTAAGTATACATATAAATAACAAATTGTAGATGTAGGAGCATCTGCAAAATTCAGCTATTTTATATCATATATATATACACATGTATTTTATTAAATACTTATTTGTAAAAAATCTGATCAATTACAGAACATATTTTTTTAATGCATTTACCCAAGTCTTATTGGGTTAGCACTATTTATTAAATATGTAAAACTCTACATAAAACAGTGGTAAACCCAAAACACCTCAAATAAAACTATGACATGCACCAACCTTTATTAGAAATGTGTTTTCTTTTCTGTCGTACAGTGCAATGTGCAAGCTTCAGAAAGAGATGCAGTTTACTTTTCAATATGCAAACTTCATGAAAACCAGATGCAAATACCCTTGCAGCAGAAAAATGTCAATAACAAACTATTTTAAGAGATTGATGGCTCAAATTTGAAAACTAGTTATGTGAAGACATCGATAAATTACCCAGTTACCTGCAGCAAATTCCTCTGTGGATTTTTAGTATATCAAAAGGATCTTTAATATTAGCGTTTATAAAAAAAAAAAAAAGAGCCTCGGACCCCCCACAACTCGAGCGTTTCAGTTTAGTCAAATCGTTTTTTCACATCTTACGAGTCTGTCAGAATGAAGTATATCCCCTTCTCTTTGGTATAGAAACTGTGAACTCCAAGCAGCAAATGGAACAAGCTGGGTAATTGTGCTCACTTTTCTCACTCAAAATCGTTCTGCACTTTAAGGCTGAATGGAAGTGGAGTGGGATGCTTGTGGCAGGGGCCATTCAGCGCATGGAGGTTTGCAGGATTGAAAATCAACAGGCAATGTGTAGTTATGCTGCTCACTGATTAAAAGAGATCAACACCATTGATTTTCTGTACACTTAAATCATTCTCTCTTATAGGATTTCAGTCAACAGCTTTGGTGGCAAAGACTTCTGGTGTCGGAGCCATTTATCCTTTTCCTCTTCTGTCGATATGTGGAAAGCACCCAGCAACGTAATTCAGTTAAAATGACTGGCCCATCATTGGACCATGTCATTTTAGGGCCCCTGTCTATTTGGTCAAAGTGCAAGTTTCTAAACCGAAAAAGACATTGGTTAACATTATTTAAAACGGGCAATGTTTAGCTATGTAGGGGGTGGAAAAGACCTTTAAAGCAAATTGAAACAAACCATCCACTCTTGTAGCAGTAATACAACATGGGGCCACATGCAATTTGTAGAAACGCTTCGTTTTTTACCCTAATTACACACTTTCTTCCAGCTGTGCAGCTGGTGGAGGGAAGCCATTTGCTGTTAATGAGTATCCAACGGACTTACAACAAATACGTAATGCTGTGCAGGCACTGTTGTTCGTATTAGGGAAGGAAACAAATTCAAAATGCATTTAACTTTAGTCATTTGAAACTTTCTTTAAGTGTTTAACTCTTAAGGAACACAGAGAAACAGAATGGCAGTTTGAAATGAATGTGTGATGAGTGTTACAATCAGCCAGAACAGCAGGGGCATCTTCACAATTGTCTCTCCTCACCTTTTCCTCTCTCTACAATAGAAGATGTCTAAATTAAAAGCGTTTATAGCAGGAGCTCTTATCCACAGCGACTTACAAAAGTGCATTCATTTTCCCAAGTGAGACTGCCACGGTCAACAGACGGGACGCATGCGGGCATGAATGGTTTACTAGTAGTACAGAAACAGCAGCTATAAAGAGGTTTGGCTAAACCCTACGTTATGGGAACAAAATGTCCACACAAAGATGCAATATATAAAATGTCTTTGTGGGGGGACATAGTTTCTTCCCCATGAGGAAAACAGCTTATAAATCATGCTAAGTCGTGTTTTTTGAAAAAAATAAAAAAATAAATGCACAACATTTTCTGTGATTTGTAGGTTTAGGTTTTGGGTTAAGGGAATGTGGATGTACAGTTTGTACAGAATAAAAATCATTGTGTCCATAGAAAGTCCCTATTTAACAAGTGCCTATCAAGATGTGAAAATACTTTTTTATGAAGACAGAAAATTCTAATTATGCTAATTATGCAATTTTTAGCAGAAAATATAACTAAATATTTCCAAACCACAAACCAAAATTCCTCTTGCTCTCTTTTCACATTCCAACCACCTTCTGATGGATAATATCTTTCAATCACACCTTTCTAGTACTGGTTTCATTTAGATATTTTTCACTCAACAAATGCTGAATGGGTGGAATCATGTTTTATGTTCACTTTGAGATTATGAGGGCTATGAAGTGAGGGCATGATAAGACCTGTTATATTTGGATGAATGTGTCACATGGACAGAATACATGGTGAGAAGCAGATGGCACTTCTGTATCTTCACTTCCTCTGACTGAAGACACATCAGATGACTTTAGGAGTGAGAAACGCCAAAATTTACAGTGGACAGATGTTCCCTGCTTTGATGCAGCATGTATGAAGATGTAAGACATTTCTTTCAAGTTAAAAGGATAGTTCACCACACTGTCTTCTGTGGAACATAAAGGGAGATATTTTGAAAAATGAACCTATTTTCTTCTTGACAGTCTTCAAAACATCATCATTTGTGCTCCACAACATAGAAAAAGAAAGTCATACAGTTTTGGAATGGCATGAGGTTAATTAAATAATACAGAAATTTCATTTTTAATACTTTACTTTTTTACTCACCAAGTTCACACAACTATCTCAAGAATGAAACCGGAAATTAATAATATTAGTCATGGGGTAATATTTTAGGTCTAAATTTTGGTACTAATTTAACCCTGATAGATTATATAATATATATATACACATATACACACAGAGTGATTGGTGAGCAGAATCCATCAGAGAGTTTGCCATTTTAGAGGTGGCATGTCTGAAGGGCAACGCCACTGACATTTCCCTTGTTGCTGGAAACTGTCTAACAAGGTATTCCGTGGTGTCACCAGCCGCTCAGTTCAGAAGTGTAAGAGAGACAGACGTTTACAGCTGAAAATAGCTCACTCATTATCAGTGCAAAATAAATGAGTGGAGGGAGGCTTTCACAATCAGCCCAAAATAAAGCAGTGCGATTTTAATGTATTGTCACCTGCTGTAAGACTCTTCCTA
Organism: Rhodeus uyekii; assembly: GCA_037043235.1. Taxonomy (NCBI): domain Eukaryota; kingdom Metazoa; phylum Chordata; class Actinopteri; order Cypriniformes; family Acheilognathidae; genus Rhodeus; species Rhodeus uyekii. Next base: position 1,969,970 of record JAWRVZ010000056.1, read on the forward strand.
AAGTTGAATATACACATGTTTGTGGTTTAAAATCAATTTTAAAAAGCATTAATGTACCAAGGACCAAATGTTTAGTTTATCATACCATTCAAAAAAGAGACCAAATATGTAATAGGCCCTGTATAGTGTTCCAAATACAAGGATTAATTTCACACCACTACATGCAAATCAGAGGCAACTCCCAATCACTAGTGATGTAAGTTTCAGCCTATAAAATACGGGCAGCTTAATTCCCTTTACTCTAGAGTTGTGCTCTAGATTTAGTTCGTTTGGCAGAAGAGGCTTATTTCCATCAGCGCTACATTGCTATAATGGGGAGAGTGTGCATGTGTGTCATAAAGGGTAAAGGCAGGGGGTGAGGGTTTAGTGAAATGCCCTTAGTTATATTGCCCATTACAGAGCTCCAAGCATCCCAGTGGACCACCAACGTGGGCCACAATAAAACTAGTGGACAGATGGAGATCGCCAGAGAAACGTGAAAAAAATCCCTATTCACATTCTGACAAAAAATAGACAGCCGTCCCCCATTAAACTACAAGGTCACTTGTTTATGTACAAACATGATAAGATATGACTTTTTGTTTGTTTGCTTATCAGTTTCACTATATACTTGCAATAATCTTATATAACAATAATAAAGTTTTCAGATTTGTGGTGAACTGTTTATAAAATCAGGAAATAATAATTGTTCAGTGGTATGGAATGAATATGGCTAAAAGTATTTGCCAATTATTTTTGCATTAAACATTCAAATATTAAGAATGAGTCTGCGTTTAATTGTCTACATGTTATGTTTTATGTTAAAAAAGACAAAAAAAAGAAACATTAGTGACCTCATTATTCATTTATGATTAAAAGACCCCTTGGTGACAAACATTGTCTGAAAATAAATCCTTTTGTCTTTCAGAAAAGCAGGTTAATTACCAAACCAGCATCCATTACATGAGTGCTGAATTATTTACTTTATGGACACATCCGGCCAAATAGAAGCTCTCACCACAGATAAAATGTACAAAAAAAGCTGATGGGGTTGTGTATGGTGTATGTATTGATTTTTAATAATTTGAAAATAACATTGTGCAGCTCAGCAAAATAAAACACACCACTTCTGAAGTAATTCACAGTTGTTATGGCTGATCTGAGGAACGTTTTTTTAATAATGTTGCTGTGGAGTTACAAACTTCTATAGCATCGACACAATACAAAGATTAAAAGTGAAGCTCTGCAACTCAAAACAGAGAACTCTGAGATACATCATTATTCCTGGATTGATTAGGTACAAGAGCATGCAACAAAAAGAAAAATAAACCACCGACAAGGTATCCACTAACAGAGATGCTATGTTCTATAAAATGCAAAGAATGCAAGCACCAGATTCAACAGATTACAACATGTCCTATTATAAACAATGCAGCTTTCTACGCTGGAAGCATATGTTGCATTATGTTGAGATACGTCTATTCTCAACATGTTGTAGAGCTACTCCGACCAATTAATTATGCATGACTGTATTCAATTAATTATGAAATATTTCTTATATTTAAAACTACTCACCATTAAATCAAAACCCACTCACATGGCTGTTATTTTGTTCTATATTTTTGTTATATGTTTAAAGGAATGAATACAATGCTGTTGCAAAGTTCACTGCTAGATGACAATACCATGCCTTGGGAGGCCACACATCAAATCTTGCTAAGCATTTGACACTTGACCATCCTGACTACAAGGCATTAAGATATTGACTGATGATTGCATCATTCAAACAATCTAATTTATACTTTTATTTACTTTTAACATCGATTAACGCATATACATAAGCTGGCATCATTTAAATAACATGAAAGCTCCAGCATGTGTTTGACACTATAGAACCAATGATGTTTAGAATTTACGAAATACAATTAAGCCAAAAAAAATTCATTTTTTTAACCTTTTTCAGGTGTTCTTTTCTGGCCACTCTCTGTCACGTACTTGGAAAAATGATGCGCAGCGTATGGTGCTTTGATGAGATTGTGTGTTCCCCTTTCACAGATACAATACATCATACTGTACATCTAGTTTACATGATAAAAGTAATCTCAAAGTTAAGATATACCTCTAGTTTTAATAATTTAAAGAGGCTATTTCAGGAAAACTCCTGGCAATAATGTGTATTCATGAATCATTTATTTATTTACTCACAGTGATGAATTTTATATGATGACTATGAAACATGGAACACTTCACATATGATTTTATGGTGAAATGTGCAATTTGTCATGTTGTTTTTAAATCTTCATTTCTCGGCCAGTGCTCTAATCTTTTAACATGTGTACTGAAAAAAAAGAGCTGCTTTCGCATCTAGTGTGAAACAGGCCTTGGTGAACATTCTTAGATGATGTACTGCTACAGCTTACTGGTTACATCCGGTGTGAACAGGTTTTTCAGATCTCTACACATTTCTATTGTGTGCTCGGGCTTCCTCTTTCAAATAAAATGTACATCCGAATGGGGTTACATACAAAGGGGTTGTTGAGATACTCAAATGTAAAATGGTTGTTGACCTTTAGTATTGACATTTCTAGTTGTGGCTGATCAAGTTAGGGTTAGACCAGGGTTAAATTGGACATTAGAAAAAACTCTGACTTACGATGTGGAGCATGAGGTAGTCTCCCAGGCCGGGGGCACTGTCGATGCGGATCAGGATGCCATCCTTGAGCGAAGTGCTAAAGCCCACTGTCAGCCTGTCCGTACGGGTGCTCGGGCGCTCATTGGCTGGCCAGTTAAAGGTTATGAGGCCTCCTCCTTTCCCAAAGATATACGTTGTTCCAGCTGAACAAGAAAACAACAAGAGACAGAAAAATTAGCTTGTTATACTGTAGGCTTGACTCTGAATGTATTTAAACTGTGAGACATTGTCATTGACATGAAACTGTGTGCAAAAAACTTTTGTGAATTAAATTGAATTAAAAGTGAATTAAATTGAAGAGGCCTATTCATATAGTTTGGGGTAAATAAAATATGAATAAAGTTAACACTTTTATTCAATGAGCATGCAATACAGTGATCAAAAGAGACAGTAAAGACTTTCACAGTGCAGCAAAAAAAAAACAAAAAAAAAACAAATAAACACTGTTTCTCGTTCAAACACTTAATTAGATGATCTTTAACTCATTTGGTAGCGATTGCGTCATAATTTAGACAGCACAGCTGATTGGCTGCTGTTACATCAGCGCCCAATGAGCTGTGGCTCAACATTAAAACAAATACCGGTAGTGTTGCTGTTATCAGTCTGCAGCTCACTTTCTGAACTCATCTGGAATCAACATCTAAGATACTGTGGGGGATTGATGTTTTATTCCACATCTATGTGCATATTATTTGGTCCAGTTATTAATTCCTAAATGGAGCAATCTTTACAAGTTTTTAACTAGCTTGATCTTACTAATGCTTTAAAATAGCCTCATGTCAACAGTTGCACGTCCATTTATCTATTTATACTCCGTTAGAATGGGTTTGAAACCAGTTAAAGTAAAATAAGCATATTTTTTAGCAGTGTATATTTAATGACACATTTATTTCCATGATCAATGTTTTTCATAATTCAGATGCTCAATGTGTCTGAGTAACACTAAATGACAATCAATATAGTTAAACTAAACGTCATGTTTATAGTCTTGTGGAGTGATTTACTAAGTATAAGCTGGAGCGTTATGTAGTTGTGTTTATGCAGCTGTTGCTTTATGCAGTGTTGTTTGTAGCTCTGTGAATATACGCTGTCTAAGCAATGGATGAGAAAGTTAAAGTAAAATAGCATTCACATAACAGGATTACGTGTTTATCTGCATAAGGATAAAGACTTGTCTTTTATTTCAAGGGTAATGTTTCATGAGCTATGCTTGCATGTTGATGCAGCATCAGAGCGCACTCCTGTCATCATTATCGCTCCTAAAGGCTTTCATATATCAAATAAGTGTAGAAGGGTTGGTTATGTTGTCATTATCAAATGACTTATTGATGATACTTTCTCAGCTGGTTGCTGGGTTCGTATCTCTATCAGGTCACAACGTTATGTCTATTGTTCACAAGAACACATAACATGCATTTCTAGTGCCAAGCCAGTTGGCAAGGTAGCCAAGGCACACGTAGCTTCAAGTCACTAGTGTTAAGCTTGGTTCTGGCACAGACAGATAGTAAACGTAGTACCATGAAGAAGAAAAAAAGGACATGTGTCTTGATGATAGATCTGCTTGTTTTGGGGGTTCTTTCCTTTCCTTTCCCTTCCTGTCTCCTGTCTATGTAATAATCTGCCGATACAACAGCTGTCACTCATCAGTATGTGTATATTCTTGTATTGTCTAATTCTTCCATTACCCTGTGCAATTGTGTAAGGTGAAAATTTGCTTTACAAATATATAGCTATGGTCTTGTTTCAGCTGCATAACAGCTTTATTGGCATTGGTTCTACAACTGTACAACCTGTAAATGATCTGACTTAGATGTTTGTGTTGAAGAGGAACCCATGTATTTATTCTGTTTCTATTTAGTGAAATTCACAATTCCCTCACAAGTCATTCCAAATGCAGTTGACAAATAGCAGCAAGATAAGAACCAGAAGAAAACCAAACATTTTCACATTCACAAAAACTGTTAGTTCTAGAAGCCAATGTCATGCCACTAAAATGTCCTCTTCAAGTTTCTACAACTAGGCCAAAGACTTTGAGAAAAGTCCTGACATTTTTAAGTTGTCAGCGGCTGCTCTTACTCACGTTCTCGTAGCACTAGCGATCAGATCTTAAGCATGAATAATGCCCACACCTGGGTCAGAAAAGTCATAATTCTTCAGACTCATATTCTCAGCAGAGCCTGCTGGAAAATGCTGTGACCTATCCAAGTTAAATATAACTCTTTCCAGGGAATAACAGCAGGAGCCTTTGATGAATGAATTCTGCTATTATCATGTATTATACTTGGGAAAAGGTAAACGCAAAAAGCTTCACCTGGAATGGAGGTAGGGCAATAATTCTTTTGGATTTGACCGGTGCATGCTGATACGTGTTGCAGTAAACAAAAGCACTGTTGGGTAAACTGCAATTTCACAGGACTATTTGTTTTGGACAACAGTTGCAGTGGTGGGATTGTGGTGCAAAGCCGTTCTGTTGACTTCCCTCCTGCTTTCAACATTCCACCCACAAATGGCTGCATGTACGGTGCGATTGATGACAGCTGGCAGAACTGCCCTCCACTCAAGGGGCCTGTCAAGTGGAACATCTGGCCCTGGAGCAGATCATGCACTCACACAATATATTGCCCCCCTCCATCCACAGCAGACACGGTCCCTTTCGGCTCTCATTCTCAATTTGAGTCGTTGACTTCAGCGGAATCTTTCCCTTGACAGCAGAATGTAATGTATATGCAAGATGCGGCCAGATGCATTAAGAAGTTATGAATTTGCCGTTACAGGCGAGGCATCCGTCATTAACATCTGACAGATCACAACAATACAGAATTGCAAGTCACAGCTGGAGATGCGATGCCACCATAGGTGCAATCTTTTGCTCATGGACAAGCCAGAACTGAACCTCATTTGCACTTTTATGTGTCTGTGTTTGAATGAAAACTATTCAGAGGTAATGCATTTAATATCATAAGCAGATGCACAAATTCTGCTGCGTTTTTACTCTGAAAGCACTTAAAGGTTATTACTTTTTTATGATTTGAAGGTGCGTTATGTCAGACATGTAATGACTGTGAGGCTTTTAAAACAATTAAGAAACCTAAGTGTACCATTCCTTTCTGCATTTTGATGAGCTCGCCAATTTTTCAGTGATATATTTCAGATTAAGACGTAAAAGGGAAATGCACCGGAACATTTTCAGAGAGAGGAAGGAGAGGAAGGAGTGTCAATGGTTTACTCAAAAGCAATGCCTGCCTGCAGAATTGAGGATGTTCTTTAATAAATTAGCCGGCAGCTTCAAACAGCCCAGCTAATGTGAATCTTAACCTGATAAGCATTCAAATGAGGACAGAACCCCACAAACAGAAAAAAAGAAGAAAGGACTTATTGAGACACATATAATGTATGTCTCAAAGCCTCCGGATTTTATTTTAGGATTTCAAGCACTAATGGGTACCTTGGTTAAATTTTTCCATCAAGTAAAAGGCTGGTATCTCTTCAGTTGGAGGGTTTTCTACTTTTAATGTATAGTCTACCACTGACCAATACATATACTTAATCATCAATAACCAGTAAATTATCCTGCAGTGCATAACAGAAAATATTCACACATTTCCCCACATTATGTATATTGCAATATGATATGCGCATTTATCTCCACATAGTCTATGAGAATATGTTATTGAAACCCTTTAAGGTGCAAAACAGAAGAAAAAAAAATGTGTTGGAAAGTATAATATAACAATGTTTTGTAACTTGGTAAACTGCATATCAAAAAACACTCTAGGTCCCAATGCACTATTAATTAAATATTAAACACACTTCAAATGTCACATTTTAGAATCATAACTTAAATAAACACAGTGCTCTACCCTTGGGCTCAAAATCTATATAATTAAGATTAAGGCTGAGAAAAATGCTTATAAGCTTGTGCTTGAATAATTCAATTGTTTCTATGGTCAAAGCATGGGAAAGAAATTTTTTTTTAAGCATACTGGTATTAATTATTTGTATGAATATTACACAAGTATATAAAATATAATATTATAAAATAAACATATGAATAAAAAATATATATAATACAAATTATTTTAATTGAAAAATGTAATACTATTCAATAAATATGCAATATCACAATAGCTGCCATATTATATATATATATATATATATATATATATATATATATATATATATATATTACACGTGTTCCTGTCTGGGTCTTCTCTGTCACTTCCTGTCAGTCTTGTCTTTGTTTCACTTCCTGTCTCTCGGGTTATTGTTTCACTCCCTACACCTGTCTTGTAATCACTTCCTCGTTAGTCTCCCAGGTGTTGCTGTTTCCCCTTGTGTATATATCACTTGTGCATTTCCTTTGTGTTTGTCGGTTGTTGAATTTGTGTGTGGATGTTTCTTGTTCTTGCCGTGGTTCTTGTTTTGAGGTTTTATTCTAGCTCAAGTTATTGCACATGCGTGCTTATTTGTTTTGTTATTTAAAGTGTTTTGTTTTGTTTATATTAAATTAGCTTTTGTTTAAATCCTGCCTTGCCTCGTCACCTTGCCTGTCTCCGCATCGCACACCAACCCTGCTCCGTAACAATATATATATATACACACATACACATACATACATACACACGCTTTTTCTTTTCTTTTTAAATACGCCACATTAGGTGATACTAGATAACAATTTGAGAGACCCTATTACTTAATCAATTTAGGGGAATTCACCTTGTTTTTTTAAAAAGTGTGTAACCACAGAAAACAGCACTCTAATCTCATCTCAGCTTTGATATGCTTATCCTAAAGGACAATCACCAACAAAGGCACATCCCTTTGAGACGCATGCTTAAAGTGATAAGCCATGGAGAGTTCCATGCAACGTGTCACGTAGTGAAAACCACAGCCTTCAGCTTTTACATTAAAACTGCGACATAGCAGTGGCAAGACAGATAAAAGAATGGTGTTTCTTCCGTGCAAGGTGGAAGTTCAAAGACCTGTCGCACAATCATGCATAAGATCATAATGTAAGTGAAAATGAAATGCCTCTGCTCAATACATGATTCCCCCGCACCTTCCCTATTGATATTCTGTAAGTGTGAAATGGAAATAGAGCTGCTGAGTTTCGTCCCCTCCAAATTTGCCTGTGAGATGAGAATTTTCAAAAGCTCAATCTGATCACGTACATCCCAGCTTCTTCTTTTCAGTTAGATACTCTGCACGTGCAAAAATTGCTTGCCCATACATACAAAGATGTAATGTCTGAAATAGAGTATTTTAAGCACTGTGCTAGAATGATCCCAAGAGTCAACAGTATAGAGCCGCTCTCACGGCGAGTGTCGGGAGGTTTAAAGTCTATCAGCTCAGCAATTGGTTCTGAGCTTCTTAGATAAGGATGCGATTAGAAAGGCGAGCAGGTAGGACTCCTATCTGCTCTGAAACTTGAATGTTAGTTGTTGTGAAGTTCTAGACTCACATTTACCAGATTTCTGATTCGATTACAATAACAAATAAAAAGCAGTGAGACCAGACATGGACGTCATGCACTCAGTTGATTCAGTAACATGTGAGCTTTCAGTTTGAATTGGGTTTTTTAATTTAACTAGCAAATGAGTTATGCTTGTAGTATCACAGCGTGAAACCCACAGAAGATATGTGGGTTGAATAAACCAATTTCTGCCTGTAGGGCACTTGGGAGACTGCATGAATAACATTCATATTCTTTCATATTCAAGTGCAAGTATGATATAACTGGCCGTGCTATCTTTCGTGAATGACTCTGTAAACGCTTCAGTGATCGAGGAGGGAGACAGATGGGTAGACTTAACTGCAGAGTACAAACAAAGACCTCACTGCACAATGTGCCGCTATAAAGAGGGAATACGCTAAACTGGCAATGAGATGGCATTTTGATAGATCTCTTTTCAGCTCCCCCTCCCCATAATTTTCCCAACCATTGCACTAAAACTTATTCCAAGCATGTTTACCTACTCGAGAGAAGTCTTTTTCGTTCAATCATGAAGAGGGGTTGCTCAGGCCGCACTGCTTGGCAGTCTTGTCTTTCCCCGGAGAGTGAAATTCAATAGAGGTAATGATTACTGTGAGGACCAGTACTCAGGAGTGAGATGGTACTGCCAACCAAAATTGCCAGAATAAAAAGATAAAAGTCTCATCAACAAAACAAAAACATGAAAATGCTAATCATGAATATCAAGGACGTAAACAAAAATTAGAACAAAACAATAATAAAAAATACAACAACAGCTGTCTAGTAAGAGCATGAGAGGGTTAACAAAGTGTCCGTACACAAGACCTCGTTACCTTTATTGAATGTTTAAGGATGTTCACAATTTTCATCCCCTCCAATTTTAAGCTTTTTTTTTTCTTGCGCATGATTGCTAATGTGTGTAATTGTGGCACAGCTTGTCAGGCTTCTGTCACTTCAGTTTGGGTTTCTAGTGTGTTAGTTGACAGAGCTCTGACACTGCCCCTTTGTGTCTTGTGATCGTGAAACCCCACCCATCTTGTTCCCTGTTTCCCTTAATTAATCCCATCTGTCTCTGCTCGTTACCTTTCCTCATGTGTTCCCTATTTAATCCTGGTGTGTTTGCTGTCGGATGTCTTCACGTTTGAGCTGGTTCCTGTTCCTAGTGCACGCTTGATCTGGTTTGTTTGTGTTATGTTTCCCCCTCGTGGGTGTTTCTTTTGTTATGTTTGTTTATTTATCTATTGTCATATTAAATTCCTTCACCCTGCATATTGAGTCCTCCCGTACTTGAATCGTGACACAATTAGCAATACTAAACTAAAACTATTTTCATTGGTCAAACAAAGAAAAATGCAATGAGTGAATATTTTAAAAACATTAAAGACTCGTTTCACATTTCGGTGTTTCTCAGAAGTGGAAGTCATCATAGTTGGGTAAACTTCTATATGAGTAAATGATTCTACATTAAATATGTATTTTCATATTCCCATTTGCCCAAATAACAAAGGAAGAACTCCGCAATAGTGTTTTTGCAACTTCGCAAAAAAGAGAGAGATAGATAACTGCAGTCAAAAGAGAGATGTCATGTTGACTGTCACTTCTACAGCTGCTGTATTAGAAACACTCTCACAGCAGTGGTAACTAGTTTCTTGTAATTATTTGCAATGGTAATATACCATAATAATAAGTATTAAAAAAAAATCAAGGTTACAAGTATTTTTAATATAAGTCTTTCATCTAATATTTATACTTTTACTTTATTTCAGCTTTATTACAATATTTTTTCAATTGTTTTTAACAGTAACAGAATTCAAAACAATTGTCTATTTTATTTAAATAAATGAACAATTAAATTATGTAAATAATGTAAACAATATTTTATTCATTTATTTTGATATTAATATAAAATGTTAATATGAAAATATAATTTATTATTTTAATATTAGAATATTAATATCATTATGAACTTTGAGAAAGGGTTACGTAACCTTAATTCCCTGAGGGGGAACGAGACGCTGTGTCGAAAACGCTAGGGGAATGCCTTGGCATGTAGTCTCGTCAAGCACTATGAAATCGATCGTGGGTCGGTGACATCATGATACAGGATCATAAAAGGGCGCCGGAAACCGGAAGCGGCAGCTCAGAGAGTGTCTGAAGCAGCCCGGAGGCGGAAGGAGCTGAGGCAAATGGGAACTAAGGTTACATACGTAAACCGAGACCCCTTGCTCTCTAATTAAAAGGATCAGACTTACAAGAATGTTCCAGTCATGTATCGGACAACATTACTTCTACGATAAGCATAACACAGAGAGATAATAAATAAATATATACAATGATTCAGAAGAAAAATATCAGACTGCGATTTAGCAATGAGAATGTCTGCCTGAAGCCAAAGCACATAGTGATTAGAACACTTGGGCGCATTTGTAGTGCTCTTGTGGATGTGAGATCAAATCTGGCTTGTTACTTCTCCAAATCCCTTTCTTTTTCTCATTTCCTGTGCTCTCTCAAGAAAAGGCCAAGAAAAAAAATTACATCACTATGAATATTAGGCATTCCCAGCAGCTTCTCCAAATTTACAATGGTTTGCATTGTTCAGTTCCGAAACGTTCATCATCATTAATATCGGTGAAGGATCGGACAGTTACTTTGGGAGATTAGCAGATTCTGTCTTAATTAAATAAATGCTGTGCAGAAATTGTGCTTACCTCAATGAGGACATATTGCTCTGAAATATAACAGGAAATGCATGCCAACATTTGGCATTTCAACCTCCAGCTAATTTTTTATTGACAACAATAGCAGCATCTGAGTAAAAAGTCTATATGTTTGCTTATGGATTGTTTCGGAGACATGCAAACCTGACAAGCAGGGAAGGATAATCATTACAACACACAGCGTATTGATTCCCTATTCACTAGAGTTGCAAGATTAAGAAATTTATTGTAATGCGGCTGAGCGGCAAGCTTTATGAATTACTTCCATTCGACAAACACATGCAGAGACAGCATCCATTGTGCAAATGTCCTGTGGGCAGGGGAATCGTGTTACACATTTCAAAGCAACCTAGGTCCCGCTGCACATGCCGAGAATATGAGTGGGACTGAGGCTTGTCGAAACCAAAAGCTTCTCCGAAAACGATGACGTAACTGACGGCATTGATGACTGTGAACATTTCTGCCAATTCCTTGTCGGGCTGTATTTCATGGCTGGCTTTTCAACGGGATGGAGCACATCCTTTAAGCAGAATGTGCTCATCTACTGTGAATAATCTCTAAGTGTTTGCCACACAAAAGAGAAGACAAATGAGAAGCATCATAATTACAGAGAATGACTGATGACTTGGCTTTAAGCACAGTTCCCTCACACCGTTAGCCTCCGTAGCTTTTGATCGCAGATGGTTCTGAGTAATCGCCCTGTTGTTTTGATTTGATTCATTGGTGTGGCATTCTGTTATTAAAGGAATAATTCACTCAAATATGAACAATTTGTCAATATTTACTCAACCATATATAATATCAAACGTATGTTAAACATAACAGTTACTAGAGAAGAAGACTAGCTTAACGTGACTGAATCAAGATCCGTCTGATTTGACAATACGTCAATCAGAAAGGATAAGAATGAGAATGAACTTTTAATTCCAATTTCAGTGCAATCTGGGAAATGTGTTCTTTCACTCTGGTTATTAAAATATATACTTTTAAGTTATTATGATTTCTATTAATATTTTAATTATTATTTTATCATATTAACAATATATCATATTATTATATAATATTATCAAAGGAAACATATATAAATATATTTTAGCTGCTTATCATTATAAATTATAATGACAGATAATGAAATTCAGACAGGTTTTGTAAACCGAATCAAGACTGCAAATCTTACACAAATCATTCTTTCCTGAATCGGACAGCACTACTTCTCATGAAAGCAAAATATCAAGAGCTATAATGTGGATGTCAAGATTTTCAGTGAATAACAACTCATTTTAATGTGTTAAATACTCAAAAAAAAATGTATTCAAAAAACATTTATGATTCTCTTCACACAACTTTTATGCCAGGGTTAGGGTTAGCTATATCTGCTGCATTTTGAAGCTTGAAAGATTTAGTCTGTGTTCATTGTAACTTTCTTACTTTAGGTTTGGAACAACTGAACAATAAATGTTTTTTGTACTTGTATTTTTGTCCATGAGAAAGGCCAACTTAAAAGAAAGATGCTCATTCTTATTGAGATTAAAGCAATCTATTGGTAAGATGATTCTGTTTTTGTGTCTCTACTGTAACTAAATTGCATTGGGAAACTAAATTAGGCAAGAATTGTATTTTTGTGTGGGGAAAACATTGGGTGGGTAATCTCCATAGAAAGTTATAATTTTTCATTTGAACTTAATGTGGTTTTCAAAGTCTCCACAACACAATGGAACCGAAATATGCAGCCAAGCCACAGCAGTAAGCCGTGTAACCTCCCTGTTACCATTTCCTGTGTTCCCCAGCTGTCTGACACTGAATGTTCACTGGGATAATTGGCCATTACTACTTTTGTGAAGAGTCCCACTCTACAAGATTTCCTAAGGTTATATTATGACAAATTATCCAATTTGCTCCACACTTTAGTATGTGGCATTAAGTCAGCATTGGTAATAGGTTACGATCTTTTTAGATTTATTACTCTTTGCTGCATATATAATCTATCTATCTATCTATCTATCTATCTATCTATCTATCTATCTATCTATCTATCTATCTATCTATCTATCTATCTATCTATCTATCTATCTATCTATCTATCTATCTATCTGTGCGTGCGTGCGTGTGTGTGGATGTATGTACACAGTCAACATAAAATGTTCATGTTGGTTGTGTATGTGGAGTATATTGGATTTGTACATGCATAAATAACTTAAAACTACATAGGGGGTATGTGTTGGGTTTTCTCATCCTCTAATGTGTTGTTTTGTACACCGTGACCAATATTGTACGGTACCTAATGGCTATATTCTCCAAAGCCTTACTCCTTAATGTCCAATAAATTCTTGTTATTCTCCCTGCCTGGTCCACTGAATAAGTGTTGCCACCTTGTTGTCAAGACAACCGCCTCTGTATTGTACACTACTGGTGGGAACATGATATAGTTATCACCGGAGAAGATCTTGAACTTTACGATCAGTGGCAGCCGTTGGATGAGTCCCTCTGGTCTCAGTATGGGTATTATGTGAGTGGTTCAATTTTTATGACTCTAATTACACATAACGCTCCTTCAAATTTCCTTTCCCTCAATTTGGCTAAAAGCACAAAGTTTAACTTTGATCAGGGCTTTGTGGTTTGAGAGTTTGTGAAGTTCAGATGCCACACAGCTGACCTCATCCAGACAAAGATATCTGATCTCTCTGCATAGCTAGCTTTAAATCGCTGTAGATGTTTTCCAATTAAACAAATAGACCTGCTCACAGGGGCTTTGATAACAGATAAACGCTTTGAAGTTGGAGATAAACGCCTTGACATCCCCTAGGAACGCACATCCATGGATACTGGCTTTCAGTTGAAGGAACGACAATGAGCTTTAAATTCAGAATGTTTTAGACTAAAGTCTCTTTTTCAGGTCCATTCAGATATTTTTCTACCCATGTCATGCCATACCGACTGAACTAGCGTTCCTATGGTTTCAGATTTTAACATTCAGCTTGATACAAAGAAACACTAAGAAAAGATTTTAACACACAGTGTTCTTTCAGTCTAGTTCATGAAAGTTAATCAAAATATCTTAACTCTGATCAAAAGTAAAAAAAAAAAATGTTTAAGGGAATACTTAATCATCACAGTATAACACCAAGTCAATTAAATTTCAGGAATATCAATCTGTCCAATTAGGAAAAATAAGTGATTGTGAATCAGTTTCACCTGCTTTGGTGCAAATGAAAGTGAGCACTGGAGAGGCAAAGAATGACTTTGCAGGTGGTGACCATAAACAATTGTACTCTCCTAAGTGATTTGTTGCATGAGGCAATACTTGCAACCCAATCAGGTTGCACAGGTTGTTCTGCTCCTCCAGGATGGCACATCCATACGAGCCATTGCAAAGAGGTTTGGTGCACAGTCTCCCAGCACAGTTTCAAGAGGAGGAGATACCAGGAGATAGGCTGTTATACGAGGAGAAGGGCAACAACCAAGTATCTGCTCTTTTGTGTGAGGAGGAACAGGAGGAGCACCGCCAGAGCCCTACAAATGGACCTCCAGTAGGATGCAGGTGCGCATGTTTCTGATCAAACTGTCAGTTACAGATTTCAGAGGGTGGCATGAGGGACCCTCATCATCTAGTTCTCTCGTGGGACCTGTGCTCACAGCTCAGCACCATGCTGCTCCATTGGCATTTGCTAGAGAACACCAAAATTGTCAAGTCCTCCACTGGTGCCCCGTTCTCTTCATGGATGAGAGCAGCTTCACATGGAACACATGTAACTGACGTGAAAAAGTCTGGAGACACCGTGGGGAATGTTATGCTGCGTACAACATCATCCAGCATGATTGATTTGGTGGTGGGTCAGTAATGTTTTGGGGAGGAATATCTTTAGAGGGTCGCACAGACCTCCATGTGCATTGCATTCAAGGTACACATTCATTACACATTGACATATTAATCAAGTATTGCTTTCCTTGGAAATCGAACCCATGACATTGCCAAGAACCACACTGTATTGTTTGAGCTACAGGAAAGCTGTGAGGAACATCATGCAAGTTGGATCAGCCTGTAACCAGTTTTTTTCATCGTTTTTTTTTTTTTTTTTGGTATGGTTTTGAATCCAGTCCTCAATTTTTTCTTAAAGTATAAAGTGTAAATCAATAAAGATTTTCAAATTGAATATTTCATTTATTAAGATCCAATGTGTGATTTAAATCTATATATATTTAGCAGTGTATATAAATGTATAGCTTTTATTTATGCAGCAACCAAAGTATAGTGAAAAATCTGATTATCTAAATGTTTTTCTCCAAATCATGTTGGCCATAATTATTGCCACCCAATATCTCTGAAGTGTATTCCCATTAATGCTTACTTTTTTATCACACCAGGGTGACTAGGGACATGGAATTGTCTCTCTATGAGTTGTTATTTCACAGGAGCATAAATATGAGGAAACATCAAATTCCCTTAATCAACCATCACAATGAGGAAAACTAAAGAAATAAGTAGTTCTGCTGTGCAGAAAAAGATTGTTGAGCTTCACAAAATAGAAAGTGACCATGAAGAAACAGCTAAAGCATTAAAAATTCCCATTTCTACCATCAGGGCAATAATTAAGAAGTATGAATCGTCTAAAGATGTTACAAAACTTCCTGGAATAGGGTGTGTGTCTATATTGTCTTAATGCACAGTGAGGAGGAAAGTTTGAGTGGTTAGAAACTCTCTAAGAGGTCAGAAAACATAAAAAAATGAATAATAAAAAACATATTTCAAACAATCACCACATGTTGTTTGGGAAGGTTTCAAGAAAAATCCTCCTCGCTCATCCAAAACAAACTCGACTGGAACTTCAAACAGGACTGGGTTCTGTGGTCAGATGAAACAAACAAAAAAACACTTTTTGGCAGCAAACCCACCAGCTGGGTTTGGTGGACACAGGGATAAAAAGTACCCCATGTCCCTGGTTAAATATACCGCTGGATCTTTAATGTTGTGGGCTTGTTCAGATACGTGGCATTACGGATTCTAGAACATACCAACAGATAAAACATCAAAACCTGATGGCCTCTGTTAGAAATCTTCTAATGGGTCATGGTTGGATCTTCCATCAAGACAACGAACAAACAACAAAATCAACAGAATTTTTTTTTCACTTAGCACAAAATGAAGCTTTTGCCATGACCATCCCAGTCCCTTGACCTGAACCCTATAGGGGTGAACTGAAGAGGAGGAGCTGGGAATCTAAAGGATCTGTAGAGATTTGGCAAGAAGTTGCAAGAAAAGGGCGGCAATAATTATGGCCAATATGTTTTGGAGAAAAATATTTACTTCATAATGTGATTTTCTTAAGTGAAAAGTTGGATGTTTGCAAAAAGATTTTTTTAAATGAAAGATCAAAAAGCTAAAAAATGTGAACTTCTTTATCATATTTATGAGGGGTGCCAATAATTCTGACCACAACAGTATTTAACCTACCTGTCTATAACTCTCTAGGTCTTTTTAACAGAAGTTATAATAATTAAGAGATGAAATTTCTCTTGTCTGTTTGTTTGGTTTGGTTAAGTATCAATGCTTTGTACAGCATTCCTTCAACCTCTCCACCCAACAACAAAATCATACATCCTTAAGGTCTTATGATCTTCATCTCGCACATAAGAAAGTGTCCAGCACAGCAGCAACACAACGAACGCACAATTTGGCTAAGCTGTATGATTCATGCTACCAGTTGCCCCATAAGTGTAGAATATACGCTCAATAATCAAGTCAGTCCTTTTCAGAAGGAACTTCCCAAACAAACCAAGCCATCTGAAGACATGAGTGAACCCATAGATTCCAGAACACCTACAGCATGTGATAACAAGCGGTGGAGTAACCAAATTTCCAAGTATCCTCAAAGCAAATGAACAAACGTGGCGAAAGAAAACAAACCGCCAACAGATCTCCATAAAGCATCAAAATTCTCCAGTTATCATCAATGTTGCAGGTATCCGCAATGCAGTTTGATACTGGAAGCACAAAGAACGCCGGACTCTGGAGGCCCCGTCAAGCAGGTTGAGCTCAAAGAGGGAAATGCTCTTTTCTAACAGTGCCCTTTCCATTTCCCACTCTTTCATTCTTTGTTTCGTTCTCTCTTCCCTTCTCTCCATGCGCTTTAGCACGTGCCTCTTATCGCATTAGCTGCCTCAGAACGAGGCAGAGAGCAGGCCAGAGAAGGCAGAACGTGGGAGCTCCTGATAGCACTTTCTTTGTTGTTCTGTCTCTCCTCCTAAGCAACAATGGCTTCGACGCTGCGATGCCAGCAGCTGCCGAAAGATGTGAACACCTATATGTGTGTGCGCTTTTTCATTTCCATCACCGCATTATTTTCTTTCCCACTCTTTTCTCCCTCCCTGCACGCTGCTAAACCCGACTCCCTTTGAAGACGCACTTAGTAGAAAAGGATGAAACATTACATAGCCAAAGGCTTGGCAGCTTATGATGGTGGATGCAGTCTACCCAAACACAGCACTTTCTTCAGGGAACACATTTTTCAACCAAACATATACACATGCTTGTACAGAGAGCATGCTGTGAAAAAACTCAACACCTTGTAATACCAAGAAACGGTTCTTTCCTGTGGGTGGACTGCTACCTCATCTGAGACACAAACGTGTTCAAAGTCAGTTTGCGTTATTGATCTTATTGTGAACAATTCATCTGTGCATATGTTTCTTTAAATTTTGTTTTGAACTTGTTTAACCCTGTAAAGCCTGACACATGAAAACATTTCTTGAAATGGAAGATTATTCCACCTAAAGGAAAAATGTTTGCATGTGTTTTTGCTGAATATATTTGATACATCAGGCTTTTATGGCTCAAACTGAGCAAAGATTAGCAATTTGATGCAGTTGCTGATATTTATATGGTGAAAAAGTAAGATTAAATTCTGATAGCTTGTAAAGTAAATAAATGAGATTTTTATAATAATATAGAAGTCTACTTGGATAAAATGCATTTAAATATCAGCTGTCACTCTATATCTCAAATAATTTCAGAAGTCTAATGAAATATATTTGATACTCACATTTTAACATGAAACAATGGATAATCATGTAAACTGAGGTTGCTTCATTTCAGTAAGAAATTAAATAGATAGATTTTACTATTTATATTTTACAATATAAAAGTTATTATATCATTTACTCTGTATAAATGGTTTTACTTGCTAAATAGTATGAATGATCAGACAACCGAAGGCATGTAGTAATTGTTTACAACCGGGTTTTTGTAATAATTTTCAAAATTAAGAATCAAATACAGTAGGTATATGTGTATCAAATACAGAAGGATTTATAGCTTTACTCAAAATGTCAAAATAACATAGAAAAAGTTATATTAAGTTAGGGAACATGAAAGACCTTTTCCGTATCATTTAGTCTGCCAAAACCCCGTTCCTACAATCTCATGTTCATCTGCCTCTAGTTTTGAATGCAACAACCACATCTCAACTGTTCAAGAAACAAGTCTCCATCTTACATTATTTTGTACCTACTTTTTCCATAATTCATCACACTTGAAGGTACATCACAGTATGGAAGAAAATATCTGTAGCTACTTCTGTTTCATCAAGACTTTAATGACAGCCGAAAAAAAGTAAAGTGTTTTCCTGCTCTATTGCGTTCGGGTTTTGTGGCCACCATGTAAGGAAGTCAAATGAGGTACTGCGATATTGCGGCAACGTGAATCTCTTCTGTAAAGTTAATAAATCAATCAATCAGTGCAGGTGACAGGGACAGCAGGACAGACTCATTAGTGCCCGCTGTGCATGTGTGACCTGCAGGATAGAGATAAATGGAGGAGGCTCTGGTGTGAAGAGCTTGAGAAGGCGGGGGGAGAAATCAGTAGGGCTAGATGCGGACCTGGTGTGGGTCGAAAGCAGGATAGATGAAGGCTACCAAGCATGAAGAGCTGTCACCATGCATTCAGGTTCAGGCCTTGCTGATTTTACACCTGGTTGGCCGTGTCTGCTCCACTCAGTTGCTCTAACATGCCTCGCACACGCTGGGATGTGACCTGTGCCACAATACGAAGGTGGCAGCGAACATGTTCGCCATCTCACTGATGCAACTCATGGATTAATCACCAAGTGTGTAGTACAGTAGGGGGCTCCGGAGAGAAAGCAAAGGCTTAGTGCAAACAAGAAAAAATACTTCTATTCTCCTTTATTAATCTCCTGTGCATTTCATTAAAGGCCAAAATGTGAAATACAGTATAATAGGCCTCTAGAGTAGAACTGTTAATGATGATTCATGTGCAAAGTGGAGCTAGGAAATGCTTCAATATGGCTTACAATAGAATTTGTTGTTAGGCAAATGTTTAAACGTTAAATGCGTATGGTATAATTTCAGTGCCACCAGTTGTAATTGCAAAAATGATAGGTGAATTTAATTATTTTAAATGTTTTTTTAACATTGTTCTCTGCAAGATTAGATTTAATACAAAATGTGAATTAATTAAATTCCTAGACAGTTTTCCTAAACACTCAACTGCCATTGGTCAAACTACTGATATTCACTGTTCAAATATTTAAGGGAATACTTAATCATCACAGTATAAAACCAAGTCAATTAAACTTCAGGGATTTCAATCTTTTCAGTTAGGAAGCATAAGTGATTGTGAATCAGTTTCATCTGTTTTGAAGCAAATGAAAGCGACAGGTGCACTGGAAAAAGCAACACAACCCCCAAAAAGAGAATGATTTTGCAGGTGGCGGCCATTGACAATTGTTTGTCTATGGATTGTTATTCTTCCTGACTGATTTGTCCTTAGTTTTGTCTCTTGTTAGGGTCCTTGTCACTGTGTGAAGCACAAGCATTGCATTCTGGATCATTTAGTTTGAGCGGGAACATTTTACAGTATATTTTAGTGTTGCCGTAACCTGGCTTTAATGTCAGGTAATAATACAAGATTTCTGTTTAACGAAAGTGTGTCACCTGACTGACGTCACACATCACACAGAACAAAACTGTAGGTCACTCACTGGAGATGAATGATGGATATCTGGAAGATTGGTATGTTAATTTTTAATTTTATAATTTTTTAATTTTATAATTTTAGGATTTTACGCTATAGTGTACATAGCTTAATGTGTGAAATGACAGTGGATTTTTAGTCAGTGAACATTGCAATTTTCTCCTGTGTCACCCAGTCAGACGTTTACCCGCTGTTTCACCCCACTTCTTATCCTGACATTTTCAAATCTAAATCTAAATTTACCTTAGGGTTTATTTAGACCAAACCTGACTTGGTAATTGTTGGAACAGAGGAAAGACAAGTCAAGAAGGTTTTATGTTGTTTCTGTCAAGTATGAATGAAGTGTGTTTTATGATGGTCTGCACGGTAAAATTACTGCATTTGTAAATGGACTGTGGTAGGTTTGAAGGATCTTATAACAAAAATGTTTATCTGTGTAGGGATAGTTTCCATAATCTCCAATCTGTGCCTGTCAGTTGCACTTATAGTTGATGTACATTGACTGTGCTCAAATTGCTAAAAAGATTTGCAGATTTCTTTTGCAGTGTATATACATTAATGCATGGTGAAAAACCCTTTTAAAGTAGATCTAAACCTATTTAAATTCTGTCTAACTAATTCCGAAACTGTCTGACTTTCTTCTTTATGTCAGTGAACCGCCAAGTGAATTGTATAAATTTGCATGTTCACGTATAAGATGCATGCAATTCCACAAAGAATACAGTAGCACATAGCACAGTACTTTTTTTTAAATCTAAAGAAAGAAAAAACTCAGTAAACATTGACATGCTTGAGTCCACATCTGCAGGAAAAGCAGATTTGATGTTATGCATTTAAATGATCTCAACGGAGAGGTGAAAACAATTTTCACCCTCACAGACTCTCTTACTTACATGGAAATAGACGAGAATATGACCCGTATTGCACAGGGCTTTAAATATTCTCTAGGTATCTCAAGACTCATAACTGTTATTCTCTAAAGAAGGGAAGGTTCAATTTTTCTCATTTCACATGACGCCAATGCTGAAAATGTATCAGACCACATACTGGGTCACATTCGAAACAACTGGCATTAGCTTTTCTGTGCAATACATGTCCACATCTTTTTAAAAATCTATTTCATTGCTCACTTATCATTTGCCAGCATATCATTTATGGTGAAAAACTGTTTCATAGGTAAGAAAAGTTTTCCTTCATTTCATATGTTTGAGTAACTTGATGTAACCTATGTAATATAACATGAAATCTATGTCAGTGAATGTATATGAATGACAACTAATAATATTTCTTAGCTGTGCAGAGCCATTATCTTTTCACTTAAAGAGAAATGAAAGCTCTCTAATATGAAACATTTATTTAAAAGAAATGAATTACCATAAAATACAGTCCCTGCTAGTATAGTGCCTGAACACTGTAAAAAACAAAAATGCTGTGTTGTTTCAACCCATATTTGGGTCAAATATAGACAAACCCGACCGTTGGTTTAAATTTGTGAACACAGCATTTCTTAGAGTGCAGGATAGCAGAATTTAACAAATAACTAATTAAATAATCTATTGATAAATTAGTATTTTCACATCTGTTTTTAAGTGAGATTTGGCAAGTTTTTGGAGAAAGTTGACCTTTGACCCCAACTCTCACTTTATTTCTCTAGACCTGATAATGAACTAAATTGGTTTATTTATAAGCTAATTTGTCCTTTAGAATAACTGAGTAATAGCTTTTAATCATTGCTTCATCGTGCTGAACAAGTGGTCAAGAGGTGCCAAGCCAATTAAGATAAAACCAGTGTTCAGAAAATCAGCATTAAAACCTTTAAACAAAATAATCTTTCAGCCCTAAAGTACATGCATAACAAATAAGAATCCGTTCTGGCAGACAGAAGCAGGTGAATCGTATTAGTCTTCTCAGCTTTAATGAGAGTCCCCAAGCATTCAGTTGAGGTCTCATCTTCTGGCTCTCTTAATAAGGGCTTTATTTCTTATGGAGTGCATCATTTCCCATGAGCAGCCAACATGAGGAAATACGGCCAAAGCTTTACCTGACAGCTACATTAATACCTGCTCTGAGTTATTAAAGGGAGGCCAATCATTTAAATGAGAAAGCTGAAATGATCTTCTGCTCACCCTCTGAATGATGTAGAGAAAATCAATATAGACCGGTAAATCAATACTCTGATAACTCACACTGGTTTGCAATACTACTGCATTAGTCAAAATTATGCCCCCCTTCCCCCCCGCACTTTGTGGCAATGTGCACAATTACGAGCCTAATATAGAATCTGTCTGTCTCTTGATGCATTCAAATGTTGTTTCAGCTGCATAACGAAGTCAATTTGTACCATATTCACAATATGTTACACTTAAAAAAGCCTTCTGAAAGCCATTTTATTGTGTGTGAATGGGGAACAAGGCTGTAAAAGAAAGCGAGAGATGGAAACCTGTCCCTCGTCACTCATACAAGGCTCTGTGCCGGCCTGTTTCATCAGAGCCGAATGCGGATTAAAATAGTTCTGAAAGAAAGCCCAGGAGGCATTTTACGCTTCCATTTACAGAACTTAATTCTCTTTGATGATAAAAATCTAATGTAACCTTTTTAATTTGTCAGTGTAGGAATGAGAGACGTGGGGGCCCCGACTCCCCCCCTTCGCACACCGACTCCCCGCGCATTTCCTATGCCGTGGAACAGTAACAATGTCAAGGTGAGAAATGTGAAGCAATTCTTGTCTCCCTAAAGCAACTAAAGCCATTATGCAAAAAAAGAACATACACAGAACCGTGTGTTTCGTAGTTAAATGTGCCAGGCTGCCTATTTGTTTTTTTCAGAGATTTAAGCTGTACGTCAAGGCCCGGAGCTACCGATGCAAACCTATACAGTTTGAAGAGCAGACTAATTTTGTACTCTTTAAAAATGCAATACACCATTTCGGGTTTAAAATCATAGGGAGCCCTCAACTCTGACCATAAAGAAACTAATTGAGTTTCTACAAGGTTCAGTACACCCTCTACTATAACAATTTCCTAAGTTATGGAACCAGAAAATCCTATATTTTCAATAATATCTTCATAAATTATACATGGAAACCTTTACAAGCTTTTGCATGAAACATTTGCTGGAGCTGTAAAGATGTACAAAATACTAGGCACAAAAACTATACTTTGCACGCTAAAAATGACATATAATGCGATCCAAAAGTGAAAATGATTATGTTATTGTTTCAAATATAATGCAAATGTTTTCATTAAAATCATTTTATCACTATTACAGTTTTCCATCACAGGGATGAATTAAATTTTATAATATATTCAAATAGAAAACAACTATTTTAAATTATAATAATATTTCACAATGTTACCGTTTTAACTGTATTGTTGATTAAATAAATGTAGCCTTTGGTGAGTGTAAGAGACTAAAACCAAAAAAATCTTACTGACCCCAAACCAGTTGTCAGCTATGCAGAGCGGTGTGCGATACGGAGAAGGAGAGGAGACATGGATATTCCACTGAAACAGACTTTATTCACTAAACTAGAACATAATCGGCACTCACTTGGTGCAAAACTTGAAGAACAAGGAATACTTGTAACATGGAAAGTAAAGCATCCACACACTCGTAACTTCACAAAACGTAGTTCACTTTAACATCCGACCAAGACAAGGGAACACAGGAGGGTATAAATACACATGAGGCAAATAGGGAACAGCTGACAGAACTTTAGGTGAGTGATTAGACAGATTGGAGCGTGAAGGACCTGGAAGACACATAAAGGGACCTGGAAGGTAACAATGACAAGACAGAACCGTGACAGCAGTAGGTTTGATTAGGGTACTTTAAAATGTAAACATTTTTATGCATTTTCTATTTTTTTAAATATTTTTTCCCAGGTCTGAATGATTTATTTAAACCACAGATTTTCAGTTAGTCCAAAATGTCAATATTGTTGAACTGTACACGAACTGTACACGATGACATTACAGTCAACTGTAATTTCAATGCCATATGATTCCATACTGATCCTAGAGTAACATGGAACAAAATGGCCTCTGCTCTCACAATTCTGCACCTGGTCACTATCCGTGACTTCTGTAAACGTCTACCATGCACCCAGCCTATTCCTGGATCTTTGTTCTTTTAGACTTTGAAGAAATGGCCTGGTTCTCTCTTTTCAGAATGCGGTCTATATATCCGTGTCACACCCTGCATTGGCTCACACCATGTTGTGTGGCAATCCTGATCTAAACTCTGCTTAGATGACCTTTCGCTGGAATCCCCAGCAGATTCCTTTTACCGAAGACTGGTGAATTCAATGTGCAAACCTCTATCCTGCTCTGTCGATTAAAATACAGAAAACCAGATATTCATGATGGGATGTGTAGTCGAATAATGCCATAATGTCAGAATTGTGATTTTATTGAGGGATGAGTGTATATTTAGAGAAAATCACATCTCAATGGTTATTCTGAATTGAGTTACAAGTTTTATACAGTCCTTGACAAAATGAAACCAGACAGTCATTTCCAAAGAAGTCATTTCACTGTGTAGCATGAGAAAAAAATGACAGCTTTTAAACAAAACAATGTTCTCTCTCGTTCTGGTTGAGTCAATTTTGTCACTGTATCACAATTAAATAGCACAGAGTGGGTTATTAACATGTCCAGACTTCAAAATATTAAAATATATTTGCATGTATTCATTTTGTTTTGCACTATATGTTCAAATAAAATTGCATATGAAGTCACTACATCTTTCCTCATAAAACTAACTTGGAGGAAAATAGCCGGAGAGCCGCAGATTCAACGAGAGAGAAACAAGGAAAATCAATTTGAAGTCGCTGTACTCTTTCACAACACTGGCGAAGCTCATGAGAGGTTGTCTGTCAGGCAAAATTACATCCATCCCCAGACTTCTGCATGTAATTTATGGAAATGGAAGAGACATTCCCTCATAGACGACGCAGCGCACTTATGCATTTGAATACATCCATTAAGCAAAGTCACAATTTCAACATGAAGAGCGAAACCAGTAGAGCTCACAATAAGGAAGCCTGTTTAAGTGAGAGGAAGAAAACCACTAACATTCTATAATGAGAGAAGGATTCCATTAAAATTTTACACCTTCGAAGAAACACTAAGACTCTCTCACTCTGTTTCTCTCTGTCTCGCACAATCACGTGCACAGAGATATGCTCTTTGAGTTATCGGTGGAGGAATTTCTCTTGGTTCCTCAGAAATCAGAATGAGGATCTTGATTATGCCATTTGTTTTAACATTCCTCATGAGCAGCTTCTCACACTGATATATAGACTTTCCGCCACCTCCATCACTTCTCCGTTCACCACACTGTCTCAACCAGTACTGACATGCATCTGCGAACAGTGCTGGTGGCTGGGAAATAATGACCTGTACTATTTTGGTGATGATTTGAGCTCTGCTATTCGCAGGTAGGAGACACCCCACATTTGCATGCAATTAACTGGCTTAGACTCTCTGCTACCATCCACACTGTTTTGAGGGAATTTTAATAATTAGACAGATAATCATTTTGGCCACATAACTTCTGAATGAGTTGTCATTCAGAAGTTGTGGTTCTGAACAGTCAAGCATTGTAAAAACAAAACGCATGTCAGTGAGATGTTTATTCTGCTTGTTTTCAGCTAGAAAATGTAATTTTTCAAGTGTCTGCACATCATGTGCCTGCAATGCATTGCTATACTGTACAATTTCCTGTCAGATGTCAGAATGACATTCAGCTGGCGTTTAAAGAAATGGCTGTTGGTTTTTGTTCAGTGAAATAAAAAAATCATTTTTGAAGAATCTTGCAAAATTTATAGTGAGTTTATAGTGAACATATCTTTTGCAGGAGATTTGAAATCTTTTGCTAATCTTGAGACTTCAGGGTTGAGACTTCAGAGCCTTTGCTGGGTATCATCTTTATGGCTTGCCATTCAACAATATCTGTGTACTTGTGGCAAAATAAATCATATTACAAGTAACATCAAAATTATTCAAACTCTTTTGGAGGACTCTTAAAAAGGTCAAATGGAAATACATGAATTAGATTTATGGACATGAGTACAGTGCAAATATTGAGGGGAGTAATATCATCAGTGTTAGGCTAGATAAAACAACTTAATTTTTGGTTAATATATATATCAATAATACATCAATTATTGCATACATTCATAATTTTTAAAATGTAATTTATTCCTGTGATGGCAAAGCTGAAATTTCAGCATCATTACTCCAGTCTTCAGTGCCACAGGATCATTCAAAAATCATTAAAATATGTAAATTTGCTGCTCAAGAAACCTTTCTTATTATTATCAATGTTGAAAACAGTTGTGCGGCATAATATTTTTGTAGCAACAATAGTGATGATTCAAAAGAACCGTGTTTTTAAAACAGAAAAATAGAGAATTTATAAAATGTCTTTACATATTCTTCCTCAATAAAAGTATTAAATTCTTTAAAAAAAACCACAAGCTTTGAATGATGAAGACTCAGTTTACTTGAGAGAGCTGGGGGTAAGATAGTGTGTCCCCAGCACATAAAGGGTGACACTGACTCCTTTTGTTGTCTTGTGAAAAGACCTGAAGAAGAAAAGGTATTTTTTGGGGCTCTGAGCATTAGCAGTCCATGTTGGGGAGGAGAATGGCTCCTGGCTAAATGGAGGAAGTGATGCAGTAGACAGCAGAGTGGGCTAAAGCATGCTGGGACTGCCAGCTCTCTTTTAATCCACAGCACCACTGTTTTCTGAGACTGCTCCCCCATCATCTCATTTCTCTCTGCCTTATATATGCAGCACTAATGCGTTTTACAGACTACTGTGTTCATCTGTGACAAGTCTTGTCATTGTCAACAGCATCTAATACTGACAATTTAAAATGTGCTCGGGGACCACGATCACTGCTGGGGGAACATTACGTTTAAAAGTAAAATGTCACTTCATTGCATAAGGTAATACTAATTACGTAACATTTTTACTTTTATGGCAAGAAGCTCGCCAGCTCTTTTGTATTACTTTTCCTCAGAATCAGCCGAAGGATCTCTTTCTTCCAAAACAGTCACACTATGCTTGGTTTGCAAGCATTTCAAAGTGGTATGTTTTGTAATTGAAGACTGTCTGTAGAATGCATACAATAACTATATGCCTGTATGGATGTTACATCGCCTGCTGTGTGGACAGCTTCGTTGATTGGAACAGAAGCGTTCTAGTTTTGTCAAGTCGCATCATGCTCACTTGCACTGTGCCATCACACACACTGTACAGAACTGTTATGAGAAAGGGAGAGACCTTCAATTGTATTGGACAGTAAATAAACTGAATAATTTATAAATAAATTGCATGCAAATTTAAATAAAATAATACATACTCAAAGAAAGGTCCATTAAAGTTCCATTTAGTTTTTTTCTGAAAATGAGGACTACTAATGCATGACTATTATGTTTTAAAATAAACAAATGCTGTCAATTATTTTGAGTTAAAAGGGTGAAATTAGTTATATAAAAAATAGAAAACAAAAGCAACTAAAGTAATGGTAATTATTTAAAAAGATAACATGATATAAAAAAGAAAATGAAATTATTAAACAAAAGTAATGCCTATCAATTCTTAAAAATAGGTAGGATCTTTTGGTAGGATCTTAAAAGCATGAAATGAATAAAATCTAAATAAATTAACAAACAAATAATGAGCAAGGGATTAAGGTGTAACTTTTAAAATGTTATTTTACTCTTACACTTTGGAAGGTCTTAAATGCATAAAATATTAGATGATCCTTAAATACTGTAACTTAATAACTAACTTGTATTATAAATAACTTGTATTATGATAAAAAAGGAGGGTGTTACTTTACAACACGTCACACCCAAGATGGCCATGATGGTCCAAAATGGCATGAAAATATTAGAAACCAACAAAGTAAATGCTTCAGCTCCTTGAAAATCAGTATGAAATCCAACGACACTGCCTGAAAGTCCTCTTTGATTCGCCTGTCTTACAGATGTACTCTGCACTCTGAGGGTGAGTCAGTATGAAATTAAAAGCTGTAGTGTGCGAGAGTCCTCTCATCTGACAATGTGCGTGTAAGAGATGAGCCGCAATGATTAGGTGTCTAAGCTCTTACCAGCTCCCTCGAGCAGACAGGAAGTACTATATTATGTGGTGGAGCCGAGCTATTGGCTGGTAATTAATTTGCCCTGTGCACACGGGCATTCATCAGCGGCATGGAGCTCCATTCTAATGCATCTGTGCATCCTGCGATCTCGGACGTATCAGCGTCCTCAACTCAGCTGAAATGCAGAGGTCAAGGCCTAAATGGAGCTCGAATCAGACAAAGGTCTCATTACAGTACATACCCATTTAATCTGTGTACGCTGGAAACCGGGAGTCCAATCATTTCAGAAGCACAACCGTGCATTAAGAACTTATTTATTTATTTCTTCTGATGGTGTTGGTGCACTCTGCATTTCTTCAGCTGTCATTTGAGCAAAATCACTAAGAAAGACAAAGAGAAACGAGGCTGATAATGGCGTGATGGTCGGCACCTATGGCCATTCATTTTCAAAGCCGAATTAGGCTGGCAGGGCCTGTGTGCGGTGTGGTCGGCTTGATAGACATGTGATTATGAAGCCCTGCAGTTTCTTAGATTGTAATCATAGGTCCCTCTTGGACGGCTATGATGTGACGCCTGGTCATTATGTGTGCTGTCAAGGTGAGTTCTGATAGATAAGTGCTTGTAGTCCTCCGTACAAATTCATTTCAGTTAATCATGCATGCGTTTCAATCCATTTTTGATGGTACATTTCAATAGTTCCATTTTACATGGTGATTGACCTTCAATCTTCAACTAAAATCCAGGATCTATTATGTATGTATCCATTTATATTATTTATGATGCATAAAATCCAGTCTTTGATATTCCAGTAGAAAGAAACAAGAAGTGAGACATCCAACCGCACCGGAGTCTGGAGGGTGAGGAAGTTAACAGTACGCCGGCCACGGTGAACATTAGCAGCTCTGAAAATAGCACAGCCATAGATTTATTGGAATTCTGTTACAAAGCCAGCAATAACCTACATAAGTGGAGCATCTGCGCCTGGTGCCTGTGACAGAGAAAGAGAGGCTAAGAGAGAAGATGAGGCTAAATAAGATACAAAGTAAGCCAGGGATGGAAACTGGAGATGTGGGTTTTCTCAGGCGCTGAATTCCAGACTTTGAAGCAATTTTAATTAAGCCCATTAAGATCTCAAAGCTCAAAATTGCAATTATTTGAGAAATTACGCATCAGTAGATGAAAGAATATAAGCCTCTGAAATTATTACGCTAAGGGAACCACTTCCATTTTTTTTTCAAATGCAAATATTGAATAATTTTCATGATACCACAAACATTTCTTGAATGTTTACATTCTGATTTGAATAATAAAACAAATTTTTGTTTTAAAAAGTGCCTGTTTAAAATAACAAGATTAATCACATTAATAATAAAATGAAAGAAAAATTTGTAGCATTTTGGTCTTTGTTTTAGAGCATTGAATGATTCTGCTCGCTCCACTCTTCTTCAGTTGTGAGAGACTTCTTAAGGGTTCTTTACATTTTGAGTTCTTTTAAAAACTATTCAGTGAAGGGTTCTTTGGGGATGTTTTTCTATGGCATCACTGTGAAACCTCCTTGTTTTTTGGACCTTTACTTTAATGAATTTATTGTATGAGTGCATTAGTTTATTATTGTATTTTGATTTTATTCTTAAGATATTATTACTTCTCGCAAGATAATGTTACAACTTTATTAAAAAATATAGCTGCAAGCAGTGATGCAGGGCCAAGCTCCTGAGGGGGCTGGAGGTGCAATGCAGAGCAGGAAGAGCAAAAACAGCAGAAATTGAAATTACATGGAAAAACAGCTGGTTCAGAAGTACAGGGCAGAATGAACTCAACATGGACAGAAGCTCAGATGAACGAACACAGAATGAATGAACCAAAACAGACTTATTTCTAATCCAAGAGGAAGTATTACAATGCTTACCTAGATAATAAAAGAAATGAACCCACAGTCTCTGGGTCAGGAGCCTGTTCCTCATCTCATTTTTGCGACACTTCTGGCCACAGTATCTCTTGGGGATTGGGCATGTGCCAGACAGGATTCAAATCCATGACCTTATGGCTTTGTGGCAATACAGATCACACTACACAGTTGACACTGATCGTTGGGCGCCCTGGAACAGTAGCGAACATCAAAATTCTATTTTTATTTATTTTATTTATTTTTGTGTGGCTCAGTCCAAAGATCACTTGAGACAGTTATGGACAAAACTGGGCAAAATGTGTAGGAGGAGCAAAAAAACTTGTTAGGTTGCTTCAATATAGCGGACAGTCACAGTGTTGGAAAATGACAAATTAGATATTGTCGGTATTGGCATGAACCAAGGAACTTAATGATATAAATAAAACAAACTTTGAACAATGTTTTCAAAAGTTATAGGAGTTTTTGAAGAAAGACATGTCTATGGAACACTAGGTGGCACTGTGTTCTCAGGTACGTTCAGGACATGCGGATGATGATACGTACTGAATTTTCCGTCAATTTCTGACAAACTATTCAAAGTTAAAAAGCAAACGTAGCCTTTTTTCAGATCTCATGACCAGTAGGTGGCTCTGTTTCCAAATTTGGCATGGACCCTCAGATCATTTATTTTGATTGATCAAAGTTTGGCCGATGTAATATGTTGAATGTGATCAGCGTGAAGAGAGGATTTGGGTAAACGTTCCTTTTCCTTTGTTTAAAAGGGCCAGTGACTTACTCACTGAACTACAAATCATTTCAGCATCATACTTGAAATAGTACAAGTAAACGTCTCAGGTTACGTATGTAACCATAGTTCCCTGAGAGGGAACGAGACGCTGCGTCTTTCGATCGCTTTGGGGAATACTTGGACAATGCCTCGCGAAGCACAATATGTAAACTTCCGTCGACCGAGTGTGAGTGACGGTCGCAGGTCGGTGACGTCACGAACCAGGTCATAAAGGGGCGACAGAACCCAGAGGCAGTAGCTTAGAGGTGTCTGAGCAAGCCCGGAAGGCGCAAGGAGCTGAGGCCAAAGACGCAGCGTCTCGTTCCCTCTCAGGGAACTATGGTTACATACGTAACCTGAGACGTTCCCTTTCAAGGGAACTCGCGCTGCGTCTTTCGATCGCTTTGGGGAACGATATACCAACGCCACCTCAGTGACGAAGGCCGACGAGTGTCTCGTAGCTCACTACGAGAGGACCCGTGTTCCCGGAGCGGAGTTGAGGTCAAGCTGGTAAAACCTCAGAAAGGTATGCGGGGGAAGACCACCCCGCCGCATCACAAACATCAGATAAAAGACACACTTGATATAAGGGCCTTAGAGGCAGCCTCGCTCCTAGAGGAGTGGGCACGGACCCTTAGAGGCGAAGGGGATCCGGCCGACTCGTAAGCCAGGGTGATAGCCTCAACTATCCACCTGCTTAAAGTAGGTTTGGATGCTGGGGCCCCACTAGGGGTCCCAAAGCAAACAAACACCTGGTCTGACTTACGCCAAGGGCAGACCTGTGGACATAAGTGTCCAGTGCTCACACTGGACAGACCTTGTTTTTAAATTCCTGGTCCTGGTCACCAAAAGGGGGGAAGGCAGAAGGCCTGCAGTACAATAGACCTGACCACATGAGTGGGCACTTTGAGCATGTAGCCTGGTCTGGGATGAAGGAAGGCTTTCACCATCCCAGGCGCAAACTCAAGGCAAGAGGGAGCTACAGAGAGCACCTGTAGATCCCCAACTCTTTTTAGCGATGTTATAGCTAATAAGAATAATGTCTTTAAAGTGAGGAACTTTAGGGGAACCTCATCCAAAGGTTCAAAGGTGCCTGGGACAACCCCTGGAGTACCAGGGATAAGTCCCAGGTAGGAACCTTGGTCTGTACTGCAAGCCTCAGCCTAATAGTACCACGGAGGAAGCGTGTGACGAGGGGGTCCCTGCCAATGGACATGCCACCCAGAGGTACGTGGTAAGCAGCCACGTAGACCTTCAGGGTGGACGGGGACAGCCCTGCAGTGAATTTATCCTGCAGGAACTCCAGCACTTTGCCAACGTGACAGGTAACTGGGTTCACCTGCTTTTCGCTACACCAAGAAGTGAAGAGTCTCCACTTCAGGGCATACAGCTTCCTCGTGGAGGGAGCTCTGGAGTGGAGGATGGTCTCAACAACCTCAGTTGACAGACCAGACTCTATGAGCTGGGCCTCCTCAGAGGCCAAGCCCACAGTTTCCACAGTTCTGGGCAGGGGAGACGCATCAAGCCCGCTGCCCAGAACTCCCAGGAGCAGAGCAATCGGGGAAAAGGCGTACAGACATAGCCTCGGCCATGTCTGAACCATGGCACCCGGCCCGAGCAGGGCTGGGTGCAAGAGTGAAAACCACAGAGGGCAATGAGTCGATTCCTCGGACGCGAACAGGTCTAATTGTGCTCGGCCGAATCTCAACCAAATCTGCTCCACCACCTAGGGGTGGAGCCTCCAAACCCCGGGCCTCGGCCCCTGCCTCGACAGGACGTCTGCTCCCACATTCTAGGTCCTAGGGATGTGAACTGCCCGTAGATGGAGCAGTCTCCCTTAGGACCAAAGGAGGATCTGCCGCGCCAGTTTTATAATGGTCGCGAGCATAAACCTCCCTGATGATTTATATAGGAGACCACAGTGGTGCCGTCGGTCTGAGCAACCACATGATGGCCCCTAAGGTCTGGGAGGATCGCCTAAAGCGCCCTCCAATCAACCATCATCTCTAGCAGGATTATGTGCCAGGATAACTGGTGCTCATGACCTTCGGTGGAGCGGTCTCTCAAGGCCGCTCCCCAGCCCGTAAGGGACGCATCCGACGATAGCATTACGCGTCGACAAGGAGCTCCCAATACAGGTACTCATGACCTTGGGCGGCGCAGTCTCTCAAGACTGCTCCCCAGCCCGTAAGAGATACATCCGTCGATAGCAATACGCGCCGACAAGGAGCTCTCAATACGGGTCCATGAGACAGAAACCAGGATTCCTTCCACACATCTAAGGCACGTAAGCCTCGCCGCGTGACCTTGATGGTGCGGAAAGGGTTGCCCCTCGGGGAAAACCCTCTGGTTCTGAGCCACCACTGTAACGACCTCGTACAGCAGCCCGAGCGGGGTAACGCAGGAAGCTGCTGTCTGAGAACCAGCACTCGTTGGAAGTGCTTTACAGTGAGTGGCTGGCCTAGTTAAACTCTTTGACGGCTAACAGGACGGAAACGATGCGCACGGGGAAAAACCGTGCAGACATCATAACCGAAACCCAACAACGCCGAGGAAGGTGGTCCTCTGGAGAGGAGAGAGCACACTCGTCTTTGCGTTTAGCCTCAACCCCAACACATTAAAGAGCGCGGGAACAACATCTCAATGTTGAACCTCTAGCTGTAGCGACTGGGTAGAAAAACCAGTCGTCAGTATAATCGAGAACTCTGATTCATTAGAGGTGCAGCGGGGTTAGCGCTGCAACCATGCATATGATGAACGTGCGAGGTGAAAGAGCTAGGCCAAATGGAAGCACTCGATATTGGTAAGCCTTCCCCCCAAAGGCGAACCTGACGTACTTCCTGTGTTGTGGAAGGATGGAATGAAAATATGCGCCCTTCAGGTCGATTTGACAGACCAGTCCTCGGACCTGATCTGTCACGATCTAGTTCAAAGTCAAAATTGATGACGTGATTTAGAAGGCGCAAATTTAGGATGGGCCGCAATCCTCCATCCCTCTTGGGAACGATGAAGTAATGACTGTAAGCCTGACTTTCTGTCCGAGGGGGGTACATATTTTATGGCCCCTTGCCTCAACAGAGTGTCTACTTCCTGTTCCGTGACCAGAGCCTGCTCAGGGTCCACCACGGTGGGTAGAACCCTGCTAAAAGAAAATAATATGTATATATATATATATATATTGCAGGACCCAATGAGAAACTTCTGGTAGGCATGAGATGCGACCAGAAATTCTAATGAGGGAACCAGCCTCTCAAGGCTGGCCTCTGGTGCTTGAGTGGCAGACGCTCCAGGGCCCGGTTTTCAGGGGTACGCCTGGAGTGAATGCTCTAGGACCCTCCTTGGAGGGGGCGATCTCCTCAGAGCAACCAGACTCATGGGTGGCAGCTGAGGAGGGACGCCTGTGCGAGGTCTGGCACCGTAGCGCCAGGACCTCTTTGATGTAGCCTCTTTTGATGTTCTTGGCGAGGATGACGGTCCTCAGATCCGTCCTCTTGCCAGAGGGTTGAGGCTGGGAGTGCCGGCCCGACCCCCGCCCATTGTGAGGAGCTCTGGGGCTGTGGCTGGCTCACAGCCCCTAATTTCAGAGCAACGAGGCAGCAGCACACTGAACGCCACCTGCTGCTAGCAGCCTCCTAGAACTTATCGACGACCGTCTCAACTGTGTCGCCGAAAAAGCCCAGAAGACGAGAGAGGGGCGTCCAGTAGGAACTTATTTCCTTATCTTTAAAGGTTTGAGCCGCAGATGCCTCATTTATATAAATATATATATATATATATATATATATATATTTATATACACACATATAAGGATAGATTTATATAATGAAATATATATATGTATGCTCTCATCGAGGTCCCCCAATAACCCTGTTTACATTTCACTGACAGCTGTATATTGTATGTAACTGTATGTGAAAATAAAATTCTTGAATCTTATATGCTCGACTGCCCAGGAGAGTAGAAATAATTCTCACGGGTTTATAGAGCAGTGTAGGGTTTTTTTTTTTTTTTTTTGCATCAATACTGATTGAGAGAGGTAGCTCGCAAGCGCCTCCTCAGTCTCAGGATCGATCATTTTATATATCACGGGGGGTGACTCGCGCTAACAGGACGCGTTCATCTAATTATTTATTTTCTTAGGAGGAACGCTTCTTTGCCGGCAATAAATAGTCAACATGGCGCGAGTCACTTCCTCGAAAAACTCCTCATACTGGAGAGAAAAGTGGCGAATATTCTCTCATCATTAAATGCTGACAATGTCAAAACTCCTCAGAGATAGATCATTGCAGTGTCTGTGCTATATGTAACAGCCCTCGGGCTGCACGGGCACTGGATCTGCCGGGAAAGGGCTGAGATAGAGCAGGGCTCGTCTCACACCCCGCCGTCTGATCCATTCGCGAATCCCAGGACCCATATCACCGCATATCCTTGACTACAGCGGGACTTGAGCCCTGGGCAGCGCGAGCCGAGCCTGGACGGACTCAGTGTCAAAGACCGCCAGGCGGGAGCGGAGCATCTGTATGCATGCTCTGCTCCCACGCACACACATAGTAAGTGCGCGTTCCCACCCGAAATGTAGTGAAGGCAGGAATACGCGCACTACACAGATGTTTGATTCGCCATTTGGAATTTGGAGAGCCCTTTTCTTTTAAACTAGTCTAGGGAACTCAAACAACCAGCGCGACAACACAACACACTCTCACACTTGTGCTTGCGAAGACAAAACAAGCTACTGCCTCTGGGTTCTGTCGCCCCTTTATGACCTGGTTCGTGACGTCACCGACCTGCGACCGTCACTCACACTCGGTCGACGGAAGTTTACATATTGTGCTTCGCGAGGCATTGTCCAAGTATTCCCCAAAGCGATCGAAAGATTTCTCCATTAAATATCTTAAATATGCTAACAGATCTAAGCTAAAATGCACCATCATCACGTTTTCTTTGGAATGAGTTATTAGCAAGAGCCTGTAAGAGGGTAACCTGAGGTCTCTATCTTTGTCATGGTACAATTGAGAAGCCCATGCCTCTCACTTAACAGCAGGATCCAACGCCTCGTGCGCGTGTTAATAGGTAAGTGCTGTGTCAGCAGGTGACTAGCCTTGGCTGCAACTGATAGCATTAGCATTTCTCAGTGGCTCGAAAGGCTCAACAAGACGGTAAGAGTGTCAGCTCATAATTAGCACTGACACGAATAGTTATTCATAAAGTAAGTGATAGACACCTTCCATATGCTGTGTATTGGGGAAATCCTAACTCTCCACCTTACCTCCAAGCGCTGCTAGCTGTACTTGAGGTGACTTATGCCCTCGTAAAAGCAACGCACTATTTATTTTGCTTGAATGCAACAATCTCGCCACCCTCAGAGGCCAGAAAGTGACATTCAGTGTTTGTTTTGCTGCACAAGGACTAATTTGATGTTGCACAGCCCTGAATTAGATGCATGCATGTGTAACAGCAAAGTGCGCAATTACAGAGGAGAGCTGTTTGATTCTGATTGTACAGTCGCAATTATAATCAAGATGATCCTGTTCTCTCATCAGCACCGTTTTTGCCTTTCCAGGTGCTTTCCCATTTGTGGTTTTGTAAAAAAAAAAAAAAACACAACCCACCCCCCCCCCCCCCCCCCCCCCCCAAAAATAAATAAATAAATAAACAAAAAACGGCTAAGGGGGTGCAAATGTTATTGTGCCTTTCAAACACTTTTTTTTTTTTTGCAACCATCAGGAGTTATATAAATATGTGCTAATTTGTGATGTAGAACCTAAACACAAGCTGTAAAACTGATCTAATCTTAAACAGGCAATTCTGCATGTACCACCCAAGGCCGTAGATTATTTCATACAACAATATTAGCAAGTTCAGCTTTCTTCAGGAGCAGGCATTTTTAATCTTCCCATTTATACTCCAACTCCAGCATTTGCATTAGAGATTTCCATAAAGCCAATAGATTTTATTTAATTATTTATTTTTTTCCTGTGAGATCTGTGAGAAGGAATTTGTTCATTCATAATGGGATTAATCTGATGGGGCTAATTCCCTGGCAGTGGCTGCAGAATAAGAGGTTTTGTGCGGACACAGTCACCTCCATTGTGCTGAACATTATCTCACATTGAGAGGCTTCTTCGTTGCTGTGATTGAGGATTCTCCTCATTGGCGTAAACACAGTTAATACTTTCCACCCCTGCCTATTCTCTTGAGTATCTGCGTAGGGGACGAACAGGATTTGATTTTTTATTTCAGTTGCAGAAAAATATTAGATATATGTGTGGGGGAATTCACTAAAGAGGAAAAGCACCTGCTCATAGCGACATTAAATTGCAGACGCTGTTTGCAGCATTTGTTATATACACCTTAAATCGATGACAGTAAAAACATTTATAATGTTGCAAAATGCTTTCTCTAAATACATTTATTTTTCATCAAAGATCCCTGAAGAAAAAAATCATGGTTTCCATGAAAATGTGAAGCAGCACAATTGTTTTTGACATTGATAATAATAAGAAATGTTTCTTGAGCAGCAAATAAACATATTAGAAGGATTTCTGAAGAATCATGTGACACTGAAGACTATAGTATTGATGTTTTGCATTTTAAAATACATTCAAATAGAAAATGGTTCTAATTGTAATAATATTTCACAATATAACCATTTTTACTGTATTTTTTTATCAAATAAATATAACCTTAGTGAGCATATAAGAGTACTTTCAAAAACATTTAAAAAACATTACTGATATGTATTAAAACAGTAAATGCCACTGGTGAAATGCTAAGGTCATTGATTCAGTTCCTATGGAATGTATGAACTGATCAAATATAGCATTTGAATTTAGAGCAAGTTGCTTCAGATACAAGCATCTGCCAAAAACATGCATGCAAATGACAATTTTTTCATTTAACTATGGTACATGTGACTATTTCAGCATATTTATGCCCTGGCTAAACAAGATAGTTAGAAACTCATTGAACTTAGTGTGCAATAAGAAATAAATGTGCTGCAAGTATTTAGTGAATTTCGTCCATTTGAGTAAGACCGAAAACTGACACATTAAATTAAACATTAAGTATCATAGGATGATTTATAATATGGTAGCTCTCATTTATCTGTTTATTGTACACAGCGGTACAATCCACTTTATACAGTGAAAACAGTTGTGCATCACATAGACAATTTCCCTCTAAGCAGATTAACTGGATGATTGTTTCTCTGGATAGGACGAATGCAGCATTTCCTTTCAGGATTCACTGATGTTCAGGTTTACCACAGTATGTCAGATTGAATTCATCCAATCTGTGCTGAATGAACCGAGCCACTGATCCGCTGACACAACGGTACAGGTGGGAAATAAGAGCTTTAGACTGATTTACCACCTCCAAAAAGACAGAACTTTAATGCAGAGATGCACTCTGCTGTTATAGGGCTCTGGTATCATTTGACTGCAAGCACAGTGTTCGGTCATTTTTGCTGACATCTCTGAGATGATAAACTAAATAAGAGAACAGTGTAGCGTCTGGACGGTGTCTCAAATTGATCGATCAAAAACAAACATCTGATTGTGACTTTTGATTTAACAGAATGAGACTTGGAAACTCAGAATGCAGCTCTGGCTGCAGGGACAGTCGTTTTACAGCCCTGGGGCAATAAAACTCTTTGTCCTCCTCCAGGCCTCCCTTCACCCCCCACATACCTACATACCTACATACATTCCACAGGATAGCACATCTGAAAACACAAACACACACACACACATGGAATATACAAAAATGCCTACATACACTATGTAAACTTGTATAACACTGATGTATTCGTATGTATGTATGCATGCCCTCCATGTGCAGTCTTTTTAATTATTTTAGGTAGTTCATTTAGATGTTTAAATGTGTATAATCGTTTAAAC
This sequence comes from Rhodeus uyekii, assembly GCA_037043235.1. Taxonomy (NCBI): domain Eukaryota; kingdom Metazoa; phylum Chordata; class Actinopteri; order Cypriniformes; family Acheilognathidae; genus Rhodeus; species Rhodeus uyekii. The sequence continues at coordinate 2,008,506 of JAWRVZ010000056.1, forward strand.
GAAACCCCTCTATGTCTTACTACCTTCCTTGGTATCATTTGAATTCGTTCAGCCTGCTCTTTCTCAATCTGTATTTTGTTTAATGCTGAAATGCATTACATATTTTCTACCCTTGTTTGATCGAATCGGAGTAAGTTCCACACAGGATCATAAACTATGCAGATTAGGTTGAACAGAGACAAAAGGAAACTTCCCAGCATCCACCTCCAAGCCAGCGACTGGCTCCACAGCCAAGGTGTGGGAGTGTCCTAATGTTTCTATAAGTCCCCTGAGATTCAAACATCTCTCTCTTGCTCTCTTGATCTCTCTTGATTCTCTCCTGAACTTCCTGCATATCTTGCTCCCCTGGGAGCAGGGCCTTCGGCCTTGCATGGAAGCCCTTCCCCCTCCAGCGACCGCACCTTCAAGACAAAGCCATTTTGAATCTCCCGGGTCTCAAACAAAGGACTCAAGGAACAAACCAGCATCCAACCAAAGCAACTCTCTCAACGCAAGACTGGGTAACATCCACACACACGAGAACCCAATGCAAGCATCGTTTACGAAATCTAAATGCGTTTAAAGCTATATGCCCCTTTTTAAAGGTGAATTTCCATGCTGGTTTTCTCAAAGGTTTAATTGTCTACAGGAATGTCGCCTCTCTCTCTCTCTCTCTCAAGCATCTCTTTCTCTCTCTCTCCATTAAGTCTATCTATGTTTTGTGTTTAACGTTTGTTTTCGTAGTTTGTTTAATAAAACACTGTATATATAATCACACATGATTGATTCTGTACTATTCTTGAGTAAGTCACTTCTACGTTTGCATCTTGCTACAATGCTAAGTACTTTGGTACGATAATGAAAGATTCTTCTTTATGACGATGAAGAAGATCTTTGTTAAAGTTCATAAAGATCGCGCGGCTCGTATGAGCGCACATATGGCCGCTGCTTTGAACTCATTGCTAGAATTAATCAATTCTATAAGCCGAATCAAGCTATTTGTAGTCATAATTAATTGTAATCCGTTATGATTAATTATCAATATACACAATTCCCTTTAAGCTGGATCTATGTGCATATTTGGTCATCACACATGATCAAACTGTGTACATAGATCCCGCTACCCCGACTGCCTTTGAGCTGATTTCGCTACATAAAATGGTGGAGAATCAGCGGGCGTCGTTTAAACAATTATCTTGAGCTGATTCGCTACAACAGGCATAAAATCACACACTTTTACTATAATTTTTTTAAATTCAGTTGGAAGAATAAATCGAAGAATGTATCGGAGAATATAAATGATGTACCAATGGTGTCTAATTTCAGATAGGATTCATCAACACTGTCCTGTTCCCACACTTCCATTGGTCAGACAAAAAGATAGCCCTGTCCCAAACTCATGCCATTGGTTGAGTGTGTGTATATATAAAGATAACTCTTGTTGATTAGATTGGACAGTGCCAAAACTGCAATTAAAAACTGTAAATTAAGTACAATCAACTTGACTGTATAAATAATTTCTACTTTAATTCTATTAAACTTACTTAAATGTGTTGTGACTTAAATGTTGAATCTCGTGTAACTTCTAAAAAAGTTGAAAATTTATTTAAAACATATGCTGTTATGACTTGTCATGATAATATTTTTAACACATTTAAAAGTTTCATTTAGAATAAATCAATCATGTGTTTAAAAAGTCACATATTGGTGAAAATTTTATTTAGGTAATAATTGGAAATTTGTAGTATAAAATAAAAAAATGATAATAAATATCACATAATATTTAATAATATAATATAATATATAATACATTTTTCAAGTGAATCCAAATGGCCTAAATAAAGTTTTATGTAAATTTGGATAAGATCAATTATATAGGATATATTACAACAAATTGTATTATCAATATATGGCAAGTTAGAAAAGTTTGTTTAACAAATTGTATTACTATAACTTTGGTTAATATAATGATACATTATTTTTTATAACAAAAAAAGTCAAATGGAAAGGAATAATTTAAGTTTATGCATAGTAAATTGGGATAGTAGAAAGTGTTTAACCATAGAAAAACATGCAAACCTTTAATTGGGACAACCGTTCCAAAAAGACACATCCAATGAATATGAGTCATATTTGATATAATATTTATAACCTAATGTACGGCATTTAACAAAATTAGACAAAATTGGAATAGGACACAGCAGCTATAAAAGCCAAGCTATAAAAAATGCATGGTGGCTCCAGCACACGCAAAGAGAATTTTGGCAGATGCATAGAGAAATTCTGATGTGCAAATCACGGCAGGTCTCATAACTCCAATCCCAATCTCTCTTTCCCTTTTCCGCCTTCCAATTCTCTCTTGCACACACACTCTAATGATTCCCTTCTCTCCAACACTCTGTCTTCCCATCACAGGCCTTGTGAAATCCTGTTATCTTACACTCCTCCCCATGCTTGCTGTTTCCATTAATCCTTGTCCCGAGGATACAGGTCTAAACTTTCCTTTGATCCACATTTCAGTTAGTGGAGAGACACTTTCGTAATGTAGCGCAGCCCCCCAGCAGACTAAGTCCCAGGGTCTTCACGTAAAGAGGAGTTGCCTCTGTTTGCGGTGCCAAACCTGCCACCCGACTCCAGCGACACAACCTCTGCCTTAACACGATTAACCCAGTGGCAAGAGCCTTGCATGCCACCGCAGCACAGGAAATGGACACGGAGCCAAGTAGATAGGCGCCTGATGGTCGCGTGCTGAGCCACGAATGGCAGGAGACAGACGAACAAGGACATAAATGGAACGGTTATGTTATTCTTGTTCCTCTTGAAAGTCAATTATGTCCGTTGTGAAGTGTTTGATAGCTCCTGCCATTCAATATGAATGCTGGGCAGTTAATCAAAATGTATAGTGTGGGAATTTTAAAAGCGCGGGACTTTCTGAAGAGCGATAAAAGGAGATTCTCTTTGTGAAGAGAATGAGTTTAAAACGGTCGCTTTTCAGATTAAAGAGCTGGAGCTGAATGGGAATCCGAATGTATTGACAATAGGTGTGTTTAACTTGCTGTATTATCAGGATTATAATGACCCGCAATTATTGCAATTATGATTCAAAGTTTCTGTCAAGCACGATAAGAGGAAGGAAGTTAAATTTGTCTGTATAAGAGTGACTGGACGTTAATTAATTAAACTTCAATTGCTAACAATGTGTTTCAAAGTATTGGTGAATACTGAGCTGAACAGCTGTCATGGTAGAATATACTGTCATTTGTTAGACTGGTGGATTGTTTTGAGTTTATTTATACTTTTGCATACTCACACACAGTGTGTTTATTGAACTGGCAACTGCAAATAGTAAAAAAGCATGTATGAAAAAATATGTACATTTTTTAAAAAATATTTCCTTTTTTTCCCTTTTTTCTTCACTTTCTTACAATGAAAGTCAAAGCCACAGTTTTGTCAAGTAAAACAGAGAAGGTGAGAAAAAAATTCAAACGTATTTTTGATTGAATTTGATATAAATTTCAAATTTTTAATACTCAAAGTCTAGTTGAACCAAACCCATCTGTCATAGTCAAATCCAAATATTGAATGATTTGGTGGCCACAGTGACTTTTAACAATGAAACTATCCAAAGAGCCATTTAAGTAACATCGGTTTCAAGTAAAAACAGGAAACATCTTGGCCGTTTTGGGTGGCCTCAAAACACAGACATTTGAAAACAGTTCTTGAAAGTTTTTGAAAATGATAACGCTGTCTCAAGAATAACGCAAAGGAAAAATATTTCTATTTTTAGTAGATTTTATCATCTAAACACCCTATATTTAAATCTGAAAATAGTTTGTGCACACACACAATCCACAAGTATGGACGTAGAATTCCTCTATGACATTAGATAAAGCCCAACTCAGTCCTACCAACAGCACTGCCTTCTACAAATATTAGTTCTATGATGCTTTGCAGTACTTCCTTGAATATTTACAAATGCATTAGTGCTCAATTTCAGGCCTGTTCACATCATACATGCATATACACACAGCTACGCTATCACGCGTACACACACTAACATGATAAACAAGTGGGGGAAAATCCACTCTGTTCTGGCTGTCATGCTCTCATCTCATCGTTGTGAGGCTTTGTAGAGAGACTGTGCTGGCTTAGCAGTGCTTCCTCTAAGCGTCTTCACCTGGATGCTTCTTTCCTCTGTCATTACAGTGCACATCTCCTCTATACAGTATCTAACTCTCCAGACGGCTTCTGACAGCTGGAGAGCCTTCAACTTGGACCTCTCGAGTGCAGGCTATATGTCCAAGCAAATAGAAATCTAACTTCCGAGCAACCCTGCAGGTTTTGTGACTTGCAATGAATTCAGCAGAGCAAAGAGCAGAAGCTGCAGGACGAATACGTAAATCAAATTATAAATAAATAATCGCAGATCTAATGATGTAGAAACCTAATCCCGAGATTCTGCTTACATGTGTAAACATGGGGAATGAGAGAGCATGCCGGAGCACTTTTCATCTATATCCAACGCGGCATTATGCCCCAGGGGCCCTCATTGAGAGTAGAGGGAGAGTCTTCGAGTGCTACGTTCGACCAGGATTTTCACGCTGACCAAACCACAGCAATTTCATAAACTCTAATGTCGGGAATTCAGTGAGAAAAAATTATTGCATCTAAGGAATGAATGCATTTGTAAATAAATAAAAACAGTAAAGTTAGCTTATTCAACACTAGTTTAAAAAGAGGATTTAACAACCAAATGTGTGGAAAAGAATAAATGCAAAAGTATATATTAATTTAAAATAGTAACTTAATTTATTAATACTTTATATCATATATCCTAAACATTTATCCTAACTATTTACAAAAAATCATTTTTAAAAATCCATTCTTGTTGTCCCCATGTAAAGTAGCTCTGACTGGAAAATTATAACTTGTATCTATTGATTTAATTAGACAGAAGGATTGTAAATTTGCCTGATGAACAACTTTTACACCCACACACGGCTTACAAGAGACATACATCTAAAAATACAGTCTGAGGGTAAGGCAAAACGCACTGCATGAGCAGAATAAATTTGATTTGTAAGTACAAAGCCGTTAAGGTGAGAAAAGCTGTTTGGCAACAGTCTAAATTAATGCATTACTGAAATCAAGTGGGGTTTTTTTTTACCCCCCAACGAGCTAACGGCTTCAAGGCTGAATTAAGACTGATATTCCCAGTTGCTGTGTACTGAGAGAGCGCAAAGGTAAGCTGGAAATTAATCGCTGCATTGCCCTAATGTCCTTCGGAATATTGTGAGTAGAATTTCCCAAAGGCATGCACGCTTTTAGACATTTGAATAGCACAAAGGAACCAATATCGGCCTCAGTCAAATAATTAGATTACAGGGAAATGGGAAAGTGGGAGGTGAAAAGAGTTCAGCCCTTTATGTCTTAATCTGCATCACTTCAAAGACACACATCCTACAGGTTCTCACTCAAAGTTGTGCTTTCATCTAGCAAATCATCTCTGTCCTCTTCCCTTTGCGCACCTAAAATACACCTGCCAACTTTTGCGCATCTCTAAAGCCATACCCTAGGTTCATTGCAAAAAGACTGCTGATACTAAACCACTGCAAAAGAGCAATCATAGCGCAACACAGTTTCAGCAGTTCGGTTTAGACTTTAATAGGGTAATTGCCTGTGTGCCTTGGGAGACAGAACTCTGCTCTTCGTAACCACAAAATAGCTCAACGCTTATCAGATCCCCTTGTTCCAAAAACCCAATCTGAAGCCAGACTTATTATAGCCCCACTGATGCACTATCTTCTCTGCTTTAATTAAACTGCGAGCACAGATACAAAGCCGGATAACCACCATTTAGAGCATCTGACACAATCTTCCCTCAATAACCTAAATCCTGATGATTCCCCTGTCGCAATTAACCACTGAGGTTAGCGGGAAATAAGAGAACAAGTCAGAGTCTTGAGCAAACAAAAGTCTCGTAAAGTACAACTCTTTAGGAGTGCCACAAAACTAGATTGCTGCTACTCACCGTGGCCGCTTCTGAGGAACGCCGGAGATCGATATATGGAGATTGGCGAAGCGTGTTGCCGGGCATTATGGAACGGGTGTTCAGGATGGGTGTATGAGGTAGCCACCCCTGGGGGTCCGGCAGCAGCCACCGAACTATCAGAGCCAGGTGAGGAACTCCACACTGAACCGGCAATACATCCCAACGTCAGAGACCACATCCAGGGGGTCCATCCGAGCCGGGATAGGGGCTGCCCCTCTCGACCACCATGAAACGACAACGCCGCTACTCTGCTGGGACGCATGACACAAACCCGACTCGCTCTTAGACACTAGGCACAAAGAACCGAGAGAGGAGAGTTCTCTCATGATGCAGAAAACCCCATGCTAGGAGTCCCAACCTCCTCGTCCAGCACCCGCAGCCGGCCCCTGTGAAAATGCACTCACTTAGGATGAGAGCCCCTTTACAGCTGCTGAGCGAACAGATGGGAACGAGCGTCTGTGATGGGGTCTGCTCCTCTCAGAGCTGCATCAGTCACTGGAGAGACCTGAAGAGGCGACAATTACCCGGCAGAAAAGAGGGTCATGACCCGACCCTGCCACTCATACACTGTCCATCCCACACAAAGGAAGCAGAGGAAGAAAATACTTTTTTTTTCTTCTTGCTTTCTTCAAAAGGATAAACTCAAGTTTGAAACAGATTCCTCTTTTTCCCCAGCACTGTCCGCTCCTGGGCTCCAAAGGTGTTGCAATACAAAGTCTTGGGCTGAAACACCGCTCTCTCTCTCTCTCTCCCTCTCTCTCTCTCTCTCTCTCACACACACACACACACACACTCTCTTCTGATTTTCTTCCTCCTGAGATTAGTATTGCTCAGCCTGTCTGTATTTGGACAGAGCCTTGACGCACTTTCAGCAGCTCTGCTAAGCAATGAGTGTCTGAGAGGGAGGGAGAGCGAATGAAAGCGCACACGAGAGAGAAGAGAGAGAGAGAGAGCTGGAGGGAGGAGGGAGAGAGAGTGCGCACAAAAGAGATTGGTACAGGTGAAACAAAGCAAACAGAATAGGATGAAGAAGATGTGTGGTTTGCACATGCGTACGTGTGTGTGTCTGGGAGTTGAATTGTGGAAAAAGGGGGATGCCGATACAAATCCCCACAGAACATACATAGCTGCTGTCTCAGATGGAGATGAACTTCAATACATTATGGAAGGAAAAGCAAATGAAGAGATACAGGGAGTGAAAGAAACAATGACAGACAGTTGAGGGAACATATTAAACATTTAAGCATTTTCAAGAAACAAGAAATATTATAAAATAGTACATGAAACTGTTTGTTCTCGTAGAACTGCTGAAGCAAAAAGTCATTTGAGATGAAGCAGTGCCTCTCTGTCACTGTGATTGGCTGATTAGACTGTGATCACGCAACCCTCTCATGTTCCAACTAATTTGAAAATCAGCCTGAAGGTGGAAATGGACAGATTACTTTTATAAAATACACAGATTACTTTAAATGAAACAAAATAATCTTTAAAGTGAGATGGTTTTAGCAGTTTAATTAAAGCATGTAACTATCATTGCTCATGCTTCTAATATAGACTAATGGTCCTAAAAAAGTTTAAATATTTTGAAATGTCAATAGTTTCATTAATAACACTCACTATTGTTCAGTTATTATTTTTATTATTCTATACATTATATTTCTGTTAATGTTATTAACATTTTTCGTAAGTTAAGTAACTTTCGTAAGTTTTCTGCGCTGATAGGCTCTCTGACCTGTCAATCATCCAAGAAGACGTAATTGGCTGTGCTGCCATGAGGGTGGGTTCTTCTCGTCTCTTCAACACGCTTTTCTTAAAGGGATTAGCCACTGCACAGCGCAGAGAGGAGAGCGGGAGAGACTACTTTTTATTTTTGTTTTTATATTGTGTGAATTTCGCGCACAAGCACTGTGTACCAAGCCTGAACAGTTATGGATAATTGAAGTCATGCAGGCAACATTTGAAATTCGAAATGTGATCTTACACAAAAAAAGTTCAGCAATCTATGGGTGTAGGTTTGTCATACAACGGGGGTGCTGGCGTGTGATGTGGAGGAAACGAGGAAACTCAGATGCAAACGAAACTCAGGTTTATTAACAAACGGAGAAACTGAAAACACTTTAAATACAAACATAAACACACTCGATGGTGCAAACAACGCAAACCTCTTGGAACCACTGGGGAACACGGAGGAACATCCACACGCACATGGAAGACCGAGGAACTCTGACGAAAACCGACAAACACAAAGGGGCAGAGGAGGGTATTTATACAGACGAGGAAACTACACACAGCTGACGGGACTTGGGCAGTGATTAACGAGACAGGTGTGGAACAATCTAGAAGACACAGAAGGATCCGGAATGTGGGAGACGTGACAGGGTTAGGCCAACGATTTTTTACACAAAACCCAAAACCCGCTGGCTATATGAGCGTGCAGATTATCTGTGTCTGCGGGTTATATGTGGGAAAATATATGTTAATATGCGTAATATATTAGATTTGGGTTATCTCGCGAAACGGTTATCTCGATGCTTTTTTTGCAACCCCCGAGGCCATCGACATAACCGAACTCCACTGTATATTATATGTATATAATATATGTTCATTATATATAATATACAGTTCTCTATATATATATATTATTATATATTATATATATATTAATATAAATATGTAACCGAACAACACTGTTCTTCCTCAGTCTACCACACACGCTATCATACAGTAAACACACACCGCTTATGCCACAAGAGAATCAAAATGATGGATGATGTTTTGGAACAAAATCTCCTCTTTCCCCCTGCCTGATTTTTCTGGGATATCCTTCCCTCTGAAACAGAGCAGCCCAAAAGGCACAGCTAACTGGCTGGATCTGTCCCTGCCTCCTAAAATATTCGCATAGTGAACCCAATCTTATGTAAGGGGAAGGGAAAACAAGATGTGATAACTGAATGATGAAAATATTTATCTTTCTTCATTAAAATGGCAACATTTGCACTGTGTGCTCAAAACAAACCTGTTAAAATAAATTGTTAATGGGTTTCGTAGAATGCAAGCTAGTCATTACAAGAATTTCATTTGAAAGCTATTTGAATAAAAAAATTAATCTAAGATGAGGAAATAACATCAACCTAATTCTCTGGACTGGTTTCTGACCTCAAAATTTTGGAAAAGAGCACAATGCAAATTCTCCCAGGGTCTGAATTTTGGTGCAGGATTGTGGGTATTGTGCATAACGGGAGTCTTTCCAACAAGCTCTGTGCTTACAATGTGAGACATTTCTGCAAACGTTCATTCACTATAGCAATATGAGTTAAATAAGTAAAGCAATCCACACAGTTGAAAAGATCAAATGAATAATTGGAAATCTTTTCTTTCAGACTGGAATTTCAAAAACGGTGTGAGTGAAGAAGTGTTACAGACATGCAAATGGATTCACCTCACTACATTGCATCTGCACTGCAAATGTGTGAACAGCAAAATTTAACCTGACTGCACTTTACTTTCTCAGTTTCCATTATTAGTTCCTTCAAACACCCTCACGCTATTGTATGTAGGGTAGGTGACAATAACCTAATAGCATCGTATAGTGTCCAAGCTGTATTTTTTCAAATGTCTGTAAGTATCTTCCAAACAATATAAATATGATTCAGAACATAACTGAATACATTTCATAACTAAAAGCAGCAGTGTCAACTTGTAAGGCAACATTTTAACCTCTCAGATGAGAATATTTGTTTTCAATTTGAATTCATTTAAAAGTAGATACTTCAAGCTTTTTAAAGACATATCTCCCATGTCAGTGTGGCAAGTATTCACTAAATTTTGTTTATTTTTGAATACAGTTTACAATGACTGAGATGGCAGAAAGCACAATGTTTTGTTATTGTGAGTGTATAAAATTAAAAGTAAACCAGTTTAAGGGTACACTGAATGTGCAAACATTTAGGTGATGTAATTGAATTAAAACAGACTAAAATATAACTTTTACATAGACTTCTACATGCACTCTCTGTTATGACTGGTTACCATACACTAGCTATGTTTCCATTCAAAGTTGCAGAAACGTGTGCGCAAAATTGAAATATTGCATAAATCGCTTGTGAATAAAGGACCACTTCTATCCCATGTGTTCAAGAAATAAATATTCAAAAATATTGCATTTGTGAATGCAATGCAAAATACACATAACCATATGTGGATAGAAACATAGCTGTACATACGGCCAATTACTCTCTATGTATGTATGCAATATTCTGGAAACAAACATGAGAAGGGAGACAAGAAGGTTCCACAGCATTCCTAGATGCGTAATTTACGTAGTTGTAACTCATGGACTGTGGGGATTATGGTAATTGCAGATGCGTGCCCTATTTACGGATGATTTAGAATTCACTCATATACAATTTTTCCACATTTAACTATCAAATCAGATATTTACGAGTTTGTGAATCCAGAGGAGAGTTTTCGAGAAGGCTCGTTCTACCAGCAAATGACTTAGAATTTACTCATACATTTATGAAAGTTTGACGAATAAGGCCCATTGACAATAATGCAGGCGTAAATGACTTTAAGCTACTAATGATGTTTATGAGATTTGACAACACACGGACTGAGATAAAGGCCAATGTAAATGTGGCAGGTAATATGTCAAAATGCTCATGGTTGTCACAGCAATAACATGTAAATTTCTGAACGACCTGTTTTCCCAGAGTAAACGTTGGCTAAGTCTAAATAGTATATCACCCTAAAAAAAGCATTGATATGTCCCTTTAACAGGCAATCAAATCTGAGAACATTGCTTCTAACATGGATTGTTTCGAGAGCTCTCTGAATGTTTCAAATCTTTAACCACTATTGCTATTCACAGACAGTAAATAGCGCCATTGGAATTACAAACCACAACAGAAAATCAGCTTTCCATTGACATTACTCTTGTGAAAGACTCTCTGAACATTTGGGGCTTTGTAAATGAAGAACCGTTCAGTTTAAATTCTCCATGACGATAATCAGTTCATATTCATTCCAGAGATGGGTGCAGAGAAACGATACACGAAGGCAAAAGCCCTCGGTGCTGAAAAGGTACTCATTTATCAAAAGGACTGCTTTTCTTCATCTGCTGTGTCTTTTGCGTTTCATTAAATCCCAAACTCGGTCCTCAGAGCCAGTTCTGCCTTGCCTGAGGCATCTCTCGGGTGAGTGGCCTCCATGCTTCTGATGAGAGAGCAAAATATCTGCCATTTTGCACAAGAAATTCGTCATCAACAAACCTGAGCCTGTACGATCACCGTCTGCCCTCAGATTAATAATTCGAAACGTGTTTGAAGCGGTTGGTGCATTTCTAAACGATGTGAATGATACAAAACTTTTTCTTTGCAAACAAAGTTTATACTGCTGCTGGATTCCATAATAGCATGTTTGCTTAAAAGTCGCTCACCAATTCCAGCGACTAAAATGAGATGCGTGTTAGTGGTCCTTCTCTGGAGCCACCTGGAGGACATGCACCATCTTGGTCGACAGCTTTGGGATCAGCAGTCACAATCGGGCACAGATGAGTGTGTTTAGCTCTCTCTGGCATCTGGTAAGCTGCCTGGAGCTGTATTAGGAGACCTGGATCATGAGCTTGGCTGAAGCATCATTATGGAAGGATCTGCTAAAACGATGTGCTCATTTTGCAATATTACATTTTACAATGATTTTACCACACATTCAACATTAAGGCTATGCCCATGATGTAAGATGACACTTCTTGCTTTAGCTTGATTTTAATCAGAGGAAAGGACTACTTATTTAACTGAAGTTACACAACCATGTACCAAGGCATAAAATTACGTGACCCAAATCTAGATAACATGACTGAATAAATAATGTTATTGATGGTGAGAGTGATCTAGGCCTCTCTTGAATACCTTTCTCTTTTTTCATGTTTTATTCCGATTTTTCAATGAGCGTCACCTGCGCCCCACACCGGCCTCGTATTTCACGGAGGAGTGGAAGCATGAAAGGAGGAAGGATGAGAGAGAACCAGGCCTGGACATTTCAGTTGTGTTTTGTTGTCCGTGAGGGGCTGCCGCCATTACTTATCTTGTTGCTGTTTTATTTGGAATAAAAGGTTGTTGAATGTTCGCAGGTTCCCATCTCCTTCTTCTCCGAACGTCATTCTTTGTTTCATTTTCTTTTAAATATCTTAAAATCTTTCTGACACCAACACCTTGAATTATAGTCTATACAAGTATCTTATAAAAAGAGTTTTAACTCTGTGTAGAAGCGATATTATTAAAGGGATAGTTCACCCAAAAAGTATAATTCTGTCATCTTTTACTCACTCTCACGCTTTTCCAAACCTGAACATAAAGATATTTTGAAGAATGTTTGTAGCTGTAACACTTGTTCCTATCTGTCTGTGTCTTCTTTGTCACTTCCTTTCTGTCGGGTCTTCTTTGTCACTTCCTGTTGGTGAGGTCTTGGGAACACTTCCTATCAGTCGTGTCATCTGTGCACTTCCTGTCTGTAAGATCATTGTTACACTTCCTGCACCTGTCGTGTTATCACTTAATCGTTAGTCTACCCAGGTGTTTGTCATTCCCTTGTGTATATAACCCTCTTGCATTTCCCTTGTGTTTGTCGGTTGTTAATATTGTTGTTGTAAGTCGTGTGTGGATGTCCTGCCTGTCTTCCCGAGTCTTCCCGAGTCTTCCCGAGTCTTCCCGAGTCTTCCCGAGTCTTCCCGAGTTTTGTTTAGTTCAGTTCTATGTACATGTGTGCTTATTTGGTTTGCATTTAAAGTCTTTTGTTTTGTTAATTATTAAATTAGTTTTCAGAACCTGCCTTGTCTCTGTCTTGTTCTGCATCGCACATGCCCTGCCTACGCTTTGTTACAGTAACCAAAGAGTTGTGGGGTACCATTGACTTACATATTATGAAGAAAAATTTACAATGGAAGCCAATGATGCCAAGAGACTGTGATAGAATGTTTTTTTTTTTTGGTGAACTATCTCTTTAAAGTAGTCTACAAAGATTTTTTAATTGTTGCATATAAATTAAATGCATTTGGTCCCCTATGCGCAAAATTAAAAAGTCTTAAAATAGCTATTTAGCACTTTGACATTGCTTCAGTAAAAACACTTAGCATATTTAATGCTATGAATTGGCTCATAATGCTTTGACTCTGAGTAGTACATAAAATTGTGGAATGTATCTTTTTATCCTCTTAATTTGAAACAAAATGAAGCAGTAATAAAATGTATTTGATTCTTAAACTACTTTATTCTTAAGGTAATCATCTGAATTAGACACATTTACAGGTGTAAATTGGTGCATGTTAAAATATTGATAAATTCAATCTGCCCATTTACTGCTCAATTCCCACTGAACCCAAAGTCGTCCATAAACCAGGTCCATCCTTTAAAGCACCTTTTCTCCACAGACCCGCTTAATCTGTCCAGTAACACGCCGAAACCCTTCCAGCTCACCCCAAGGAGCCCCGTTCCTCTGCCTCAGGGTCCTTATGTGCTCATATTGCCTCTCTGCACATCTCACATCACACACACAAACAAAAAATAAATCATAGAATTGCATCAGAAAGAAAAAAACACGACTGGCCACATCCAGGCCCTTGCTTACTGCCCATGTTTCCCAAGGTTTTTAGAAACAGTTCTCAGTGGGTCTCGCAGCAGCACTAGCAGAGCGCTTCGTTAGGAACTAAATAAAGTAAAGTTTGTGATGACTGTAATGACTGCTTGGTATTCCTATGCATGCTCCTGCTTCAGCTGGCTGGTCTTTGGTGTTTTTTTTTCTTTTTGTTGCCTCAGGGTACCGTCCTCATCGAACACAGAGTGAATTCAGTATGACCGAGAGAAGAGCCGTGCCCTTCCCTCGGTGAGATCCTCATCCTGAAAAGGCAGACAGCCCTGGAAAGCTGAAAATGAGGGAACCTAAAACCCGCTCTGGAAATAGCTGCTGTTGGTAAACGTCGCAAATGAAAGTGATATTTTTGATTATGTGAGGAAGATGTTTAGGTAAATAAAATCTTGTTTCGTGATATTGCATCACAGGGGTTTGACACATCAACAGAATCATTTTCCGGATGCAGACATGCAGAGATTTCAGCAAACCCTGGTTGACGTGACTTGGGGCTAAATTTATGAAGCATAGGCTGAAATGCTTTTAGATTTGTTTCTTTTATTAGGAATAGCAACCCTTGTGTATAAAATTATGCATTGAACACAGCAGCAAATAATTAAATAATAAATAAAATAATGATCAATTTTTTCATTAAAAATCCCGTAACAAGATACATTTACTTGACAAGCAAAGAAAGTTAATATTGAAAAATAAGTTTTATTTAATCAAGTTTTTTTATATATAGTCCAGAGATATTAAGGATATTTGTACTGGAAAACAATACATTATGAACTACTGTCAGAACTTTAGAGTCTTTAAGGTTTTATCAAATAATACTTAAAAATGGCAATACTAGATATTAAAATGTTATAATACTGTTTGCACAAACGCGCTTCAATAAAATTATTAAAAGGACCATTTTAATGTACACCTTCCAGGCAATCAGAGTTATCGGAATAGTCTCTATTTATTTATTTACAACACATATATTAATAACAATAAGATTTAAACTTCAAACAAAAACAGCTTTAATAAAAATCTGTACAAAATATTTTTTTTGCTTGAGGATGTTGAGGGCATTTTTATAGAAAAACAAGACGAAAAAATAAAAACTCCTAAAAACATCAAGTACTTTAACATACTCCACTAAGAAACATTAAGGGTAAAAGGCACTTTGATTTCCAAGCTTATGGCGTAATCAAGGTGAGTAAGGACGTTTTTTTCCTGCTGCCGATCTGTTAGACTCTAATAAGTGTTTAGTGTCCTGGTGTGAAAGAAATGACGATCCCAGTCGGTGGGAAATCTTATTATGGGGAGTATCATTACACCTTTAGTTGAATTCCAAGATCACACAAACAGTTTCATTTCTATGCTTTAAAATGTTATGCATCTCTAATTGGATGAAAACTGCATGCAAATGAAAATTAGAAGAGAACCTTCCAAAGAATCAATACCATGAAAACCAGCTATCAAGATGAACACCGGATCGAGGTTAAAACCAGAGTGTAGCTATAGTGAACGAGCGCAGATTTGTAGGTTCTCTGATGTTCGGTTGTTTAAAGCCAGGATATTCCCCGTGGTACTGCCGTGTCTTTCTAAACCGTTGCTTTTGAACAGAGCTGCCACGTCATGCTTTGAGATCTTTACGATCATAGGAGGGTTTGGACAGCGTGAGAGTGTCTACTACCCATCTGCTCTCCTCCAAGAATAAGAACCTGAGTGTTCGAGAAGGAGAGGAAGATAAGAGCTCAAACTTTTGTCAAACCAGAGACAAGCCACAGCGAGGACGGAGCCCGGCAGCATCCAGCACTCAGCAGGCTAGTCTGCTAATTATGCTGCTCTGCAATCTCTCACCCAGACACCACTGACAGCAGCAAAGTTGTCGTCACGCACAGCACTGGCCTGACACAATATCCTAATCTGCTATCAACCAAAACTTTTGTCACTGGCTTTCTCCATACAGAGACAAATACACAACTCACAGGCATGATTGTCACTGCCTCAACGTAAACATGTTCCCCCTATACCATGTAACTACAGTTACCACTACACGTTGTTTTATTCAACACAAAACAAATCTAAAGTGAATAAGGTGATGCAAATGATCAAATTCTTTCATTCTGCATAAGCACTCAACATTTTTAATGCAGCATTTCTTTTTCTATCTTAGACTAATATAACATTCAAATATTTGTCTGCTACTTAAAGTAGTACAGAGATGTTAAATTGTGAAAATTATTGTCAAGAACAAAGAATGCTGTTATTTCAACACCCCACTAGCGGCTGTAACACTAATTTACTTATTTTCTGCATGAATGCATCACATTTACTTGTTTAAAATAATTAAGCCGTCTCCAAACATTTTAATACACACAAACTGTAGGAAACGCTCTGATGCAATACAGCAAATAAAACTGAAAACATAATAGAATTACAAAATAGCATTCACTAACTTTAAAATGTTTGTACATTTAGGACAATTTTGAGTAGATATTACACGACTTTTCAAAAGTTTTGAACCAAACAGTAAGATTGTATTTTTTTAAAGGAATTAATAGCTTTATATAGCATAAGTGCATTAAATTAGTTCAAAGTAATATTTAATACATTTTCTAAAATGAATTATATTTAAAAGAAATGCTGTCCTTTTTAACTATCAAAGTTTCCACAAACATGTTAAGCAGCACAACTGTTTTCAGCATTGATAAAAATAAGAAATGTTTCTTGAGCAGGAACTCATTATATGAAAATGATTTCTGAAGGATCATGTGAAAATTCTGCTTTGCCATCACAGACATACATTTAAATTTTAAATATCTTAGAATAAAAAATAAATAAAAAAACACTTATTTTGAATTGTAATAATATTCCACAATATTGGGGCTCACTGTATTTTTGATCAAGTAAGTGTAGCCTTGGTAAACATAAGAGACTTCTTTAAAATATTAAAAAAATCTCACTGAGATCCAGCTGATTCATAGGATACTATTTGGAAAATTCTGTGATATTGATTATCACTCTTGTAGATCATTTCAGCTCAATGGGTGTCACAAAACTACCTGGGTCATTTAAACCAGACATCATTAGCAGGTATTGATGCTAAGAAATACAGTAGATGTATAAAAGTGATTTAATGGCTTACTTTTGTTTGGTGGATAGCTTAAAAAGAATAGTAATTTCACTTACTACAAAAAAGAAAAAACTTTACCCAGCAAGCACTTTCACATCTGATGAGAAAAGGATGTCAAATTTAATCTTCTTTTAGCATTTCTAAGTGCCTAGGACAGCCATGTTGTCTCCTTCATGCATCCCTGCCTCTTTTTCATTCTTTTCTCTTTGTTTTTTTTTTCCCTCTCAGAAATGTCATAAAAATCATTGGGTGAAACTTTAAAAGTTTGTGCTTGTTCAATCAGTAAACTAAGAAAATAGCCCAGAGGATACCAAGGAAAACTTTAAGTAATATTCAAAAGTTTTTGAGAGGCACTTTCTAACTTAGTGGCATGATAGTCAAAGCAGATACGGATTCAGTATTTGATGATGATTGATGAAATAAAATGGAAAATGTGCACATCACTTTCAGTTCTGTGGACAGGTAGATAATTGATAATCATGCATCAGCTTTCCAGTCATATCACACAGGAATTTAGGTTTGGAGATACAGAAGGAAGCATTTGAAAAGTAATTTCATTCCAGCATTATGCCAACCTTTGTCACAGAGCAATGAGAATGAACTGGTTTGAACTGTAGCAGCCCACACAGAGAAAAAAAGAAAGAAAGAAAATAACCTGTAAAACACTATTATCAGTCTCACTTTTCCAAGTACACAAGATGTAAGTAGACATCTTCCTTACACTCCTGCTAATATCACATTGTTGACAGTAGGAAGAATCAAAGGGTCCGATACAATTATCAGCTCTAAACATGCTAAGAGGGCCCTGACTGCATGATGTCTCATTAGCATGCTATTTATGAGCTTCATTTGGCTTCCGCACAGTTTGTAATTGACACACTAAATGATCATTATTAATTTGGGTCTAATTAGAGGTTTAACGTATTGATTTTTTTGAAATATCTCAATAATGGATGACATCCGAGCGGCTCGCTGGAGTGAGTGCCAGATGCCTGGTGTATTCAGAGCACACAGACATCATTCTGTCACGAGCAACTGTTGATTCTAATAGGACGCACTGCTGTGATGATGTTGCCTGCTATGTTTTCATGTTGTTTATGAATGTTTCGGTGTATTCGACAAGCAAACATCTTGTTCTTTAAAGAACTATTTTTACTAAAATTTCTTTTAGTTTAAATTTCTTTTAGACTAAATTTCTTTTCATTAAATCGTTACTTTAATTTAATTTAAAGGACAATTTAAACTAAACTAAACTTAAAAAAAACAGAAAACATGAAAATAAAGGAAAAAAGCTAATTAAATAATTAAAATAAAACTGTAAAAAATTGTAAATGAAAAAATAAATGAATGAATGACAGGATAAATTTATGTTTGTCATAGTGTTTTAAATTAACAATTGCCATTTTAAATTTATATTTTTATTTAGAAAGGATGCATTAAATTGATCAATTAAACAAAGAATCCTAAAAAAATGTTTTTTCCAAAAAAGTTTTCTTGATAATAATAAGAAATTTTTCTTTGGCTCTCTGCAATTTCCAGGAGTCGGATCATTTACAGTTTAATACAGGTGTTTTTCTGTTTTTTGCGGGGGGCAACTAATCACTGATTTGCCACATGTGCAAATCTGTCAAAGAAACTCACAATGTAGCAAGTAAAATAAATATGCAAAAGTGTGTTGTGCACTGTGTCTGGAAAATAATGAATACTTCTGGGTGGACAGATATTTTGATTACACACACACACACACACACACACACACACACACGCGAGCACACACTTTCTCACAAACACATGCTTCGGAAACATTTTTGTTTTTGTTTTCTGTATATCTGGCCAACAGTGCAGTGCAATTAATTTTTCATTCCAGTCTATTGTTCTGGTACCAACTATATCCTCTTTAGATGTTGTTAGACAGATTCTTGCTATCTAAGTGGCTGTTTTGTGGCAGAAAAATTAAATAACCCAACAGTTAAAATTCTCTGTACGCAAGAAAAGTTGATGGAGTGAAGGAAATTTTTAATTAATCATAGGTAACATTCTTGTTACGCGCTGGGCGCAGTGTGTGATGCGGAGAGAAGAGGAGACAGCTCTGCAGCAACACTCAGGCTTTTAATAACGAAACGGAGAAACAAAAACACTTTAAATACTCAACATAAACGGCACACGGGGGTGCAAAACTCAGAACACATGGAGAACTTGGAGCAACATCCACACACTAAGTATACCCATGAACACTAACGATAACCGACAAAGACAAAGGGTAACATGAGGGTTTAAATACATGAGGAGATTACAGACAGCTGGCAAACTAATCGGGTAATAAACTAACAAGACAGGCGTGGGAAGGAATGGGGAGACACGGGGAAACCCGGAAGTGACAGACGTGACGCGACTGTGACAGAACGCCCCCTCCCACAAGGCGTGACCTCACGCCGTATGAGGCACACCTTGGGGAGGGAAGGGAGGGGGACCCAGAGGAGGACACAAACAAGACAATACATCCTAACATGGGTGGGAGGGTGGGCACCCTGGAGACCGGGTTAATACAGAGTCATGGAGGTCTCCAGGGTGGTACAGAGGTCCACGGCGGCACCGGGGGAACAGGGTGACTAGGCATTAATACAGTCCAGGGAGGCGCTGGGGGAACTCTCTTCCCCGGAGGCTCCGCCTCCTTTGTCCCACCCACCCTCATAGTCATACTAGTGCCCCCCCCCAAAAAATTCTTGAGGGGCCTCCCCGGTAAGCTGTCGGGAGGCCCAGGTGGTCCATGGGCGAGGGGCCACAGATATGCGGGCAGGGTGAGGAGCACAGTTCGGTCAACGGCGGCCGCGGGACTCGGGCACAGTTCAACGGAGGCCGCGGGACTCGGGCACAGGTCAACGGAGGCCGCGGGACTCGGGCACAGGTCAACGGAGGCCGCGGGACTCGGGCACAGGTCAACGGAGGCCGCGGGACTCGGGCACAGTTCAACGGAGGCCGCGGGACTCGGGCACAGTTCAGTCTCTGGCGGGTCGGGCCACGGCAGCTCAGTCTCTGGCGGGTCGGGCCCTCGGGGAGAGCACTGTTCATGGTGATCGGCCGCTCGGGGAGAGCTCTGTTCGGTTTCGGCCGCTCGGGATGAACTCTGTTCGGTTTCGGCCGCTCGGGATGAACTCTGTTCGGTTTCGGCCGCTCGGGATGAACTCTGTTCGGTTTCGGCCGCTCGGGATGAACTCTGTTCGGTTTCGGCCGCTCGGGATGAACTCTGTTCGGTTTCGGCCGCTCGGGATGAACTCTGTTCGGTTTCGGCCGCTCGGGATGAACTCTGTTCGGTTTCGGCCGCTCGGGATGAACTCTGTTCGGTTTCGGCCGCTCGGGATGAACTCTGTTCGGTTTCGGCCGCTCGGGATGAACTCTGTTCGGTTTCGGCCGCTCGGGATGAACTCTGTTCGGTTTCGGCCGCTCGGGATGAACTCTGTTCGGTTTCGGCCGCTCGGGATGAACTCTGTTCGGTTGGCGCGGCGCTCGGGAGCCATGATGACGTCGGCGGCGCGGCGCTCGGGAGCCATGATGACGTCGGCGGCGCGGCGCTCGGGAGCCATGATGACGTCGGCGGCGCGGCGCTCGGGAGCCATGATGACGTCGGCGGCGCGGCGCTCGGGAGCCATGATGACGTCGGCGGCGCGGCGCTCGGGAGCCATGATGACGTCGGCGGCGCTGCGCTCGGGAGCCATGATGTCGTCGGCGGCGCTGCGCTCGGGAGCCATGATGTCGTCGGCGGCGCTGCGCTCGGGAGCCATGATGTCGTCGGCGGCGCGGCGCTCGGGAGCCATGAGGTTAGCTTGGCGCTGGTCATCTTGCCTTGTGGGTGGCAAAAAACCCGGTCGGTTATCCTGTTACGCGCTGGGCGCAGTGTGTGATGCGGAGAGAAGAGGAGACAGCTCTGCAGCAACACTCAGGCTTTTAATAACGAAACGGAGAAACAAAAACACTTTAAATACTCAACATAAACGGCACACGGGGGTGCAAAACTCAGAACACATGGAGAACTTGGAGCAACATCCACACACTAAGTATACCCATGAACACTAACGATAACCGACAAAGACAAAGGGTAACATGAGGGTTTAAATACATGAGGAGATTACAGACAGCTGGCAAACTAATCGGGTAATAAACTAACAAGACAGGCGTGGGAAGGAATGGGGAGACACGGGGAAACCCGGAAGTGACAGACGTGACGCGACTGTGACAATTCTTGCAGGATTAACATTTATATGCGTTTGAAAACTAAATGTCCCCAACACTTGGGCCAAAGTTAGACTGTCTGAATATAACAAAAGAGATAACCTCGTTGCCATAGCAACACACTGAAGTATCACGGAATCTAAATTTGCTTTTATCTAGTAATAATGAAGAACCAGGTGTCCTTTCATGTCAATCCCCAATCATGTCACCCTTCCCATGCACTTATTCTATATAAACTGTTGTTCTCTTTTGGGAACGGGCCAATGTTCCCAAAGCGGGGTTAAGGTCTAACTGGTAGAACCTAATAAAGATATGCGGTGAGGACCAGCCAGCCGCATCACAAATATCGGCAAGGGGAGCCCCTGCGCAAAAAGCTTTAGAGGTAGCCATGCTCCGAGTAGAATGGGCGCGGAGATGCAGAGGACACTGCTGACCCGCCAACTCGTAAGCCAGTGAGATAGCCTCAACTATCCACCTGCTTAAAGTAAGTTTAGATGCTGGAGCTCCCTTAGGAGCCCTGAAGCATACAAAAAGTTGGTCCGACCTACGCCATGAAACCGCTCTGCGGACGTAGGCGTCCAGTGCTCGCACTGGACAGACCTTGCTCTTGGACTCCTGGTCATGATCATCATAGGGGGGAGGACATAAGGCCTGTAGTACAATGTGACGAGCTGGGCTCGACAGGACCTTCGGAACGTACCCTGGTCTGGGAGAGAGAAAAGCTTTCACCAGACCAGGAGCAAACTCCAAACAGGAGGGGGCCACTGACAGGGCCTGAAGGTCGCCAACCCTCTTAAAGGAGGAGATGGCCAAGAGGAACACCGTCTTAAGAGTAAGGAACTTGTCCGAGATGTCCTCAAGTGGCTCAAAGGGTTCCTGGGACAAGGCTTGGAGAACCAAGGATAAGTCCCAGGATGGAACCCGTGAGCGTACCACAGGCCTCAGCCGTAAGGTGCCACGGAGGAAACGAGCTACTAGGGGGTCCCGACCTAAAGAGGTACCCTCCAGGGGTGCGTGGTAAGCCGCAATGGCAGCCACGTACACCCGAAGCGTGGAGGGGGACAGCCCGGCAGCGAATTTGTGTTGTAGGAACTCCAGGACGATACCGACATGGCAGGTCACAGGGTCTACATGTCTGTTGCTGCACCAGGAAGTGAAGATAGACCACTTCTGAGCGTAGAGTTTCCTCGTGGACGGGGCTCTAGAGTGGAGAATGGTCTCAACGACCTCAGTCGAGAGACCTGAGTCTATGAGTCAGGCCCCCTCAGAGGCCAGACCCACAGATTCCACAGTTCCGGGCGAGGATGAAGAATCCTGCCCTGAGCCTGAGACAGAAGGTCCACTCTGACGGGAATCCTCCAAGAGCGCCGTCTAAGAGGGACACTAAGTCTGAAAACCACAACCTGCCCGGCCACCGCGGGGCAACTAAGGTGAGACGGACCCTGTCCTGGCGAACTTTCTCTAGAACCCCTGGGAGCAGAGCTACCAGGGGAAATGCGTACAGGGGTAGCCTCGGCCACTCCTGTTGCATCGCGTCCAGCCCTAGAGAGGCTGGGGGAAAGAGGGAGTACCACAGAGGGCAGTGAGTCGCCTCGTGGGACGCAAAGAGGTCCACCTGAGCCCGACCAAATCTCTCCCATATTTCCTCGGTGTGAAGCATCCATTCCCCGGGCCTCGGCCCCTGTCTCGACAGGAAGTCTGCTCCCTTGTTCTGGGATCCCGGAATATAAACAGCCCGAAGGGAGCAAAGTTTGTTCCGAGCCCAAAGGAGGATCCGCGCAGCAAGCTTGCAAAACCGAAGAGAGCGGAGACCCCCCTGATGGTTTTTGTAGGACACCACCGCCATGTTGTCGGACTGGACTAACACATGGTGGCCCCGGAGGTCTGGGAGAAAGGCCTGAAGTGCCTTCCAAACTGCCAACATCTCTAATGCATTGATATGCAGAGAGAGGCAGACCTCGCTCCATAAACCTTGAGCTGAGCGGTCCTTCAGAACCGCCCCCCAACCCGAGCGGGAGGCGTCTGTCGACAGCATGACGCGGTGACAGATTGGTCCCAGTACGGGTCCTTGGGCAAGAAACCAGGGACTCTTCCACTGACTCAAGGCTCGCAGGCAGCTTGAGTGAAAACCCCCTGGTCTGGCCTCACGTGGAGCAGACCCAGCGGTATTACGCAAGAGGCTGCTGCCATGAGCCCCAGAACTCTCTGGAAGTGTCTGACAGTGATCAGCTGACCTAGCTTTATGTCGTTGACTGAAGATAGGATTGAGGTGATGCGCACGGGGGAGAGCCGTGCTGACATCGACACAGAATCCCATACAACGCCCAGGAAAATAGTGCTCTGCCTCGGCCCGAGCACACTCTTTTGGGCGTTCAGTCTTAGCCCGAGCTCCTGCATATGTGCGAGAACAACACCTCGATGTTGGACCACTAATTCTCGAGACTGGGCCAAAATGAGCCAGTCGTCGATGTAATTCAAGATCCGGATCCCTCGGGATCGGAGCGGAGCTAGAGCTGCATCCAGTGCGTACTTGGTGAAAGTGCGAGGAGACAAAGCCAGGCCGAACGGAAGAACCCGATACTGATAAGCCTTCCCCCCGAAGGCGAATCTGAGGAACTTCCGATGCTGAGGAAGGATGGAGACGTTGAAATACGCGTCCTTGAGATCTATCGAGACAAACCAGGACCCACGAGAAATACCTGGGAGGCGCTGCCATGTCGCCAGGAAATCTACTAGGGGTATCAGCCTCTCGAGGCCAACCTCTGGACATAAATATTTTGCCACCCCGGGGCCCCGGCCGGGGCGGATGCTCTAGGACCCTCCTCGGAGGGGGCAACCTGCCCAGCGTGAACCGAAAGGAGCGCAACTGGACGAGACTGCCCGCGCTGAGCATGGCCCAAGTCCCTCGGGACCACGAGCCATCCGCCGCGCTTGATGTGCACTGATCCGCCCCTCGAGGAAGAACCGTGCAGCGAGGCCGACCATGGGCGTCAGGGCCTCTTGCTCTTGGCCTTCTTGGCCTGGAGGACAGTCCTCAGATCTGTCCTCCTGCCAGAGGGCTGTGGCTGAGAGCGGCGACCTGCGCCACCACCCGACTGGGGAGGTTGGCGTGAGGCCACGCTCTGCCGTTGAGCAGCGCGGTGGGAGGAGCTGCTGCTGGGATGCAGCTGGCTCGCAGACCCAGCGGGACGAGGGCGGCGGGGGAGGATTTTCCTGAACGCTACCTCTTGTTTGGCAGCCTCCTGGAATCTCTCGACAGCCATTTTGACGGCATCGCCGAAGAGACCAGGAGGCGAAAGAGGAGCGTCAATCAGGATGTTCTTATCCTTCTCTCTGAGGGTTGGGAGGTTAAGCCACAGATGCCTTTCTGTGGCCACCAGGGCTGCCATAGAGCGACCTATTGAACTGGCCGTTTCCCTGGCAGCCCGCAGAGAGAGATCGGTGGCCCTGCGCAGCTCGGCTACTGCCTCAGGGCCAATACCTCCGCCTTCGTCGAGGTCAGAGAGCAGGTCCGCCTGGTAGGCTTGCAGCAGTGATGAGGTGTGTAAACACGCTGCAGCCTGACCAGCCGCGGAGTACGCTCTGCCCACCATAGTAGACGTAACCCGGAGGGGTTTGGTGGGCAGCGTCTGGGTTTTTAGGGGCGGCGACGAATGGGGGGCGAGGTAGTTAGCCAGCGCCTCCTCCACCTTAGGCATCGCCCCATAACCGCGCCTGGCTCCCGCCAGGGTGGCATAGTTAGCGGCAGTGCTGCTATGAACCCTGTGGGAGACGGGCCGCTTCCATGACCTCGACACCTCAGTGTGGAGGTCTGGAAAGAACGGCAAGTAACCACCTCGAGCAGCTCCTTGAATGCGGGAGAAACCGATGGCGGCTCGGCTTCCTCCACATCTACACTGACCACCTCCAGCTCCTCAGAACTGGAGAGGTTGAGCAGTGCGGAAGGCCGGAAGTCGGAAGTAATCACCGCATGGTGCGCTTCCGCGTCCTGAGTGAGAACAGACTCAGCAGGTAAAGGAGGAGAAAAGGCATCGCCCGTCTCCATCCCCACTGCTAAATCTAGCTGCGATCCCCACGAGTGCAGCCGCCGCTGAGCCTCAGCCACAGCGGGACCAGACCCACGAGGACCGCGTGCTTGAGCTGTCTCCTCAAAGACAGCCAAGCGTGAGCGGAGAGTGCGCAGCGGCAGCTGCAGACACTCTGCACACTCAGAGCCCTCGAGCGCTGAGCGTGCGTGTTCCTCGCCCACACAATAAACACAGAGAGCGTGTTTATCCTTACCCGTGATAAAACGCGGGCAAGGAGGGACACAACGCTTGAAGGACTGTGTATCCGCCATTTCAGAAAGGTAAGTGAAAACAATCAACTTACAGCCTGCAGAGCAACTCAAACACACGTTAGCTTCGAGCGCTGTTGAAGACACTAAAGCTGCGGCTGCTAGTGTGCTGCGTGCTGATATGCTCCTGGCTCATGACGTCACTATCGGCTACGTGCACTCACACACCTGGTTTCAATTGCGCTTCAAGAGACAATCACACTAATGCGTTCCCATATGCGTTTTCGACGCGGTGTTGAGTTCCCTTGACAGGGAACTAACAGTATGGTGGTGGGCATACTGATAAAACACTGAACATACAAAGATAAAACCTGTGTTTAAGCATTCTCAAACTGAGAAATGACTTCAATAACTCTGTAGTGTCACGCGTGCAATAGATTGTATTTGATTTGTGTGGTTTAGTTTTATTAAAAATAATATAAACAAAATCAACAATATTACTGTAAAAGCTGTGCATCTTTTTTTTTTCTTGTTTCTTTTTTTTTACAATATAATACACATTGCTGTTTATTCTACTTTGGAAGCTGCTCCAAATGATTCATTATCACTAATTTACGTTGGTTAACTGTGCCTCTTTTAAATTGACCAAAATCACTATTACATGGCTGTATGACAAAGGCTATTTTCATCTCTATAGCCCATTGATTTTGATGGTATTACTGCTTCAGGCTCTCAGTAGGAAAGCTGATTTACTTATTAAATACATCATGCTGGTTTTCCATAGCAAATGTTAAGAGCAGACAGAGAGAAAAAGATTAAAATATTTGTTAAACACGCATGCATTTCAAACGCAAAACTGTTCAAGGATTGTTCCTGCATTGTTTGATTACTGTGCTGAAATGATCTCATCCCATTTATTAGGTCACTTTATAGCATGTTGCATTTCACGCTATGAATACATATGTATCTCTGCAATATCTCATGAATTATTATTATAGTTGTCAGGGAGACATTTACCACCCAGAGTTTTAAATGCTGGGAGGGAAACAACTCAACAACAATCCAAATGTGAATCTACTCTATTTTCCCTGAATACATACATTATGAATGAGGCATGACAAATGTTTTGTGTTTGCTCTGTATTAAAACCTTAAGCTTCATCCAAACAAGCACTAAAGTGAAAGTCGGTTCATATGCATAAATCCAAAGTACTATTTTACAATATCATGGATATACTGTATCAAAATGATATTTCATTATTTTAACAGATTTTGACTACTTTCTGTTTTTTTTTACCCCATTTTGTCTTGAGCTTCGGACCAAATTAATTATTTATAAATGTCTATATACCATTGCATTCTTTGAAGTATCTACTTATTTATAAAAATCCAATAGTCCAATTTTCACTATTAACGAACCATACGACTTCTGCCTCAATAAAATCCTAATTACAGCTTATTAATAGTTAGTAAGGTAGCTGTTCAGTTTATGTATGGAGTAGGATGAAGGGATGTAGACTATGGTCATCTAGAATAGGGAGTTAATATGTGCTTTATAAGTACTAATAAACAGCTAATGTCCTACTAATAGTTCATAGTGAGAATTGAACCCAAACATTTCATTAAATTTATATGTAAAGAGAGAGTTTATCCTCATAACACAAAAGGTACTAGATAGACAATTCAATTGAACTGCATTGCATTGACATTGCATCACCTTATGTAATGACCAACGGAGATTCAGTAAATGTGACAGTGAAAGTGTCATGATACCAAAATATCTTCATTTACACAGTCTCTATAATTTCACGAGACTTCTTTGCAAGTCAAGTGAAAAATGTGCCGTAGAGAGTTGCGATCTGGGTGATTTTCATGCCCATATACAAATTCATTAGTGTCGACACTGTTTGAATAAGACACTGCACTTCAATGGATATTGTAGAGAATCTGCACAACCTTAGCACACCTCTGAAGCAGAGCTTAATAATTGATATTTCAGAGGGATGAAAAGAGTGAAGTTTGGTAGGCAGAGAAGTGACGGCTATAACTCAAACAGGCTGATTCAAAATGCCTCTCTGTGTCTTTGACAATTCATCTGAGTGTGTTGGACAGGATCCAGTAGACTGCACTGGGAATTAAGGAAGATGGATGCTTGTGATAGTGGGCTATCAGTCGGTCGGCCCATTACGTTCCCCCTCGCATTCATCATCCGCCTGGCCTGTTTGTTCAGTGCCACATTAGGCCTTCACATTTGAATCTGCTTGATCTAAATAGAAATTGATTTATAGTCGTAGGGTGGCAGGCTTCTGTGCTTGTGTCTGACTTTGGAAATTTAGTCTGGTTCCTCTTTTATGGGCCTGGGAATCTATAGTTCATATGGTTGTATCTATAAATGGTCAGTAAGTTTTTGTTTTGTTTGTTGTTTTTTCATCAAGTAGTTTCATCAAGGTTTCAAAAAAATCTGTGAAAATAGTAACATTCATATTTTTACAATTCAAAATGACTGTTATTAAAAAGATGTATATATATACATCTATATATATACTATATATAGAGTATATATACATCTATATAATTATATATATATAATTGTATATTGTATATATACAATTTCTCTAAAAATGTTAATGTCCCAACATAGGATTATTCATAATGAATAATTCTGGCACCTGTGCAAAAAATAAAATCAAATACATATACACACACATATTTTTGTGTGAACATACCGTAGTGCAAGTGGAACAGAATAATCTCTACCAATCTACATATTTCTATGAATGCACCGCAAATATCATCAGCCTTCTTTGTTATCACACAGCAGAGCAAGCCATTTTATTTATTTTATTTTTTTTTGCTGCATGACACTGGAATTATTGTAAGTACTAATTGCCTCCGACAAGGCTCCCAAACACGATTCAGTCATTGAAATGTACTCATTTTTAACAAAACAGTTTAAAAGGTTAATTGTCCAGCAATATCTCTCTGTAGATCTTAGTATTGTTCTGAGTATAAATCAGGAATAGTCACACTGCTCCACTGACTCCATTGAGAGTGTTCTCAGCGCCCAATGAATCATTCAGTATGAAGTAAACACTTCACTTAGCATTGATGTGTTCCATTTTCAATGACACTTCTATTTACAGTCTGTTCAATGGCTTTGACTTAACGTGCTTATCACCTGTGACTGCTAGTCCTCAAATGGACTTGTAAAACACAACCGAGTGTATATTGTTTCGGAGATGACATCATTCACGTTGATCATTTTAAAATGTGACAACAAAACAATTATATTACTCCTACTGATCTGACCTTTAAAAAGAGTTTAACCAGAATATTCTGTGAATGGAGAAAAACATTCCTAGGATTATGGATTCAATGTTTCAAATGCTTCCACAGCAGGATCTGAGTACAAGGTGTAAATCCCACATGGAAGGGAAAACACGAGACAACGCCCTTGTACAAGACATTTAACATGCAGTTTCTCCAGTGGTTTGATCCCTGTGGTAATTCTTGTATTTTAATGCAAGGGTGATAAATCACAAAGTGGCAGTGAAAAAACACATTGTATGTCCCTGTCTGTCCTGTAGATGTCACTGTGTTTTGTTTAACTAACTTAACTGTATTGTGACTTAAGGTAAAATGCCCAACCGCTGCTGATTCTTCATTGCTATCATGAATTAAATCATAACTAAGTTTGGGATACAATAAAAAACTGTGTATCACAAAACAATGGGAGTTGTAATCACGGATTGTATGCAAAAACAAGCATGTCCGATTAACTAACAAATTGCTTTTTAGAGAATCAAAGACATACAGCATGGCCAGAGAAGCCTGAACCCCATTGTGAATGAATCTTATGAACCATTTTGTGAGTGAAAAGAATATTTATAGAATTCGTAACGGATTAGTTATTATAGTTATTATATGCAGATATTGGATAAAGAGTAGTATGGTGCAGGGATTCTGAATTCAGTCATGCAGTTCAACCAGTGTATTCCGAATCCTAATACAAATTCTTATGAGTCCGTTTTTTTTTTTTTTTGTGAATCAAAAACATACAGTACAAGACAGGTGAACATACAACAAGTGAAGCACAGTTTTAAAATTATACTGACTGGTAAGAGTTATTATTTGGATTGGGATGTATATATTTGTAGGTTTGAATGAAGGTTTAGTTTTGAGAAAAAAATCGCTAAAAAGAACCAGATCATAAGAGTCATTTGTTCTTAAATTGGACTACACTGTGAACAACATGTGAAACCTGATTCCCTAAACAATTATTATTTTTTATAAGCCTGCTTTAATGACTAGTTTATCAAGAATCACTATTTGAATCATTCTGAAATAACTGTACCAACTCAGAAACAAGATTTACAATTTCAATAACTGGAAGCACATGACATCGAAAGTCTTGAACGTTCGAGTTATCAATGGCCACACCCACTCTTACATAAAAAAATTAGGTGGATAATTTACGAAATCTGTAAATATGTAAGAAAATGGGCTTTAACTGACCTTTACATGTAATAATTTTCCTCTTTTTGTAAATGCTCAATGTTCAAAGACTGTGACACAAAAGACAATAATGTGTTTTTCGTGAGACAGATGTCAGAAAATGGTATGCATGCATTTAAGGGGCGTTCCACAAGCCTATTTACCTTGCCTCAGCTCTACAATGAAAGGAGGAGGTGAAATCATTTTTCCCCCCAAAAGCTTTTTCAATTAGAGTGAAATGAGTGGGGCTATTATCACAATGCGACAGGCCTCGGCACTTTCCAATAGGTCCTTTGATTGCCATGGAAACCAGCTATCATTGTCATGACCACCTCTGGTGCTACATGTAATTTTCGGTGTGTGAGGGGCTCTGATAATGCACAATCAACAGCTAGAAGAGGAAGGCATCATGGCCGATCCGGGAGTGTCTGGCACCAGCACCGCCAGTGAGAAAGTCTCTATGGGGGACAGATTGGACTGCCGCAGAACGAGGCTACTTTTCTCAATGCAGGCTATGAACTTGCTTCCGAATGCAATTTTACTGCTGGAACCGAGACTTTCTTTACCTTGAGAGTTTAAATGATGGAACGGATCACAGCAGGCAGGAGAAGACCTAGGCTAAAAGAGCCACTTGCCAAATTTAAATGCGTATTTCTCCCAAAAGAGGCACACGCTGGGAATCCGCCGCTTGTGTTGTACAGTAGCCCTCGTTCATGTTTTCTTTATCTTTTCACTCGCTTGCTTCTGTGTCTATACCGACCTGTCTGTCACAGATTTACCTATTGTGTTCTTCTTCTTTTAGATCCCCCAGACACACTCTTCCCATTTCTTCCGCAGCGCGCTTCTGTCTCTATCTGCTTTCTACCGCAAACCTGGAGAACATCCAATCCTCAGTCGCTCCATATCATCTTCTATTCTCATCTTCTATTATGTCCGTGTATATCCTCATTTCCATGCAATGTGCGAGAGATAAAGACCTCTAAACTGAAACTGACACTTCAGCATCAAAACTTTCAGCTTTTTAGGGGAATTTAAATGTGTTCAGACTCTAGCTTTGTTTGTGAAAGTTTGTATGACAGGTGTCATCAGCTTGTTTTACCAAATGAAACTCCACAGATGCTAAAACAGTTGACAGAGTTCGGCTCACAAGTGAACTCTCAACACACTTTCACAGTTTACTACCACAAAGACATAAATAATTCTGCTTACACTTTATTTTATTACTATTTCCCCCCCATGTTCATACTATGTACATATTATAGTAATTGCAATAACTGCACTGCTAAAAATTATTCTGTGGTGAAGTAAATACTACAGATTTTATTTTATTTTAATTTCTACATAAAAAGGTTAGTTCAGGCAAGGATAAAAACAAAACAAAGTCAATTCTATATTAGTTCTAATTTCAAGTTTGTATAAATATCAACATTTTAAAATTACCTACTCAAATTTTCTGATTCTGGTTTTTCCAAGTAATTAAAAAGGTTGATTGTTGCTGTTTTCCAGTTGTACTTGTTGTAATGTTTTATTGCTTTTGTTGTTAGGTTTAGTAACTTGGCATTTTTTGAGCTAATTTTCTACTCAAAATTACACATTCATACTCAAAAACGATACTCACCATCTTTGTGTATTGTGCACCAAGTATTCAGGTCTCTGTGTTCGTGCAGGTGCTGTACTATTTTTATTATGTATATACCACATGGTGTCTTAACTATATCTATGGTATCATTTAAGTATAAAATAAAATAAAGTTAAATAAAGTCCACATGTGAAATTTACACAAAAAATTGTGAAAGAAAAGCTACATACATTTTACTTATTGCTTGTTTCAGTGTGGATAATAACCCTAAACGTACCCCTAAACCTAACCTTAACCCATGTAGTTAAATTCTATTACCCAGTCCTTTCTTAGGTAAGTACACTGTAAGTACACAAACTGTAAAATAAAGTGCAACTATAATTCCTTCTAGCCTTGTTTCTTGTTTCTTGCTTCCATCTTTCCTTGTTTACTTTTTCTTTAATTGAATCCTCATTTCCTTCCTTGGGTTTAGTTCATCCTTCTTTCCTTATTTTCTCATTTGTCCTCTCCTTTCTTACTTATTCTCTTTCCAGCAGACAGATAACAGCTGCAATTCCTAAAGTGGTCTTCAGCTACATGAAAGCATTATTTTTGCTTAATGTCATGTCTTTTAGGGAAAATGAGAGGGCAGCCCATGGAAACAGCTAAATTGTTTCCTGAACACTGGTGTGAAAGCTTCGAACAGACCGCATGGATATGTGAGCCACTGGTAATTATGCATTTTATCTGTTCAAATCTTGGCTTCTTCAATGAGAAAGACAAATAACCCACTGGAACAAACAATGGGATAAGAAAAAAGCTGAGGTTGAACCAACAACAGATGCAATTCATTATGCACTAAAACTCAAAATAGTGGCGGCATGACGAACAATGCACATAGAAAGATTCCTTTATTAAAACATGGGGTAAGAGGCAATTGTAAGATATTTTTACCTTGTTTCAGTTCAAAAAGTACCGTAAATATATCTGATATATCTGCAATGTGTTGTTCAGTAATTGTATCATAATAAAAATATTTACACTGAGAAAAATTTGATCATAGTAAATCCTTTAATAAAACATTTCAATGTTTCAGTTGTCCCCACTGCATGTAATTGATTTAAAGTTTATTAGTATGACCCTTTTTGACAAAAATACTAAACTGTTTTCAACAATGGTAATTAATATACATATCAAATCAAAAAGAGCATAAAATCAGCATATTAAAATCAATTCTGAAGGATCAAGTGTCACTGAAGATATTCTGCTTTTCCATCGCAGGAATATATTTAAAAAAAACTTATATTTTATAACATTACTGTTTCATACAGTATTTTTTAAGAGAAAAAAGAGATCTAAACACTAAAAAGGAAATTCAATTCCCATTTGATTCAATATTGATTGATTTCATATTAATTTTGATTCTTTTCAGTTACATGAAGTACACAGTAATGCAAAATTTTAATTTAACAAAACAGATTAGACATAAGAGACTAGAAGTTATCATGGTTTTGACAGACCATGTGCCAGTTTGAGAAGTGACCCAAGTTAGAACTCTCCCAACTTAATTTTCCAAATGGATGTTTTTACCTCTGGCTCAAATAGAATCATCTCTAAGTGCAATTCCTAGTTAAGCTTCTCTGCACAATCAAGACTAGAACTCAAGCATCTGCGAAGATTTCTAAATTTCATGAGCAGAAGACAAGTTTAGGCTTTTAAGAACTGTAATCCACTTATGCTCTGCACATGGTTCCTCACGCTGGCTCCTCTGAGGGAAAATGCTTGCGTTAAAGGATTCTTTTGTTAAAGACGAGAGAAGCACTACAAATATGTGGTTAAATAAAGCATGCGACTAATAATGTAGCTGAGTCATATGCAACTGCCTATGGATTCCAAATAGCACTAAGACTATCCAAGAGGAACATTTTGCTATAGTTTTGTTAGTTCGCTCTTCCATAGCCTAGATTTAAATGCACACTATAGCCACTTTTCCACCGTCAGGCCAATGGGAGCCAGGGTTATCAATGTGCTGAGCGAGGCCAGTAGCCTCAGACCTTGAGCACAGAGGCCAAAATCAAGCTACGTTTCCACTGTTGGGCCAATCGCCCCACAGCACTTTCCCAAAAACCTCCACAGCACAATGTAACTGTAACAAGGATGTGCTGGTGTGTGATGCAGAGGGACGAGCAGACGTGGAGATCCAACAGAAAATACTTTATTGAAAGCGAAAACAAAATGGCACTTCTTAGTGGGAACACGGAAGACACTGAGACACGGAGCGGCATCCACACACTGGGAAAACAACACTTAGAAACGTTAACATCCGACAAGGACAAGGGAGAACCGAAGGTTTAAATGGACAGGAAAATGGGAAGCACCTGACATGACTAACAAGGAGGAGTGGCTGACGTGACAGCTGACAGAAACACAGAAGGCTCACACAGGAGGAAAGTGACGAGACACAACATGACTGTGACATTTGACACACAAAAAAAACCCCTTAATTCCCAGGAAAGCAAGAACTGATTAGAATATCAAGCATCTGCCAAATGCAGACATGTAAATGTATGTTACGTCCCTTAGTGTGTTGTAGTGTGTTTTTGTCCACTCCCCCCTTTTTTGTCTACCCTATCATATTTCTCAGGTCCTGTCATTGGATAACTCTCCTGTCAATCAACTTCAGTGACGAAGCCACGCCTCTCCGCAAAGGAATTAGCCAACTATAAAAGACTAGGAAGTGACGCATCACAGGAGCGCGTCCTTTGGACGTAGCTCTTGACCCTTGCTGTGTATTGTCTGTCTGTTTGTTTGATTCTTGATTCTTGAATTCTGTTAGTTGTTAGTGTTGTGTTTTTGGTTAAAAGCCTTCTTTGGTGTATCGTTTTGTGTTACGTAAGTGCTCACCACCATTAAGAGTTTGTGCCATTGTGTATAGGGTTACCATCATTCAGAGTTTACAACATCCGATACAGGTGGGAAGACGAGTTCAGTAAGTCACGTGACATACATCGCAATACGTAGAGGTTTGACGTGTTAAGTTTCACTAGTTTAGAAAGCGGGAGCTATTATTTGTATTTTTGGTTTTAAGTTAGAGCAGTTAGCTGGCGTTGCGCCGAATATCTGTTTTGTTTCTTTTTAGATCAGAAATACTTTTGTTTGCAGTTAGCAGATGTTTTGTTCTGTTTATTTCTTTGCTTTTGCCCCGCTTATTGTCTCCCATATTCTTTGTCATGTTTAATGTTTGTAAATATTGTTTATTTTCATTTAATCATTTCACTCCATGTTTTATTGGTGATTATTTTTTCAATACTAAACTATCTTTAATTTCATCTTGTCTCCGTTTCATTTATCCCTTCCTAAAGTTACAGATCGACATTTCTTACTTTGAATTAGCGCAACATTATTTATATTTACCTTTTCTTTACTCTTGGTGTTACGTTCCTATCCTCCTAGATTAACATCAATTAGGGGTCGTAACAATGTACAAATACGTTTCTTTAATGTACCAAGTAGTCATACAGTGAGAAAAAAGAAATCCTATAAAGATTTCCTAAAGATTTCCTAAAAAAAGACATATTGATAATCCTATTTAAAATAAATCATGAGATTTCCACCCCTAATAATGGTGCATAGAAAATATTAACAACTAAAGAAAATGAAGGTTTGTTTTTTTGCTCGCGAACATTTTATAATGTTCATTTGTGTGATTTTGTGTGATTGAAATGAAACATGTTCTGCCTTGTGAGTTAAAAATTTGGCTGATATCATTAAAATCTGTTAGATGTTGGTTGAAGTACATCATGTTTACAATCTAAATCTTAAATACTATACACACAAATTAACACAGCCAAAGTAGCATGTGTATGAAAACCCTGCGAAAAAAAATCACAGGGATCACAAATAACAGTAAAGAAGTGGGAACATTTGTTTAAATGCATTCACTTAAGAGATAAAACTTGACAACATCCACAAGTGTTTTGACGGTTTTGAGAAGCTCCAGTGCACTCTAACCATTCACCAAGATGAGCTTTCGTTACGACTGCCCCATGCTTCATTTCCATCCCTATTTAATGGAATAGATTTTCTGTCACAATTTATTTATTTATTTTTTAATTTACCTTCAATTTCATATAGCATTCAGCTCTTACCAGCTCACAACCATTTTTCATCCTATTAGTCAACTGTAATGTGACGCTCCATATTTTGCATGGGTTACGGTTGCCAAATTATCACCCAATAATTCTTAATAATTTCAATAATAATATGTAACCATTTGAATTGCCACACTAGAGTCATAAAATAACGCCCCGGGACTCTAGCTCCAATTCATTTTCTCCCTCCATGTGGCTGACAATGATTCATTATTGGGCTTAATGCAGTGAGAGAGGAAATGGAAGGCACACGCTCTAGTTAATTGGAACCTTTGTAGCAACGATAAGGATTGCATGAAAGGCGCTTAATATCAAAATCTGGTATCTGTAAACAACTGCTCTGCAAGCATGGCACTAAAGGATAATAGATCAATGCAAATTTGTGTTTATTATAATCTAGAATACACGGTATTACTGGTGTGAAGCAAACGAGTTTATCTAGTTTAAAAATCAAGGGTTTGGGTTCACATCAGTAATTATTGGTCCTTTAAGCCACCCTATCTTGCTATCTAGTAATCACCTAGAAATGCTCCCTAGAGCAACCATCCAGTTCTTAGTGAACTTTTCTATTTTATTTTGAGTGATAAGAGTGGTGGCAATCACCAGAAGGAATTATTGTTTTAAATAGGTCATATCATTAAATGGACAATATTTCTCCAAGCATTATGTGGCAGACTATCATATATTCACCCTTTGCACCTGAAATGAGATACAACGCTTACTCACAGGTTATGTATTTGCCAGTTTAGCTGTTGTTATTTTGTCCTGCTAAATAAAATGTATTTTAAATTAAATATCAGTCACTCATTTTTAATGCTGGGAGCCCGTAAAGGAACATGGTGATGGAAAAAAAAATATGAAATGGGAGGAAAAATATATATGAATGCTTTTGTGTTCTCTCACAAAGGATGCTTTTGCTTTCTTTCCCCTGAGAAATTTTCCGTTCAGGAGTGCAATAGTTGTGCGAGCAAAGGCAAAGTTTCACGGGGCAACGCAAAACTTTTGCGAGAGAACGCAAGAGCATTAATATAAATTTTTCCAGCAGGGAATCTTTCGCAATATCTTATTCTTATACTTAAATGTGATATGATCATTCTTCTTTGAAATAGAGGTATTTATACCAGCACCTCCTTATTACTTCCCTGAGTTTCAGAACACTGAATCATGGATTTATGAATTCCTCTGCCCAGAAATTTTTATGTAAACTGAATTCTTGTTTAAAAAATTTGATTTTTAATGATATGATCCCTTTCATGTGAAGGATGGCAGAAAGTTCCATTCAAGCGGTGTGTGCAGTTTAAAATCGCACCCAGCCCTGCCCACAGACTCAACACATCACGAGAGGTTTCTTAGGCAATCATCCCCCCTATTGTCCCGGCTTCACAGACAATGAAGGCTTGGATCCTGTGAGGCTGAGGTTCCCGACAGGGAGGGAGGAAGAGAGGCAGAGGAAGAGACAGAAAGAGTGAAATCTTGCCTTTCAGATAGGCCTGATTCTAGCGCCCACTTAGGCTGGAAGGGTTGTGGACGTAGACGTGGCCAGAGCTGAAGCTCGGTGACCTGTAAAGTCAGGGAGCGCTGAAGCCAGATTAAAGCTAATCATCCCAAGCCTGACTGGCTCCCTCACTCCGACTGTCAGGACCAGACCGTCGGCCTTTCAAGGACAACGTGATATTCCAAGATGTTTTTGGGAACGCCAAACAGTGGACATCACCACATCAGTGATTGCATGACTAGTTAGCCACAGGCTTTCTCCTCAGGCGTATTCTTTGCATACAAGGTTTATGCAATAAAGTGAGATAATTTTGCATTAAATACATTGTATACATATGTAGAAAAAAAGAAAATCACTGTAATTTACCTTAAATACAATAAATATAACAGCAAAACACAGTTAGGTACTGGCTTAAATATTTTATACCAGCTGTCGATAGTGAATAGCAGAACTGTAATTCATGAATCATGCATTTTATCCACACACACCATATTCACACACACAAATGTCACAACTGCTGAGCAAAGTGTGTGATGGAATGAGCCATGTAACACTCTCTGTCCCACAGCAGCCCATCCCAGTATGCACAGCGGGCTCCTCGTGCTGAGCTGCCCTTTGCTCTGCATGAGGTTCACACAGATTAAAATGCACCGCTCTGGACTATATGAATATTACATTTCCTGTCTATAATTTCATGTATCAGTGCCAAACAGCTGGGAGAAGTGTGAGCTAATATTAGTGAACAGCCCCTCAGCAGTGGTGCAGCTTACATTTTTATAGCTCAAAGAGCTGAAACTCAGAGAAGTACACTTGAACAAAGTGATTTGTCGTACTATATGCATTCAGTAAACATAGGGTATGAGAAAAAAAAGGTTTGTGCATCATCTTTCCTCAGCTTCCTTTCTCCTCTTCCTTCTGGGACCGTCTCTGGTAGAGTTTCTTTGGCAGTGTCGGGGCTAACCTAGCCTCTTAGCAATTCCTCAACACTCCTGCAACATCGCTAAAAGCTGCCCTAGCACAAAGTCAGTCTTCTTGGCTTTCCTTGACTCAAATAAGCTGATTCGCTGCTCAAAAACATTTCTTATTACATTAAAGGTGAAAATAGTTGTGCTGCTTAATATTTTTGTGGAAACTGCAAAGCCACCGGTCTCGAGTCTCACGGAGGAGCGGCGACATAAAAGGAGGAGCAACGACAGTGAAAGACGAGAGAGGACCAGGCCTGGGACTTAAGTTATGCTTGTGTGGGCGGCAGTCGGACGTGAGGGACTGCTGCCATTATGTTTATTTTGTATTTATGTTTTACTTTGGAATTAAAAGTCTGTTTTATCGTCTGCCGGTTCCCGCCTCCTTCCTCCCTGAACATTGAACATTGTTACAGTTGTATTTAAAATTACATTTATAAACAAATGAAACCTTACTGTAAAGTGTTACGATGTCATTTATTCGTGTGATGGCACATTTTCAGCAGTTATTACTCTAGTTTTCAGATATAAATATGATATAAACAAGTAAAAGATCAATTTAATGCATTCTTGGTGAATAAAAGTATTTATTTAAAAAATATATCATACTGACACCAAACTTTTAAACAGTAGTATATTCTAAAGATATAAAATGGCAGCATCCCATCAAAATGCAATAAATGCACAAGTTAACTGTCCAATATTCTCTCATATTGCTGTTTCCAACATAAAATAAAAAAATGAAACAGGCCGATCAAACGATTTTACTAAAGTTAAGAAAACCATGCCAAATAACTCCCCATAGCCATGGAAAAGCAACTGTACTGTGCTCCTTATTGCTTTAATCCCACTCTGGCTGCGGTACATAAAGGAATCACTGACAACATTCACACCATATCAGATAACTCTTCATCTTCCCAAGTAGCCTATTACATTGTAAATGCGTGAAGTATGACGTGACACTTCTCCCTCTGTCTCGTAATGCGTTTACACCCTGCTGAATGATCAGTTACAATTACAAACACCTTGAACGGCCAAAAAATGACCTCCTGAACCCTCTATTGTCTGTTTCATGGTGAAATTGTGCATTTTGAGTTCTTTTGATATCAAGAAGAATTTAGGCCTTACAGTGGATGGGTTACAAGGGTTATGTTTATTTTCTCCAATGAGCAACAGCATATTTTTTACTTGTTCATTAAAAACATCAGTTATGCAAGATGCAGATGCTATTTAAAATGTACAACAACAATCAAATGTTCATGTATTAATTAGATGGATAATAGGTAGTGTTCTGTATTGACAAATGCTAGGAAGACTATTTCATTTTATTGTCATAGCTTTTAAATTTGGTCACACTCACAATCTGCCCAAACAAATTTTTGCAAATGATTGAGTCGATTCTATGGGTTTATTTTTGCAGTATGTGAGAGAACAAAACTATTAGGTATGCTGAGGTCATTCATTACACAAAAAATATGTTTAATAAATATGTACACATTTACAAAAAAATCACCACTCACATTGTTATATTTGATAAAGAACTTCTGAGCCATTTACATTATTATTTTCCTCTGTCCTCCAAAATTGTTTATTAAAATGTTTTGTGTAGTACTACATTGTGCATTTAGTAAAGTTAAATGCATTTGCTGATGGTTAATTTGCATGCGGATTTGAATTCAACCACATTAAAGGAGCAAACCCAGGGTGAACGTATAACGAGTTTCCATTTATTTAAATTAAACAGCTAAATTGGGTTCACTAGCTAATGAAATGGTCCTGGCACGAGTGACCTTTATCTGCTCGCTGAAAGGAAGTGGGTCGGAATATGCATGTCTGTTGTGGCGTGAGAGGTGAACTACATGGCAATTTAATGTAAAAAAAGTTTACTTTTATTAAACAAAAACTGCATAACATAGGATATCTGTCTGCCAAAAAACTTCCTGTACCATTTACACATTACCACAAGGAAAGCCAGATACTTTTGGCTAACTTATTACGCTAACTTTAACAGGGTTAACAGCATACATTGTGGTATATTTCTTATCCTTCCCAAATAATGATAATTAAAATTAAACATTCTAATTAAAAAGAAGGATTTAAAGTTTGTCTGTTGTTTTAGCTGAGCACTGTTTGAAAAATACACTACCAATGAACCTTAGATAGATAAAGATAAACCACATTATTTAATGACCATTTAGCGTAATGAGTGTATAACGATTATTGATTAATTATTAATACTGAGCTCATGAA
This sequence comes from Rhodeus uyekii, assembly GCA_037043235.1. NCBI lineage: Eukaryota > Metazoa > Chordata > Actinopteri > Cypriniformes > Acheilognathidae > Rhodeus > Rhodeus uyekii. The sequence goes on from JAWRVZ010000056.1 coordinate 2,048,702, forward strand.
TGATTCAAGCAGGGTTTTAGATCATCACTAATGAATTTTATCTAAGAAAAATGAAAACGATATGAATTTGGACAACCAAGATGAAGCACTATGAATTAGTGAAGTAAAGTGAAAATGGAAACTGAAAATATGAGTTATGATGATATAATAAATGTATACAGTTAGCTATTTAGATATAAACGTAAACAAAATACTTAATCTTCATATTTTGGGGAACTTGGGAGTTCTTGTTTTTCTTGAAATAAAACACTCAGAGTAATCTAAGATAATCTAAGATAGCAAAAAGAAAAAAAAACAGAAGACAGTCTAAAATCTTAAATAATATAGAATAAATCTAAAATAATAATAATATAGAATAATAATCAACATTTATTTGTGTGTAATTTTCTCATCTCATCATTTATAATAATTACAGTAATGGATATTGAAACAGACCAGACTGATATATTAAAACTATTGGCATCACAAAAAGCACAATTTGTGAATTATTAATTTATAGTAGCAATTAATGGATGTTGAATGAATTACATCTGATCCTACTGCATATCAATCTTCCTGGACTCCTGAAATAATTCCCAACCTTCACCCACAGTCCAAAACGGGAACACAAATATATATCAATACGAATTCATTTTCCATGTTTTTCCTTTTTTACTTGTTTGGTTTTGGGTGTCCTTCCCGATGTCCGGAGACATGAGATAAATCACAGGACGTCCTCTGCAATAAAGCCAGTTAATTCCAGGGGGTTTAAATCTCAGGGTCTGCTGCAGATACTAACACAACAGTTCCATTAAAGCAAAATTAAGCGCCACAAAGGCACCGTCTCAGCAGAAATATACAGCGTGGCCTGCCACATTAACATAAAGCATGGCCCTCAAAAATTATTAGCCCCTCTAATCTTGAAACTCTCAGACGCTGCATTGCACTGTTCCAATGACCTGTCCATGGTGATGCATGGCTGTTTTTTGTCCCCTCCCCCCTCCTCGCCCCCAGCTCTGGATTTATGCTAACTGAAATAGAAATGCACAGACTCACTGGAGTCTGAAAACACATTATTGCACATTCACCCAAACAAGATACTTCATCCATTTCTTGTCAACAAACTATTAAGAGCAGAGATGTAATTTATATCAGGGTTTTCGATGAGTCATTGAATCATTCACTGATTCTCTAATTTATTTAAATATTAAATTTAAATATAAATTTATATTTATATTTTATATTTAAATATATTTAAAATAGACTGCAAAGATTGACATTTTAATAAATAATGTTTATTTGTTTAGTTGTCATGGGAGAATCAGAATATATCCTTTAAACTAAACCAAACATTGTAAGATAAACTAAACCAAACAACTAAGATAAATTTACATTCTCTCTTTCACAACTACACAAAATTTTCACAACTTTTCACAAATACACAACTCTTTCATTAATACAAAAACTAGTCATCTTTCTTTAAATCTTTAAATTTATATGATCAATAATTTATGACTACATTTGTTTTCACATTGCTTTAAACTTTCAATTTTCAACTTTTTGTTATAATTTCTGTTGTACAAGATAACCCCACCCTCCCTAAGGGTCCACAGTTTGAAAGATTTCAGATTTATACAACACATCAGACAGACTCCAATGACCAGTCATCTCAATACCCCAATGTCCAGGTTTGGCCCGAAACCAAATGCTGTAGAATGATTCTGTGCCCACCTATCCCCACCAGAAATAATGGATTAAGACACTTAGCTCTGATTAAAGATTGGATGCTGTGCATAATCGCAGCGCTTTATGGCAGAGGAGAAAAATCAATCACTGTGATCTCGCTCACGGCAGGGTTGAAATAAAGCCCAGTCATGTAGAAAATAGACTCTCTGTCACCCCACCGGTAGCCAACCGGGCTTCATAACCACACACAATAACCTGCAAGCGTCTCCTTCGTATTCAAACGGCATCCAAGCTCCTGGGAGCTCTATGATGGACAGGGCTTCTTGTCTGTCGCTGTTGTGTACTGACATCGCTGTATCTGACACCATTTGATCAGGTTGAGGGGAAACTTGAATGAGGTGAGGGAGTGTGTCATCCCTGGGCATCAGATCATGACATGTCTGTTCACATGAGTTTTTATTGTGACACTGGGTTCATATTGCAAAACTTGCATTTTTCGCTAGCTAAAAGCCAGAGGCTGGAATTTATGCTAAGCTGCGGGATTTCACTTTATTGAGGGGCCATTATCCAGTAACTTTCTTATCTTAAAAAAAAAAACTATAATTTAATTTAATGTTTTTTTTTTATAAAAGGTTATCTGAAACTTTAAAAAATGTTAAAAGCTCAGGAGTGATTGTTTACACAAAAAGAAAACTGACGCCTAAAAGGATGCATACAATAAAGCAAAGCATACATTTCTCATAGCGCATATCCATAGCCTGCTATTGAACTTATTTAATTTAACCTTTATTTTATGGAAGGTTCAAGGATTTTTGGATGTGGGATTGGAGGCAAGAAAAATATGGCAATTTCCAAAGAGTTTGTCCCCTTCCTGATTTATTTTTGTTTTCTTGTTTGTCACACTGAAATATTTCAAAACATCAAATAAATTTAAATATTAGTCAAAGATAACACACGTAAACACATGATGTTTTTAGATGAAGGTTGCTAGTATTATTAAGGGAAAACAAAATCCAAACCTCCATGGCCCTGTGTGAAAAAGTACGTGCCCCCTAAACCTAATAACTGTTTGGGCCATCCATAAGCAACAACTGCAATCAAGCATTTGTGATAACTTTCAATGAGTCTTTTACAGCACTGTGGAGGAATTTTGGCCCAATCATCTTTGCAGAATTGTTGTAATTCAGCCACATTGGAGGGTTTTCAAGTATGAACTCCCTTTTTAAGGTCATGCCACAGCATCTCAATAGCATTCAGGTCAGGTCAAGTCAGGACTAGGCCACTCATAAAGTATCATGAAGTATCATATCTTGTCTCTTTTTCTGGTAAAAAGAGACAAGCCTTAATGTTATTTTTACTCTGCAGTGGTTTTCATGGAACTCTGCCATACAGGCCATTTTTGCAAAGTTTCTTTCTTATGGTGAAATCATGAACACTAACCTTAACTGAGTTCAGTGAGCCCTGAAATTCTATGGATGTTGTTGTTGGGTCTTTTGTGACCTCTTGGATGAATCGTCACTCTGCTCTTGGGGTAATCTTGGTCTGCCGGCCTCTCCTGGGAAGGTTCACCACAGTTCCATGTTTTCGCCATTTGTTGATAATTCGCTGGAGTCCCAAAGCTTTAGAAATGGATTTATAACCTTTTCCAGACTGATCTCAATTACTTTCTTTCTCATTTGTTCCTGAATTTCTTTGGATCTTGGCATGACATCTTTTGAAGCTTTTGAAGATCTTTTTGTCTACTTTACTTTATCAGGCAGGTCCTATCTAAGTGATTTCTTGATTGAGAACAGGTATGGCAGTAATCAGGGCCAGTCAGTGTGATAAACCACAGTTAAGTTATACTTAACTTTTTCTTTTTTTTTCACACAGGGCCATGTAAGTTTGGATTTAGTTTCCCCTTAATAATAACAATCTTCATTTAAAAACCTGCATTTTGTGTTTACTTATGTACTCTTTGACTAATAATTGAATTATTTGGATGATCAAATACATTTAAGTGTGACAAACATTAAAAAAATAAGAAATCAGTAAGGGGGCAAACTCTTTTTCACACCATGGTATGGTGCCATTGCGCATTTGTGGCTTAAACGAAACTCAGAATAGATCCGGAGAGTAGAATTTTAGGTAATACATTACACATTAGAGCTGTACGTTTCCGAAAATGTTGAGACTACATAATTTGTTTGTTTAAAAAACTCTCCCGTTATTCTGAATACACAACTAAACAAAATAATGTGTAATTTGGGCTCTGTAGAACAGCAGCAGGGGCTACATGTTTACCTGAGATTTGATGAAAAATAGATTCAGGAGTCAACTTGAAGAAAATCAAATATTCCAATGGCCACTCACAAAAGGAAGAGGTCAAATGTGATCCTACCTGCACCGTACAAGAGCGGCAAACACCTCCCCAGATTGCATTGATTTAATATTACTAAGCCTTAAAATCGGGTTCTATTTATTATCCCAGATTCCAATGGGACAATAACATCCTCATGCATAATGTATTATCTTACCCACATTACAATATATTGCACATTGGCAGTATGCCTAAGCATTAAAAAGCATAAATGGCTCAAGTTAAGCAACATTTATTTATAGTTAAATCTCAAGTACCACTTGAAGCCCAAATAAAACTGCCCCCCCCCCCCAAAAAAAAAAAAAGTGTAACAAAAAAACTCTGATTCATCCTCAAATATTTTAAATATGTGACAATTAAATATGGTTCACGTTAGAACACAAAACTAAGGAAGAATTTAAAAAATAATCATACCACTCCCTATCGGTTGTAACCTGACCTTCCTCTATCAGACACAACAGGTTAGTGAAGATCTGTGCTTGTCAGCATCTGAGTGGTTAAGTGATATTCTCTGACATCACTTCATCATCAATTCAAGATGAGAATAAACAGTAGTCTTGAATTTAAATACTAGTATACAACAATGCTTCTGAGAATGTTGGTACTAGTCCAAAAGATAAGAGTATTAAAGTATTCAAATTACATTATATAAAATTAAATACACAATTTATCAGGGATGGAGAACAATTCACCTAACTATCATAATTTGTTTGAATGACTTTAAAATAGAATAAAAAAAACAATCTTCCAAAAATGTATATTAATTCACATTAATTTGTTTCATTTTAGTCCTTGCTCATAAAACACCTTTTATTTTGGGCGATGTATGCTGTATTGGTTAGTATGATATCATCTCTTAGTGGACATGAGAAAGAGGAAAAAAAGTATGTATTACATGTCAGTCATGTCTTTTGTTCACTTCCCGTTTCCTTCCTTGTTCTCCCATGTGTTTCCTTTCACCTGTTGTTTCATCAGGCACTGTTCATCTTGTCACCTGCATCCTATTTCCTTATTGCCTCACATATTTTCTATTCAAGGAAATTGCATCTTTAAAGAAAACTTTTATTATCAGCAGGTAAGGTACAATTTTAATATTACTCTGGTGAATCTGATGTCAGAAAGCATTTGACATTTGACTGCATGTCACATATACTGACGCATATTCGAAAGCAAGAATATTGCCACAACTGCTTGCCAAAGGGCAGCAAAGCTTAACAATCCTTCAACAAAAGAATAATTAATCATGCAAAACATGTCTAACACACTGAATAATTATGCAGCCCAACTGATAAGACAGTTCAACAAGCAGCTCACACAAGGTCCTTGTAATCTCACTTTTTCCATTATCACAGAATCAGATAAAACTGAAGGAAGCCCAGGAGAAGTCAAATACAGAGCCTGATGCACTACCCTCTTTAAATTCAACCAGTTGTCTTGGTATTTGAAGTACAACAGAGAAATAGGATGCAGAGAGTTTTGCCAACACATTCTCTGAATTCATAATGAATGCAGCAGTCATTAATAAATTCAGAGAATGTGTTTTGATACTGAGGAAAAAAGTGCTCCAGGCCATTGCACTGGAAAGTGGTGAGCTAAAGATCAGGACATCCTGATAAATGATTCTAGGTGCAGTTCCAGGTGAAAACTGTGCCAGCACCTGTAGATCTGAGGTCACAAGCCCGCAAGCCTACACTACACCTTTCTACAAAGTTGGTCTGAGCTGCTGTCTCTTTTCATTCAATTGATTGTCAGTTATTTGTGGCGCAAAAGAAAAACTCTTAAGCATGATTTGCTGAAGTGGTTATCAATTCTTTCTCAGAGCTTTCATCTGCTGCATGTAATAGAAACTTGAGAGCCCAAGCTCAGATTTGATGAAGATTAATGGTTCTAATTTAATTAACAGCTGCATGGAAGTAGACGTCTGTTTGTTCACGCCGGAGCAGGTGTGGAAAAGATGAGCCAGCAGAAACCACAAAGATCAAGACGATGGGTGAGCGTACACGTACCCTTCTGCTACTCTAAGAGCCCTCCACATTAGAAACTCAATCCTCTCGCAGAGGATGGCTGCACTGTGGGAATGTAGACTCAAACTACAATGAGTGATATTGATTGGCATTTGCTGGCCATCATAAAATGGATTAAGCCAGGGAGAGGGTGAAACATTTGGAGTGAGAGAGGAGGCAAACATGTCGTAACACGACCCAGAATCAAATAATAGCACCAAGGTTGAAATGAATTTAACAGCTCACTTATTCTAATGGAACATTGATCTTTTGTTGCAGAGAGCATAAAACGCTCTGCAGGAATATTGGTCCTCTGAGCAAAACAGGTAGCGAGTGCAAACCTAGGCTAATTTCAACAATGGAAAAGTCCTAAGGCACTTTTGGAAATGCCCATTGGCATAGAAATGTGGGGTTGGGAGTGGATCAATCATGCTTTTGTTTATTTATATATATATATATATATATATATATATATACATATATATATATACATACATATACACTCACCTAAAGGATTATTAGAAACACCATACTAATACTGTGTTTGACCCCTATCACCTTTAGTACTGCCTTAATTCTACATGGCATTGATTCAACAAGGTGCTGAAAACATTCTTTAGAAATGTTGGAGATTTGTGGGATGCACATCCAGAGTACGAAGCTCCCGTTCCACCACATCCCAAAGATGCTCTATTGGGTTGAGAGCTGGTGACTGTGGGGGCCATTTTAGTACAGTGAACTCATTGTCATGTTCAAGAAACCAATTTGAAATGATTCGAGCTTTGTGACATGGTGCATTATCCTGCTGGATAGTAGCCATCAGAGGATGGGTACATGGTGGTCATCAGGGGCGATTCTAGGATTTTGATTTTAGGGAGGCTCAGCCCCCAATAAGGGTATGATTAAAAAAATATTATTTGACTATTAGGGTAGGGTGGTATGCTACTAACCTTACTGCAATCCACTATTCCATTGTATTCCCTGTATTTCATATATGGGAGTAGGAGTACTGACTGAGCCATATACAACACTGTAATAAAAAAATAATTATTGGATGTGACCACTAGAAAATAGGGAATGTTGAATTTTTTTTTTTTTTTACAATGAAGACCTCCTGATTCATTCACTGTACAAACACACGCACACGTTTCCAGTACAAACACAACATTTTACTGTTTGCATTTCTATGCTCACATACAAACCTCAGATAGAAAGTATGTTTTCATGGGTGTTAATCACTTCATTTTTGTAGGAATAAAAAACAACTATCACCCAAGGGCTGAAGGTGAACGCAGCGAAACCTATTGGTATTGGATGAGAAACCGAGCCGTCCCGTGTGCTCCCAATACTCCAGTAACATTACATTATGTAAACTGCAATGCATTTATGACAAAGAACTGCACCGATGCAGGTGTAATATCATAGCATTAGCAATCTATCAATAAATGCACGCACACACGACACACACCTTGATGTTCACTCTGCTCGGCGCCCCTGCAGATTGAAAAATGCGCTAAAACCAAGCAGACTCAGATAAGGGGAGGAGCCGAAACTTGACGCAGCTTGCCGCCGTTTCAAATGAGTTTTTTTTAAAGGGGACTGAAGCGATCAAAAATTTATTAATCAAATATATTTTTTAGGGGGGCTGGGCAGAAGTTTAGGGGGGCTGAAGCCCCCCTAAAAAGGGGCTAGTCACGCCCCTGGTGGTCATAAAGGGATGGACAAGGTCATAAACAATGCTCAGGTAGGCCGTAGCATTTAAACGATGCCCAACTGGAACTAAGGGGCCTAAAGTATGCCAAGAAAACATCCCCCACACCATTACACCACCACCACCAGCCTGCACATTGGTAACAAGGCATGATGGATCCGTGTTCTCATTCTGTTTACGCCAAATTCTGACTCTACCATCTGAATGTCTCAACAGAAATCGAGACTCATCAGACGAGGCAACATTTTTCCAGTCTTCAGCTGTCCAATTTTGATGTTTTTCCCTTTTCACACCATTCTTTGTAAACCCTAGAAATGGTTGTGCGTGAAAATCCCAGTAACTGAGCAGATTCTGACATACTCAGATCGCCACCTCTGGCACCAACAAGTTGTTTCATTCTTTCTGTAGCACGCTTATAAAAGCTACATAAATGTCATAACACAAACGTCTTTAAATATGTATTTTCAATTGTAATTATATATTTACATACGTTATTAATATTGGCAAATTAGAAGGCTGTAACTTTCTATAAAAACTGGATACAGGGAGGATATTTTACAGTGGGTACGGAAAGTATTCAGACCCCTTACATTTTTCACTCTTTGCAGCCATTTGCTCAGTATTTAGTAGAAGCACCATTTTGCTCTAATATTGCCATGAGTCTTTTTGGGAAAGATTCAACAAGTTTTTCACACTTGGATTTGGGGATCTTCTGCCATTCCTCCTTGCAGGTCCTCTCCAGTTCTGTCAGGTTGGATGCTAAACGGTGGTGGACAGCCATTTTTAGGTCTCTCCAGAGATGCTCAATTGGGTTTAAGTCAGGGCTCTGGCTGGGCCATTCAAGAACAGTCACGGAGTGGTTGTGTTGTCACTCCTTTGTAATTTTAGTTGTGTGCTTAGGGTCATTATCTTGTTGGAAGGTAAACCTTCAGCCCCGTCTTAGGTCCTGAGCACTCTGGAGAAGGTTTTTGTCCAGGATTTCCCTGTACTTGTCCGCAGTCGTCTTTCCGTCGTCCTTTCCTTGCAGCTGAAAAACATCCCTGCAGCTGATGCTGCCACTGAATTGGACAGTTGAGAGAATTAAGAATTAGAATTAAGGCCAAAAAGTTCTACATTGGTTTCATTAGACCAGAGAATCTTATTTCCCACCATCTAGGAGTCCTTCAGGTGTTTTTTAACTTCATGCAGGCTTTTGTGTGTCTTGCACTGAGGAGAGGCTTCCGTCGGGCCACTCTACCATAAAGCCCAGACTGGTGGAGAGCTGCAGTGACGGTTGACTTTCTACAACTTTCTCTCATCTCTCGACTGCATCTCTGATGCTCAGCCACAGTGATCTTTGGGTTCTCCTTTACCTCTCTCACCAAGCTCAGTTTGGCCGGACGGCCAGTTCTAGGAAGGGTTCTGGTCATGCCAAACATCTTCCATTTAAGGATTATGGAGGCCACTGTGCTCTTAGGAACCTTAAGTGCAGCAGAATCTTTTTTTGTAACCTTGGCCAGATCTGTACCATGCCACAATTCTGTCTCTGAGCTCTTCAGGCAGTTCCTTTGACCTCATGATTCTCATTTGCTCTGACATACACTGTGAGCTGTAAGATCTTATATAGACAGGTGTGTGGCTTTCCTAATCAAGTCCAATCAGTACAATCAAACACAGCTGGACTCAAATGAAGGTGTAGAACCATCTCAAGCATGATCAGAAGAAATGGACAGCACCTTAGTTAAATATCTGAGTGTCACAGCTTTTTCTTTTTTAATAAATCTGCAAAAAATGTCAACAATTCTGTATTTTTCTGTCAATATGGGGTGCTGTGTGTACATTAAGGAGGAAAAAAAAACTTGATTTTAGCAAATAGCTGCAATATAACAAAGACTGAAACATTTTAGGGGTTCTGAATTCTTTCCGTACCCACTGTATGTTTTACCAGATCTGTTTTACCACATTATTTCATTTATTTATATCTAATTAGAGAGGAAAACATGTAACCGAGAAGGCGGTTTCAACAGCTCTAATTCTGCGAGGCACTACTGTAACTTTCAACTACAGCAGCTAAAACGGTTTAATGCAATTTATTGATCAATGTCTGCAGGACACATAGTGCTATCAAATGGAGAGCTGCCATCTAATCAAATACCTTGGTCAGAAATACATCAGTGATCTGCTAAACATATGGCACAGAAAATCATTATAATAGCTCACTTTAAGTGTAATTGAAGCAAATGCTATTGATTGGTCAAGACATATTTGTCTCTTTGGCACGTAAATATACCAAGCTCTCAATAGCACGATAGGGCTTGACGGCAAATGTTATTAGCAAGCTGACGCCTTCTGCGACTAACTGCATGACATAATGAACTGAAAATGCTTAATACATGACTTGGACTTGACAACCTTTGATGATTAAATTTCATGTATGCCTCGTAAATTAGCACAGGCTACTCTAACTGTAGCACTGACATGGTAATACCATGAAAAAGTACATAATAGTGTGACTATAATCAGGACAGTGATTGTATGGCACATTGTAATTATTTATTGGATATACAAGAAACTAGGCATGCTGAATTTAAACCTGCATCACTGACTGTAGCACCACGGCTCAACAGGCACAATACACACTTCTCCGTGGCTCTGAGAAGAGACAAGAATTTGAAGGGTTTAAAATGGGCAAACGAAAATTCAGAAAAAAATAAAAGCAGCTGTTGGTCATCATAGTGAATCTAATTTTCCAAGCCTGCTTAACTCCACATATCAGATGATATGTCACACTAATGATACCAAAAAGGAGTTCAGCTCACCACAAATGTGGTAAGATTATGTCAAAGGATTTATTGCCTGCAGCAAACCACCTCCCAGCCTGATCTTTCTAACCCTCAGGGAGCTTGGTGCCGGCCAGCCTACTGCTGGAAGAAGATGAGTTATAAACCAACTAAACTAGAAAGAAGCATACTTGCATTATTGCTTGGCTAAAGTCAACATGAAGCCAGCAGTGACCCTATTTACTCTCTTAAAATGTGTCCTGAGAACAATTCCTCTGTGCATGTCAATCCAGAGAGAGAGAGAAAAAGAGAGAGAGATATCCAATCAAATCCTTATGGATAAGATCAAGGCTTGCCCTACATTTGTTATACTGAATACACTTTTCCACTAACAAATATGACATTACAGTCGTAAAATGAATAGCGAATGCCATTTTATGTTGTCTTAAAATTATTTTCCACACAATATAAATAAAACACAACGGGTGCATGTATATAAAAAAACTAATGGGGGGAAAACAAAAAAGCATTGCCCTGTCCTCTGGACATCAAAGACAGTGCTATTTCAAAAGAACAGCAGGGGACTTAAATCCTTTGCTAAACCAAATACTTCTTTCTTGGATAAATCCTCAGAAAAAAACAGAGGAGAAAAAAAAACAGACTGATACTGCTTTAATTTACACTGATACAGTAAAGGCTTCTCTCTCTGATAAGCTGCAAGTAAATAAGGACAGACAAAAAAGAGAAAAAAGAAATAAAACAAGACTCTTCTGAAGTTTATTCATGTGGTGAGATTACTTTGTGGTCTCTGTCTTCCTGACTTTGGTGGTGTCATATTTGGTGGTATATTAACATTCTCCCAGAGGAATGTTCAGAAATTGCTCATTCAGGAGACTAGCTAATGAAGGGCTCACATGTCTCAGATGTTTCTCCTAAAATTCCCAAGAGGAATAAAAAAAAAAAAAACAGACAAATTGCTAGCATACAGAAGAGCATTTCTAATTAGAAGTGTTTAAGTGTGAACAGAAATCTCTAATTCTGATATTGTTTGAGTTATCTTCTAAGGATACATATAATCCTAATATGGATACTCTTTAAAAATAAATTAAAAAACATAATTACCTTTTGTGTTTTACAGAATAAATAAAGAATAAATATGCATTTAAAACAATATAAGGATAAGTAAATAATTTACGAGTGAACTGTTCCTTTCAAAGATGCATTTCATTTATTTTATTTTCTCTGACGGGTCCCCAGTACCATCTCAAAAGGCTCAGAGCTCTCGTGACAAGCCCACATTCTACATCACCCACAAGTCATGACAAAAGTTTGCATCTTGCCAAGTCAAGTGTGAGAATGCGAGGATGCAGTGGGGATGTGATGCCAAACCGTTTTCAGCTCAGAGGCGTGACATGTGCACACTTGGCTTGCTCTTGGAGTGATACTGTAATATAATTTCTTGTCAAAGATTTGTGTTTGTCCTGGTTGGGCACACAAATGTAATTGCTCTCTCAGACAACAGTTCATTATCTCGTGCCATGTAAGGAGCGATCAAAACGAACTGTTTGTGTGTGTCTGTGTGTGTGTGTGTGTCAGCTGTGATAGTAATCTATAGTTTCCTCTGAGTGTGCTAGATACTGAGGAGCTGCTCTCCAAGGCATTACTTGCTGTCTGTCTTAATAGCCTGGTGTAACGATACATCATATGATGAGTGTGTTGTTTCTAAATATTATGGCTGAGTGCTCTCCCAGCAGACCGTGAGAGAATTAACACCATCAAGCTGACTTAAGTAGGAATAATATGCACGAGCTTAGCCATTGTAAGACGCAGAAACGTTGTTGCTCTGGATAAACCGCTAAAGCATACAACCAGCAAACCTCTGACATTTACAGAAAGAGAGAGGATAGAGACAGAGCAATAAAGAAAGATCACCAGAAAATGAAGGAAAATGAGAACAAGAAACTAATTACGACACAACATGCTCCCGCTCTTTAAATCAAGCTCTTCTGCGCAAAGGGCCGCGGGGCATGGGACATCGAAAAGTGCTCAACAAGGACGTGTAGTTTTTTAATGGGGTTGTAGAAGGATGCCGCACCTCGCCGACGGACCATCTGGACCGACTCGCCCCAGACTCCAAATATGAATCTCTAAAGTTGCTGGCACTATCAGAGTCTTTTATGTGAATAGCTCTCTGGATATTTGGCCAACTGAGAAAACATTCAGTAGGAGGGCGTATAACAGTGTCTGCAATTGAAGTGAAATGAAGTCGGGCATCTCTTTTATGCCTTCGCTTCTACCGAAGTCATCACTCAACGGAGACATTATGCACAGCACCTTTAACAGTGTGAGGAAGAACATATTTACAGTAGGAAAACATTCTCGGCATCTTGTGACAAACGTTTGTCCTCCGCCCGTCCTCCCCTGCTGATACTGTGTGGGAAGGATGGGCGAGAATAACCAGCTGGTCTTGGCTGGCTCCACGACTTTGATGTGCGGAAAGCTGGGGATCCTCGGTCTGAGTATTGGAATTGATTATGTATGCGGCTCGCTCTGCCTGTGAATCGACACAATTAGGCTAAAACGACGAGGCAGAAAAGAGGGAAGGAGACGTTCCAGGCGGCTTAGGGAATAAGTGTGTGTGTGTGATGGGCGCACATGAGAAGGGTGAGGCGCTTTGAGCTCCTGGTGCTCCTTTTCTGATAACATTGACACATCTGCTGAGTATGCAGGGGAACCGAGAAACACGTGAGTGTTCTTCTCTACACTCTCTGAGATTCAAGGATAGATGGGAGCTCCATCAATTTTTGGGCACTGTTAGGTCTTAGGGTTGATTTTTAGAAAAAAATAACAGATTTCATATTCAGCTTTCTTATATAAGGTCGCAATAAAATTGATTCTGTAACATTTACCCATGCCTTGATTTATTTGTGCTATTTTTCATTAAAATGTACAGTACAGTAATCAAATGTTTTGACAAATTGAGTCCACAGGTGTAATTTCCACCTAGAAATTCCCAAAGACTAACAAAAAGTAACTAACATAAATTTGCAAAATTGTAAAATTTGAATGCTTTGGAAAACATTTCGAAAAATCAATAAATTGATAAAATGTATCTTTAAAAAGTTAGTGAAATTAGGGGAGCTAGTACTAAAGAGACAGGTATGAAAGAACATTTTCGGTTGAAAGCCACAAAAAAAAAAAAAATGGAATAGAATATTTATGAATCGGTTTCAAACAGGGTGTTCTTTTCTCATAAAGTTTCAAAAATTCTAAAAACACATTATTTCATTTAATGTTTATAATATAATAATGTTTGCCTTTCAGATGTTCAAAAGGCTAGCTATGAAATAAACACAAAGACAATGGAATCAACTGTTTTTGCAAAAACTACTAAGTTATTTTACCACAACTGTCCATTTGTACATAATTCAGAAACCTGTAAATTAAACAATTTTAATTTTTTTAAAACAATTTAATTGTTCCCTATATGTCTACTACTGTGTTATATTGCATTGGTTTTAATTTTTTTTCTCATATATATATATATATATATATATGTAATTCCTATGCACCATCATGTATGTCTGTACTTTCTTCTGCACTGGAAGCTCCTGTCAATAGACAAATTGCGTGTGTATGTACAAATACCTGGCAAATAAAGTTCATTCTGATTCTGAACAATACATAGTTGAGTTGTGGTAAATGCCATTGAGGTGGACTTTCAGTGTGTTCTTTCATCTCTGAAGTCATTATTTTAGAGTAACACCATCAACCTTTTCCAAGATATAAATACACATTCAATGAGGAACATTAATAATCCATAATTTACACCAGTCACACCTCCTGTAGATGGGACCATTTGTCTACAGCAATGGCTGGAGTTCAGCGCATCAACACTGTAATCTCTGGAAGAAGATTCACCTTGTTTCGCCAAAGGAACAGACGCACGTAGAGGACTTTGTGTCCCCACTCTGGCAGAAGCCATCTTTCTCAATTACATCGGTCTCTCTACAGGAAGGGGGCCAGAGGAAGCTCTCGGCATGCATGCATTTATCTTTCAGATACAGTCTCCGATAGCCGCTCCTGCGGCCAGCTGTCAGCCACGCCTTATCCCTTTGATGTGTTCCGCCAAGGGAACTTGCAGACTTAACAAATGAACGTCAACCTCAGCGACCAGAGGACGGCATACGGTTCCCTGCCTTGCAGATCTGCCTTACCGAGCATGAGTAACACAACTCGACTTCTAGTTCCTGCAGGTCAGAGGTTGATATCTGATGCCGCTGTCATTATTAAGTCAATAAAAACTAAGAAAAACATGGGTCCTTTGTTCTAGATAAAAAGTAGGTATTGTCATACAATACCCACAGGTTTAGTGATCGGCAGTGGCTGTTGTCGCACGGAAACCAATGGCTAATTCTATAGCAGAGCATATGGTTGCTTATTTCACATCTGCATTATAAAGAACAGTACAAACCATGGAAAACTGACAACATCAGATGCTCTGTAACATATACAGTATAGAGTACTGTGTGCATGAGCGGTTTCAAGGAGTTTGATGCCTAATTGTATTAATTTGCATAGATGCACAGATGGGAACATGAGAGATTCCGATTAAAGAATTGTAGTGAATCATTTCCCTTAAAACACAAACTGCAAATTTATATAGCGTAGCAACTTTTCTTAAAGGCACCATGTGTTTTAATGTAATACTATCCTTTAAGTAATACATACAAAATTATAGCTCCCTGAATACAATTTCATCAGTGAATTCAAATGTCATTTTCATGGTTTGTTCGCATATAAATCCAGTGCTGTGACTTAGTATTCAAAACTCTTCATGTGTTTACAAAGAGGTATAGAAACGCTTACTGGGGGACATTTAAAAAAGAAAAAAGAAACTTCACTCAGGCACACATCCATTATCGCATCACACCTGCAAACCTGAAGATCATGACACCTTGAGAACAGCTAAAATAAAATTTTATGGGGTTTTAGGCAAGTGAAAATGGCACAGCTGTTCGTGTAATAGAACAGCAGGAGGGGAAAAAACTGTGCATCTTTAACCTTCTGTGGAAAACTGCTGAATCCTGCTCATCAACGGCGTGGCCATAAAGCCCCTTAGAGAGATTAAGATAATCAAAAACTGATGACCGCTCAGATGGCCCCCCCACAGCTGACATTCACTTGTTTATGGTGGAGACAAATCACACGCAAGGTCAAATCTTAACTATAGGGTCATTATTGAACACCAGAGATAATTGTTTTCCATTGGTTATACCTGCATAGCTGGGCTCGGTGTGAAATACAACAATGGCAAAGAGTGTTGTTAATGGGGCATCACGGTTGAGTGAGACAGCAAAGCGATGAAGCAATGTCCGTGTGACAATGGGAACGGTAAAGAGCTGAATCATCCAAAGGGTTAATGACGTCTTGATGAAATATTGAGAATTGGGGTATAAAGAAAGTGCATGTCTCATAGCCACGTTTTGCTGACAATCAATAAATGAATTCCTCAGTAAGCATTTCAAATACAGCTCACAGTGCTTCCCAAGCACAGGTGCTGAGGTCAACACATTTTAAAATGCATTCACAAAGAGAACGGAGTTGACATGTAGAAGAAACAATGGACTACAAGCTTTGTGGTGCATGTATTATATTATATATAGTGTGTTATTTTTATATATTTATAGTCCTAGTTTATATTCTTGCCTTTCTGTTGCACTGAAAATATTCAGAGCAGGAGTTCACACCATTCGGAATTTAATTGAGAGTGCGTTTAAAATTAATTAATTCTTTAATTAAATAAAAAACACTGAAATTGACATGCCTTTTAGCCAAACAGACAAATAAAACAGGACCATAAAAGGGCCACCAAATTGTTTACATATAACTTTTGATTTAAAAATAAATAAACGTTGATGTCAGATAAAATTTATGCCAATGTTCAAATTCATATGTGACTATGTATATTTATATTTGGTGCTGTTGTGTTTGAAGTAACATAAAAATGAATTGATCAATTGTATAATAACAAACGTTTGGAGAAAATTTGGAGAAAAGGAGATAATATTAATAAGCAATGTCTGAAATGTCATCTATTGAAGCTGAACACACCAGTCTCAGCTCATGCAGTCTCTACTAATCAGTTTATGAGTTGTGTTTAATAAGAGAGACATTCAAAATGTGCAGCGCTGGGGAGACGCCATGAACAGTTTGAAAACCCCTGATGTAAAGATACAAATAAACAAACAATTAATCAACTCTGCCCAGCTTGGTAACATAGTTATATCAACTTGAAAATTAAAGGGGTTTTGCTATTTTACTACAAAACATATCTAAAAAGATGAACATGACAGACAATAGGACAAATAAACAGAAACAGAACACTTAGTGTTTATTTAGCCATATAACTTGTAGAAGAGAACTAAATTTGTGACTGCATGCTGTCCGTCCGAGAGTCTTTCTGTACTGCATTCTGTAGTTCTTTTCCATATTGCTTATCTTTTCAGTTTTAACCTTGTTACAATTACAGTAATCCCTCGCCACTGCGCGACTCAAGTTTCGCGGCACCAGTGCATCGCGGATTTTTCAAAAATATTTATCGAAAAAAAATTATACTGATAATATCGCCATATCAGCAGCCATATTGCGGAAAGCAGCATTGTTTTATCGTGATGCGAGAGAAACGGTTTCCCAGGATGCCAGACAAAGATAAACTCTCTCAGAGGCTTTGTACACACCCAGGGGCAATCAGAGAAGGCACGTGATTGGTTCCCGGCGCGAGATCGACGAATGAGAGCACGAGTGGATGTATCCCGTGAGCCGATTGGCTGATCCTACTTCGCGGATTTTCACCTATTGCGCGAGGTTCCAGTCCACATTAACCGCAATAAACATCCTTCTTCATCCTGTTTGCCACTTCAATTCAATTCACATTTTCAATTGAATGAAAGTGTAAAAGGGATCGAAAGACTAAAACTGGTTTAAACACAGCTGCAACAACACATTCCAATATCTGCACAGGGAAGTGACAACTAACAGGCAAGATATTTCAAAACTTTGTTCCTTGTGACAGAACAATGAAAAGTAAACAGACAAAAAAGAGGTGTAGAAAAAAAAGAAAATTGTCACCGCATGGGAACAACTTTCTTCATTGACATTAAAAGGGACAGAATACATTTGTCAGTGGGAAACTGTCACGAAAAAGAAGCCGCAACAGAATTTGTGCAACAAGATTCAGTTGCCAACCTCAATGAACATCACCCCTCACAAGCACTTTTCAGTGGAAGAGATGAAAGCATGAGAAATAATAAAGGGTCGAGAACGTTTTGTTGGGAGAAAATGACAAAGAGCAGAAAAACTATTGCAATTCAGGTCATGCTGGCTGACCTTCCCTCATAGCCTCCTACGTTCCCTGTTTGCTACAAAATGCAGTAATTGCTGGCAATTATTAACGTGTTTCATGAATGCACATCCATATATCCATGCAACTCTAAGGGGAGGTTGCCACCCCTGCCGGTAACGATGGCTCACAGGGATAGGGTGCAAACCATTCTGAACATGGACATGGATAGAAAAGCAAAGCTTTTTGTCTCTCCTGCTCAACTTATTCTCGGGAACCTGCAGGAATAAAACCTCCAGCAAGTTCATCTCAAATCAGCTCATCATTAATGAATGCCGCGTCCATACTGTCACAGTCTCATCCTGCAAAAGACAGCTTGTCTGAGATGCCAGGGTTGAACAATTGAGATGACAGCACGGATGAACTTGTCAGTTACATAAATGTGCTATGGACAACATGTCATATTGAGTCTCACACATTCGCCAGGAGTTCTAACGATACAAGGATTAGAAACGATAATACAGCGGCCCTTTTTGTTTGCTTTCCAGGCTTGTCCTCCCTGAGTCGCTCCATGTTGGTTTTATTGATCTGACAAGGATGCCATATTCTATAAACACATTACACTAGGGGGGAAAGCACATCACATGTACTCAGATTACACTCCACGTGATAACTAATGTGTTTCAGGAAGACGAGGTCTGGAGTTCACAAGCAAAAAAATACACTGCAAAGCCTCAAAAGAGGCGAGGGAAAATGGCGGAGGATGCCAGGGCTGATTCTCCGAGCAGTGGAGGTAAACAGGTCTTATTACCAAACAGGGCAGGTTGGAGGTGATCTCAGAGAGACATTAGAAGTAAATTTAGCCTGGCTCTCTCTACGGTCACATTGAACCCATGGAAAGGGTAAAGCTTTGGCCTGCATCCATATAGAATCCTTTTCAAAGCCCACCGCTTCTGCTTCTCATTACACCTGCAGGAGAAACAGACCCACCGCCTCAGACTAAACACGGCTATGGAATGAATTATTCACGAGTGAAGGTAGAAATGCAGCACAGGTGAAGATACGCCTGGCTTTAGACGAGGTTCTGAGGGAGCAGTAAAGCGCCATCTAGGCAAACTCTCTCCGGGAGTTACACGACAAGCCGTTTGCTCTGAGGAACGAAAACACCAGAAACAATGAGCGAATTACTAAGGACTACACAATTTACCTCTAGTCCTTTAGAACCCTGGTGATGCCGTGCCAAAAGTAGCTCCAAAGGCTTCAAAGGCACTGGGCTGCCACAGAAACCAAAGGCAGTGTGATTTATCAAATGACCATGGGAGAGGACACAAAAAGGACATTTGAAAACTAGAGACTTCTGAGAAACTGTTGTGTGTAAACAATGGAACATCTGCTAGTCTGATCTGTTTGGGTGGTGGATAATTCAGAGATCTATAAATGACTTTAAAAAAAAAATCTAGATGGAAAGGAAAAATAGAACTTTTAGAAAAAGGCATACAGACAAACTTTCCCAAAGTTATTTAGAAATGAACAGCACTGCGGTTGTAAATGTGATGTCGATGTTTGCGTCAACCAAGCCTCCAAAGCTGACCTTGAGTGAATGCTTAAGAAAGATATAATAAAATGAAATAAAACAAAGTAGAACAAGTCAGCCAAGCCTCATTCTTTACATGGAGGAAAGCCAAGGCACGGAAATTGGTCCCGGTTGACCTTTGATGTCTGTACAAATCGCCCTCCATTTTCTCAATCTCTCTCTCTCTCTCTTTTTTTTTTTTTTGCTCTTTTGTGCACCCACTCTCATCAGTATTATCTTTTCCCCCTTATCAACTAATCTTTGGAAAATGTTTCCCCTGGGCTACAGAAATAGTGTTTTAGTACCCAGACACCTTTTTTCATGCATCTGCACCTGCAGCAGCTTGCGCCTTCCAACCATAAAAATGCTGGCCTGTGTCTCACCTTTTATATCACAATCTATTTATCACAGCAGTCTCTAAAAGAAGCCATCTGTCAACGACTGTGAAAGAACTTTATTATCTTTGGAGGAGTAAAAAAAAGGTTCTTGAGCATCAAAGTGATCACCTTCAACAATGACAATGAGGAGAAGACGTCACTACTTAAAGTCTGGGTTTTATTGGAATCTATCTACTCGATGGATTATGTTTTTATGATCTGGGAATGGGTAACATGAGTTGGACTTTCATTCATGTGAGCTCAACGTACTGAAATATAGGTGTCAACCTCTATACCAACTTTGACGGTACAAGTTTTTAAAAACAGAAAAATGTATGTCTTCATGCTCACCAAATACCAAATAAGCCTTCTGAAGAAAAGTTAAAAATTGTATAAAAAATTTGTAAACTTTTACACATTTTTATCTGTGATAGCTCTCAAATCTCATTCACAGCACTTATGTACGCATTATATTTTATTTATACACACCCATAAAAAACTAATATAGCAAATAACTCCATAGAGTATATAATATGAATCATGGTACAATTTAACGGTACTTATATTGTGCTTCTGTTAAATTTTTGTCCTTTTGTGTGGAAAAGAACAGCATAAACATTACTTTTTGAGTTTGGAGCAACACAAGGATGGATAGAGGATGGATTTCTTTTTTGAAAACTTTATCCTTACCATTATTTTCAGGTCACAAAAATTCCTCAATAGTCTTTTTAACAGTGGAAGTTTGTCCAGGTCAAGAATAAAGCATAAATATTCAAGCCTTCTCTGGTGTTCTGTACCTCTGCCCAAGCAGAAAAACTCCGGCCTTGTACGAGTCATCCGTCAGAGTCTGCATGCATTCTGGAGATGACGTCCCTAAAATGACTCCGCTGAATTTCCATTTTCAGTTGTGGCTGACTGTGGAGGATATTAGCAAACATGACAGCCATCTAAAAACAATAAATAACTTACAAGGTTAACGGAATTGAGCTTTCTTTTTCCACTTTAAATTATTCATTGTACATAATCCTGCAGGGGAACTACCTCTTTCATCTTAAGCTGTTCCTCCCTCTAAAAAGTGCCTAAGAGACTTCAAAAAATAAAAAAATAAAAAAATAAATACCTGCGCAAAGGGATCTGAGAGGTACCAAAAGCCAAATTGACAGCTCGGATGAGAGAACTTCAAATATGCAGCAGTATATTTAGCACATCTGCACGTTTTTTGAACATATTAATGCCTTTAATGCAGCACGTACCTGTCAGATGACCATTTTTATTTGTTCATAAAGATGTTTCATGAAGCATGATGCTTGCTATGACTTTAAAAAAGTGACAGAGTGGCTTCTCCAACAATACTTAATGCTTACTGACAGGGAGCACATTTTAAATAATCTTGTTAAAGAAAATAACACATTAGCTGAAACAATAATGTGGAAATGATTGCTTTTTTTTTGTCTCCAAATGTCGTTGTCACGGATCCAGCCACACCCCTCGCACCAGACTCATTCACTTCTCACTCACGATCCCAATCACCAGAATACTGAACACCTGCACCTGCCTAGTCAGCATTCCTTAAATACAAGCTTCACCCTGCAAATCACTGTCCGGTCTCGTCACTGACTGCCAGACTCTCATGCCAGCGACAACCCGTGTTGACGCCGTCATTACCGACCCCGATTGTCCAGGATCTCCTTCCGTGAACCTTCAGGCATTCTTCCCGTGATCTCCAGCCCAGTATTGTCCACTTCCCATCAGATAAGCCTCTCTGCCGCTACCAGTTCTTCTCTACACCTTCAGTCACCAGCTACTTGCTCTGAGTTTGCTTTGTTCAATAAACATCATCACCACTCACGTCTGTGTCCGATTGTTTATCATGACAGAAGACCGGACCACCCAGCAGACCCAGGCGGTAACTGGCGAAGCATCCGCCGCGGAGAGTAATCCACTTCTCGATGTCATGCAGGCTTTCCACCATGTCCTTCAAAACTTTGCCTCTACATCTGCCTCACCCAGTCCCATGGCCCGGCCAGCGCCCTTCAGTGGTAAGGCGGAGGAATGCGATGGTTTCCTATTACAATGTAAACTGTATTTTGAAATCAATCCCCGACAGTTTGAAACTGAACAAGCCAAGATTGCATTCGTCATATCCCTCCTCACCGGCCGCGCGCTTCAGTGGGCGCGCGCGATCTGGAACTCTAACGGCCCTGTCACGCAATCATTACCTGCATTTCTCCATCATTTCAAGGAAGTTTTCGGCCATGCAGCTGATACTGTATCCACCAACGATCAACTCCTCCGTTTACGACAAGGAACCCAGTCAATCCAAGATTATTCCTTGCATTTTCGCACCCTAGCGGCCTCTAGTGGCTGGAATGAGGCGGCACTACTGGCTGTTTACCGTCAAGGACTTCAACCCAACATCCGTGCTCCACTTGCCATTTATGATGACCGTTATGGCCTGGAAAAGTTCATTCAAAAATCCATTCTAGTGTCCCAAAACCTCACAGTCTGTTCTCCAGAAACCCCGATGTCGCATTCCCCGTCTCCACTGAAAGAGCCTAAACCTCCAGCACCAGAGCCCATGCAGGTCGATCACTACCGCCTATCACCATCAGAGCGAGAGAGACGTATCCGATTGCACTTGTGTCTATACTGTGGTGGTGAGGGCCATCTCCGAGCTCAATGCCTGACCCGACCACCACGCCCAGGGGTGAGTACAATCCACACGGCATCCATAATCCACAAAATGTCTTTAACAAAGGTTTTAGTGACTTCTGCTAATCTCTCTGTTCCAGCCACGGCGTTGATGGATTCAGGCTCAGCTGGCAATTTCATCTCCACCAACCTTCTGAATAAACTGAAAGCCCACAAAACCCTTCTTGACCACCCCTTTCGTGCTCATAACATCCTTGGAAAACCCCTGGGCCGCGGGTACATTCGGTACGTCTCGTCTCCTATCCACCTGCAAATTGGATGGCTCCATCATGAGGAACTCACCTTCCTGGTGCTGGAGGGATCCACTACTGACATTGTCCTGGGGCGCCCGTGGATGTCCAAACACTCTCCTCTGGTTAACTGGAACTCAGGTGAAGTCTTAAAATGGAGCCCATTCTGTCTTCAACAATGTCTCTCTACTGTTCAAAGGAACCCTACACCTGCTGACCAACCTGACATGGTAACTGAGATACCACTCGCCTCCACATCCATCGAGAGTCCCCATAACCCATCATGTCAAGACATCCCCATTGAATACCGGGCGTTCCAGGACGTGTTCAGCAAACGGCTAGCTACAGAACTTCCACCTCACCGGCCATGGGACTGTGCACTCGACCTGCTGCCTGGGGCAACGTTTCCCCGCGGACGCATCTACTCCTTGTCCATCCCGGAGCAACAGGCCATGGATGAGTATATAAAGGAGGCTCTACGTCAGAAGTTTATCCGTCCATCTACTTCCCCTGCCGCATCAAGTTTTTTCTTCGTGGGCAAAAAGGACGGAGGCTTGAGGCCCTGTATTGATTACCGGCACCTAAACTCGCTCACCATCAGGTTCCGATACCCGCTACCCCTGGTCCCCGCTGCTCTGGAACAGCTGCGGGGGGCTCGCATCTTCACGAAGCTGGACCTACGAAGTGCGTATAATCTAATCCGAATACGTGAAGGAGACGAGTGGAAGACCGCGTTCATCACGCCCTCTGGCCATTATGAATACCTCGTCATGCCGTTTGGTCTGTCAAATGCTCCAGCTGTGTTCCAGGGATTCATGAACGAGGTATTCAGAGATTTCCTCAACATCTTTGTTATTGTCTACCTCGATGACATCCTCGTTTACTCCAAAGACATCTCCGAACACCATCGACACGTCAAGCAGGTCCTAGCTAAGCTTCGAGAACACCATCTCTTCTTGAAATTAGAGAAGTGCGAGTTCCTCCGCAGCAGCATCCAATTCCTTGGCTATATCATCAACCAGAGCGGCGTCAAGATGGACCAGGGGAAAGTGAAAGCGGTGCAGAACTGGCCACAACCTACCACAATCAAAGAATTACAGCGTTTCCTGGGATTTGCCAACTTTTACAGGCGGTTCATCCGGAATTTCAGTATAATCAGTGCACCCTTGACATCATTACTGCAACATGGGCCCAAGTCTCTGTCCTGGACACCTGAAGCCACCAAGGCCTTCCAAACCCTTAAGGCAGCCTTTTGCACGGCTCCTACCCTCACTCATCCGGATCCCCAGTTACCGTTCATAGTCGAGGTCGACGCGTCCTGCACCGGGGTAGGAGCCGTGCTGTCACAGCGGCAGGGTGAGCCTCCAAGACTCCATCCATGTGCCTACTTTTCCAAAAAGCTATCCCCGGCGGAGCGGAACTATGACATTGGGAATCGCGAGTTGCTTGCCATAAAGTTGGCATTGGAAGAGTGGAGGCATTGGCTGGAGGGGGCTAACCATCCATTCCAGGTGATAACCGATCATCGAAACCTAGAGTACCTGCGGGAAGCAAAAAGGCTCAATCCACGGCAGGCTCGTTGGGCACTCTTCTTCACGAGGTTTAATTTCACCGTGACGTATAGACCTGGGGACAAGAACCAGAAAGCCGATGCTCTCTCTCGCCAGTTCACCCCTGACAATAACCCACAACCGCCTGAACCCGTGCTCCCTCCAGCCTTGATTGTTAGTCCCATCCAATGGACAATAGACCACCAGATCGCCGAAGCAACTCGCGAAGAACCAGCTCCGCCGGGGGTCCCTGAGGGGCAGCTCTACGTACCATCTCGACTCC
This sequence comes from Rhodeus uyekii, assembly GCA_037043235.1. NCBI lineage: Eukaryota > Metazoa > Chordata > Actinopteri > Cypriniformes > Acheilognathidae > Rhodeus > Rhodeus uyekii. Next base: position 2,073,266 of record JAWRVZ010000056.1, read on the forward strand.
GCCTGCCCCTCATGGATCAAGTTCACACGTCTCCGGGCTCTGGACACCCAGGCAGCCAGCGAACCCTCTCGCTCCTACAAGATCGCTATTGGTGGCCCAGAATGGACCGCGATGTCTCCCAGTATGTCAGAGGATGCTCAGTCTGCGCCACCACCAAATCACCACGCCATCTTCCAGAAGGCAAACTCCAACCCCTGCCGATACCCCGCCGACCCTGGTCACACATTGCAGTGGATTTCATGACCGATTTACCACCATCTGACGGCAAGACATGCATCCTTGTAGTGGTAGATCGGTTTTCTAAAGCTTGCAAATTGATACCCCTCAAGGGCCTCCCCACGGCTTTGGAAACGGCGGAAACCTTGTTTCACCAAGTCTTCCGACACTTTGGCCTCCCGGAAGATATCGTTTCCGACCGAGGACCCCAATTCATTTCCAGAGTCTGGAAGTCATTTTTTCACCTTCTCGGAGTCTCCGTTAGTCTGAGTTCAGGTTACCATCCCCAGACCAATGGCCAGACTGAGCGGAAGATCCAGGAAATTGGGAGATATCTGAGATCCTACTGTGGCCACCAACAAGACACCTGGAACCGGTTTCTTCCGTGGGCTGAATACGCCCAAAACTCACTAAGGCAAGAGTCCACACACCTCACACCGTTTCAGTGCATGTTTGGTTTTCAGCCACCGTTATTCCCTTGGACAGGAGAGCCCACGGAAGTCCCAGCTGTCCATCACTGGTTCCAGGAGAGCGAGAGGGTATGGGATTCAGCTCACGTTCATCTGCAAAGGGCAGTCCGTAGGCAGAAGATCCAAGCTGACCGCCGACGCCTTCCCACACCACGGTACTATCCCGGTCAACTCGTCTGGCTATCAACGAGGGACATTCGCCTACGGCTGCCCTGTCGCAAGCTGAGTCCCCGCTTCATAGGTCCTTTCAAAGTGGTGAGGCAGATCAACGAGGTCACTTACCGTCTTCAGTTACCCACACATTACCGAATTTCCCCGTCATTCCATGTGTCTCTCCTCAAGCCCTTCACTAAACCTCTGTTTCCCTCATCCACAGAGTCTGGTGTTGAGGCTGTACCTCCTCCTCCTGTTGACCCGGCGGACCAGAACATTTACAAAGTTTCTTCCATCTTGGACTCTCGACGACGGGCCGGCACACTGCAGTACCTCGTAGATTGGGAAGGTTTCGGTCCCGAAGAACGCTCTTGGGTCAACCACGATGACATCCTAGATCCAGAGCTCCTGCAAGAATTCCACACCAACAACCCCAACCGTCCAGCCCCCCGGGGTCGAGGCCGGCCCCGTCGTCGTCCGCCGCGGTCCTCAGGAGCTGCCCGTGGAGGAGGGGGTACTGTCACGGATCCAGCCACACCCCTCGCACCAGACTCATTCACTTCTCACTCACGATCCCAATCACCAGAATACTGAACACCTGCACCTGCCTAGTCAGCATTCCTTAAATACAAGCTTCACCCTGCAAATCACTGTCCGGTCTCGTCACTGACTGCCAGACTCTCATGCCAGCGACAACCCGTGTTGACGCCGTCATTACCGACCCCGATTGTCCAGGATCTCCTTCCGTGAACCTTCAGGCATTCTTCCCGTGATCTCCAGCCCAGTATTGTCCACTTCCCATCAGATAAGCCTCTCTGCCGCTACCAGTTCTTCTCTACACCTTCAGTCACCAGCTACTTGCTCTGAGTTTGCTTTGTTCAATAAACATCATCACCACTCACGTCTGTGTCCGATTGTTTATCATGACAGTCGTATTGCTTCTGTCGGAGAGCTAAGCTTTGGCAGAGGGTCTCCCCTCTCTTGTTCTTCTGTAAGTAAGGCCTTGAACACCTTTGTAATTAGTCACACCACCTGGACTTTTACTGGCACTGCTCAACGTACCTCAACTAATTATTGTGGACTCATTAGCCGATGTTGGCTGCAAAGTGAACAGCCATTAAAAGGCTGATGGTAAATCAGTTCTTTGCAGGAGAATATCTGTGGGATGGAGACAAGAGTTCAGATATACGTGTGCACAGCTGCTTTGAAGATGGACTTAATCTGTACCATCCTTCTGTGTGGGGAGAGATGATGACATCATAATGACATCAGAGGTGAGCAAGAGATTTGATTGAGCAGTAAAACAGAAGAAAAAACTTCATAACAAGAACTAGCGAGATTGTGAAATCACTCACAATCCACCCAGCTAGTGCATGCTTATAGAGCCAAGCTGAAACTGCTTGAGAAAAAGGCCTTGAAGAAGTTGAAATAAGCATTATCCATTTTATCCTAGCCGAGAGGTTTCCGATAATTAGAAGCAGAGATGTGATGCAACATTAAACAAAGTATTTAAAGCGGTTGATGCGAGAGATCGATGCAATTTGCCAAATTCCTTTTGAATGCATGCTGCAGTAATGCTAAAAAAACAACAAAGCATCTGCTTTATTATCTCTGAAAACATTAGGCTAAGCAACAAAATACATTCTGGCAGAAGGAAGCTTTGTTCAGCTTATTGCAACAATGGGAAAGGAAAAAAAGGCACCTGGATTCCAGTTATAGATAAATTCATAAGAAGAGGCAATTCAGAGCTGAAAGAAATCATTCAGAGTAATAAGATGACTTAAAATGGTCTTAAAACGGCCAGTGGTTTCATTAAAGGTTAGCACATTGGTGGCTTGTCAAGATGAATATTTAGCGAGAAGGTACTGCACCAAGGCTTCAACATGTATTATAGCTGTCCATTCTCTGCAATAATTGGCAAAACGTAGATGGAGAAAGAAACAATATTCATGAGGGTAATTTTGAATGATAAAATATCTAAAGTGAATAAGATAACACTTTAGTTTATTGTCCAGTTCTCACTATTAACTAGTATCTTATTATCATGCATATTACTAGGATTTTGGCTGTGTATTAGTACTTTAGTACTAATACACAGCCAAGTGTATTAGTACTGTAAAGCACATATTAATGACTTATTCTGCATGACTTTATTCTACAGCCCTTAATCCTACTCAATACATAAACTAAACAACTAACTTACATCGATTGTACTACATGGTTGTTGAATGCTTGAATCCAATTGGTCGACAAACGTTGGTGTGCAACTAATTTGAGGGAAACGCATGGCTAAAGTAGTTCCAGGCAGGTGTTGACCACATTACAGTTCCATATCACTTCGCCAAATTAGGACTTTCTGAAAGACCTCTCGGACTTTCTGAAAGTCCGAGATTCGCCCCATAACAATTTTGAAACTCGCACCGCACGCCGCCATCTTAGTTATAGTAGACTTGCCACCATCCTGCTGCTCTCCCATTGGTTCCTGATGCTAGCCAAGCCATGAGATCCTTCTCTCTAATTGGACAGCATCCCTCCCATCATGCATCTTCTATACGTACGTGCTGGCGTGCTTTAGCTCAGCCAGTCCGCACACGAAATTTTAAATTTTTTATGTTTTTTCGTAAAGTTAAGTGTACGTACATACGTACGTTATCTGCCGTTTGTCCTCCTCCTCCTCTGCCGCCACTTTCGGAGATAGCCTCACTCGAAAGGTAAGCTTCGACATTTTACGTTATATCATTGTTTATATAATGATATAACGTATATAATAGCTGTATATTGTAGCTGTAATGTATGAAACTAGCTCTAAATATTGCTTTGGAATTAGCAACAGAGGCTTTGGATTTGATACTTATAGTATTATTATTAGATATAGTATAAGTGGAATAACTGACTTCAGGCTGTTGAATTATTGAAAAATAATGCACACCCGAGGTGTAACGGTCACACACCATTATCACCTTGAGTGTGCATTATTTTACAAAAAAATCAACTGCCCATCATCAATTATTTCTTTCTTAATAAGCAGTAATTAAGGGTTTATTGAGTCAAAAGTCATATTTAGTAGTAAGAATTGGACACAAATCTAAAGTGTGACCATAAACCTATACGTAGCATTTACTCTATCAAGATCACCACTAACAACTAAATGTGAGTTTTTTGTCACACATTTACAACATCACACTTCAAACATATCCACATATCCAGACAAAATGCCAAAGGCAAAACAAAATGCTTCTTTTGTGAGTATATCCATTTGGCAGATTTTAAATCCAAAGTGACACAATGAATTCAAGACACACATTTGATCAGTTCTTGCTTCAGTATTTGTTTGCTGAGCTACAGGAATCCACCTGGCTAGCAAAAGCAAATATTAAATCATGACTAGTCCTTCAATATATCCAGTCTTATAGTCCTGTACAATTTTACAGTAGCAGCGCAGTGAAGTCTCACGAACAAATTACTCTTCGAAATTATTTTGTAAAGAGGATCAAAAACATGCAACATAAACTTTGTAATCCACTTAGTGACCAAATAACTCTTATAAGCCACTTCTTTTTAATGAATCAAAAACATTGAGACTAGTGTAGTCCAATTTGTGAGCAAATGTCTATTTGTGTACCAACAATAAGGAGAGCTTCATGGACAATTCTGCTTGAACCTCCATCATAAATTAGCATTTCATTGATGTTTTGGCAAAATGCAAAAGTTTCTTTGCACCTGCTGTCTCAACTCAAAGCTGGTTTAGGGATGTACTAGTGTGTTTCTGAAAGCTGATTAGCTTGAATGTTTACAACTGAAAAATTATTGTTTTAAATCCAGAAAGTGGGAAACTCCATAAAGCGTCTCTTGCGGCCTATTTGGCAGCATTTAGGATCATTTTTTTTTTTAAATTATTATTAAGTAATCTAAATCTCCAACCTGTATGGTAAGTTTAGTAATGAGAGGAGCCTTTTGCAAACCTGAACATGAAGATAAATACTGTACAGTGTATGTTTATGTTCCTGAACAAATAACTATTATGAGTTATGAACTTTTCTTTTAATACTAGTCTATAAATAAATAGTAGGCGTAATAATTGATTAGTATATTAATGATTAGTAAAAATAAATGCACTCTGTCTTTGACCTTGCAAATCCGCACATAAGCCATGCAACTTGAGTTCATTCATTCAACAGAATTTGTGAAAATTATGAATTAATAGGAAATCCGAACAGAAGTGGTCAAAGGAAATGCATTTGAAACGCATAATACCATGATAATCCCAGGCAAAAACGGGAATGTGTTTTGGCTGACCATTTCTGATCGGATCACCAAAAACGCATCTTAAACTTGGGTGGAAATCTCACACTTTGCTTCTCTCTCACACACTCAATTTATTGGATATTATAATTTGCATGCATCAGGGAACGGCTATCAATGACCATGTCTCAAAGCTCTTGTGATCTTCCCCCAAGTCCACACTTTCATGACATAATGGTGCTCTGACTGTCGGGTAGAAGTCTGCTGCAGAACTCAAAGGCTTGCGGGCACATATTGACCCCAAAGGGGGTGCTCACGGGCACCCTTCTGAAACCTAAAATGACAAAAAGAGACACCCTACGGTCTTATGGTCTTAACGGACATGTGCACACAGTGGCCATTGGAAGTCCACATGAAGTGTGCTATTTGGGACAGGGCCTATAAAGTGGTGGAGAGATGATGTAAATTAGTAGGTTCCTTTGACAAAACCCCAAAATAATTAGTCTATGCGCTTTTGGATTATCATTAAAAAAAAACAAAAAACGTTTATGAAACACATTTTTCACAAATGAACAACTTTTATTACATAAAAGCCTAAATATAATTGGTAGAAATAGAAGCTAAAGATAGGCTTTAAACGAACTACACTACTATACCACCAAAAGCGAAGTGTGAACTGAGTTCCATTTAGCCACTTTTTAACAGCTTTAACAAATTAAGAGTATAAAATGTGAAAATGAGCTTATGTTCATTGCATACGTTATTTCAGTCGTTTCCCAAAACGCACTGGAAAAACCCATTGACTTCAGGAGGATGGAGTGCTAAAATGCTGTCTTTTCCAGGTTTTGGCCTACTAAAATGTGTCATGCTTGCACCAATCTATATGTGGGAGATGGGACATTGCGATTTCTTTACTAACAAATGACTCATATTTAAGTATGATTTCTGACTGACAGTCCATTCGATAAAAATAGACTTGAATGTATTTTATTTTATGTATGCATGTTTGTATGCAGACCTATGCAAAAAAAAAAAAAAAAAAACAGAGTTAGGAAACAACACTCACCCATTTGAATAGGTCAATATAAGAGAGAAAACTCCATTCCATTAAGGTCCTTAAGGCTGGTTGAATTAAATAAACTCAAATGAATCAAATGCATTAAGTTCATTACAAGTTTCCAATCGCACAATATTGACAAAATTAGCACAAACTTCTTGTTTAGTTGAATTAACTAAACAGTTGCAGCACTTGTGGCATTCAAGAGGAAAGCCCTGATTCATGTGGCTGCAGTGATGCTGAACATTCATTTAGCAGAAAAATTCCATATTTTTTTAGTTAATTGTATTAAATGAATAAGTTTAATTGGCATCCCTATTATATGTACTCAACCTATTTTTGTCAATGTCAGGTTTTAAAATAGAGATACTGTGACAGTTTAGCTTAGTTTTCATGCATTTTGAATGTTTCCACTTGCAATGATTCAAGAAGATGAAAAGGAAAGGGAAAAATGTAGTGGAATTTCAGCAAGGTCCTCCTTGTCCCTAGCTGTCAGCATGTATGAAGTGGTAAGGTCCCCAAAGCAAATCTGTCTTCATTATGTCAATGTCCTAGTTTGGTTGCAGTCCTCATGTGCGCTAGAGTACTATGCATAAGAACACCTCCAGTCATTCAGCCCAGAAGCAGAGAGGAGCCTTTTCCGCTGCCTTCTGCTCTGTCTGGCATAGACAGCTCTGATTAATGGTCCCATTCTGTGGTAATTAATGCTTTCCAGAAGTGCTGCCCATCTTCCCGGGAACAATCTTCCTCATTGCCACGACAGTGTGAGCAGCCAAAGAGATGAGCTTAAGAAATTGCATCACATAGCAACCAAATTCATCTTCGATCTGTACTGTTACGTGAATGCAGATATCCAACCCAAACAAAATAAATATCATAATTCAAAAAAATGAATAAACCTGCTTGCTGGGTTGTAGCAGCTAATCTATCTGCTCTTCCTGCTTTCATTCATTACATGTAGGAGTGCAGGAGGCGATCAATGGTTAATTCTTCAAAAAAATAAAACTGACGTGCCGTGAAACAAAAAAGAGAAAATTAAAAAGAGAAGGATGAATGGAGAAAGGTAAAGGCTGCTGATTGTATGGATAAGACGGAGCAGCCCTGTCTTTTTTTAATGCTGTTCTAATTGTGTTTTTGATTGAGAGCCCGAGCCGATCTGGAACTCTGCAGGATGAGGAAGATGAGACTCCATTCAGAGCAGTCTTAAGTGACACACGACCTGATCAAAGGCAGTTGAGAGTTACCGCTTCAATCAGAGCAGGATTGTGCAGATAAGAGAGGAGGAGAGAAGAGCTTTGACCACGTCCCACATAACGATTCTCTGGCAACATGAAACAGATGACTTCTCAAAAAACCCAATCTGAGTTGATTTTTTTTTTAATCTTGGAGAAAAGGCACCAGTTTTTCCTCTAACCATACTGTGTGCTTTTATCAAATTCTTTCTCTTGTTAAATCCTTCTTCAATATCCCACTTTGTTTTTTTGTCAAGTGGTTTTAAACATCTACTTTCGATACTGTTGACTAAGGATGCTCACTTATCAAATGCATGTGTTCAGAGGTGACCCGAAACACAAAGTTTGATTAAAAGGTTACGTTCTAGATATTCTTACGCACTGCCAAAGAAATTGCTGTCGCCAGAGTGCAGGAGTGATGGTGTAAAAACATAATATGTTTTGTATATAAGCAATATGGCTCATAAAATGCAATAATAATGAACCTCAAAAAGGTTATTTATTATAAGCGGCGTGCAATTGATTCAAGCCACAAAACCGATTAGTTCAGAAGGTGATGTCACACATTTTAACAACCGTAGATAAAAAATAATAATAATAAAAGAAGAAGAAGAAAAATAAATGGCTATGATACACTCCATTGACCTGGCAGGGGCGGAAAGACAACAAGATGATTAGAAATGGTGTAAAAATGTGTGGCATTTGAGGCAGGGCAGAGATATTGATTGGCCACGTTTATGTGCTGGTACAGGGCATAATTTGTTTTTCCTGGAAATGCGCAGTGATGGATGGCTCCACTTGAGTGACTAAGCCTTAAAGCAAAGACCACTTCCCCTCCCACAAGGTCACCTTGCCTGACCAAAAATGGATTTTTGCACACTACGATTTCTTTATGAGCCATATTGAATGAAGTCACTCGTTGGAAATCATGTTTGATGGTCATGTCAGGCGGGTCTGTTGGTTGCACGCAATCCCAAGTAGCCCGCGCAGAGATCGTCAAATAAAGGTATCAGACAACGGTATTGATTCGGGATGGATTTCGCACGCTCTAGCTGAGACACAGAGGAGTTCAAAGAATATACTAAGGTCCCGGAGAAAAAAAAAAAGGAAAGATAAATAAATAGATTATGCTGAGACGCTTTATTGTGTTTCATGGTTTTCTCAGAGGATGTGCGAGAGATCAAATAAACTGGCTTCAACCGAAGCGGTTCCTGTCCGTTCCCCTAAATACAACCGTACGTCATTCCAGTTTTAAAGCTTATGGAGGCCTTGAAGGTGTCTAGTGCTAAACACATAAAGCCTCAATCATTACAGTAATAACAACATTATTTTTCTATGTTATCGTCAAGGTTAGAGCACTGTAAGTTCAGAAGATTAAATAGGGAATATCTCGGATTTTCTCTACACTTGAAACACTCGAAAACAAGGTGAGATGCCTGTATAGGATCGTTTTAAGGCATAGGATAGCATTTTAAAGTGTTTATTATACATAATTCACCTCGTCATCAGCGTTGGGGGTAAGATTACAAGTAACGCGAGAAACAGTACATAAACAAATCGCTTTTAAAATGTAAAATAACACAAATGTACTTTACTTTGAGCTGTGCCCTCTTCGATACAGACATGAATTTGAATTTCTTTAAGTCTGAGGCATGAAAGGGTCTTTACATTTGCAACAAAAAAAATTGTTTTGTTATTAAAAACCATATGAGAAAATGTGACGCAAAAGTAACACGATTTGTCAAACGTAACGTTCCATTACTCTCTACATCATTCACGGGGAATCCAATTCAAGAATACATTGCAAAAAGCTCAGTGAACAATAAACCTAAATTGCCAGACAAAACAAGAAAATGTAATATTTGATTCAAAACAAATCATGCATATAAAAGTACTGTCTTGTTAACATAACACTATTGATATCAATTTGAAAGAGGCAGCTAGAGTTTGCAATAAAGTGTGCTCTTGTGCACACAGACTAATGGATGGATAGTCATTGTAAACAAAAAAAGCAATTAAAAAGAAAGTAAAGCCGGCAAACAACGCACGCAGTGCACTAGCTCATACAGTATATAATTATGTTGACAGAAAGAGGGGCACCAGGTCGATCGAAAGAAATGAAGGATATTAAACCTTCGCCAATCGATCCGGCTGTTTTTTTTTTTTTAGACAGCTCCTTCAGCGCAGCATCGTTTTGTTCTTCACCGTAAAATAAAATAAAATAATAAACCGATGCCAATTCAATTGGTGGGCTGAGGAGGGCAGAGCATATCGTTCCACACATCATGAATACAGCGTAAGGTAATATTTCCTGTGAACGCTCCAATCCATTTCCATTGTACCGTTGGTTCTCTTTGAGGCTGTCAGATGAGGTCATTTCCCCTGTCTCACAGCTCTTTATCTTGTGTCAGGGGCCATCGGAAGTGCGGGACACCTGGGTGATGAATATGGACTCACATGAGCGATTCATCTTCCAGCCACCTCAGGTTTTTCATCAACGACAGCATTTTTAACTCAGAGTCACAGAAACAGCCCCACCCAGATAGCACAGTATGAGCTATGGCTTCCCATAAACCGGCCAAGAAATCTGATGACCGATTCTTATGAACTGCACAAAACAAACACCAAGGATTTCTGGTGCTGAGTTCGACAGCCTAAAAGTCAATAAAAATTTTTTTTTAAAAAGCAAAAAAAAAAAGTTTTTTACTCAATGTCAAAATCTTGAGAAAAGATTTATATTAAAAATGGGAAGATAAAGCAAACATTGCTGCTGGCTCTGCCTGTTTACTTTCATTATGGTATATGCTGATATAATCTCCTGATATAATAATATATATATATGCACTCTTAGAAATAAGGGCTCTTTATTGGCATCTGTGGTTCCATGAAGACCTTCCCACTGCACAAAAGGTTCTGTATTACATTAAGTTCTTGATATATATTCTAAAAAATAAAAGAGTATTTAAGGGAAACTTACAAATTTGTTCTATGGCATTCATGTGAACAAAAAATAGCCAGATGATCCTGTCACTATATGGAGACACATGATAGGAAATTATGCGTTAAAGTCCTCTTGGGAAGGATATAATTACAAGTTGGGAATTCGTAACTTTTGTTTGAGCAAGATGACCATGTATCTTTTACTCTAAATGATGAATGCATTTTCATGAATTTATTACGTTTATGAAGCTGCTGTAAGCTGGAATGCTATACTATATTGTGTGGTAATTGCACATTATATACAATATTTTGTACATAAAACATAAAACAAAGCTATTTCATTTATTTCAAGAAATTTGCCCTGCATGAATTGTGATCTGCTATATTTTCTCACTCTCACTCCATCTAATTGGAAACTAACAACTCCAGAAAAAAAATAAGCACTGTAATTACGGCGTTGAACTCAAAAACAATCTTTTATGATTTTTTTTCATACAAATGCAACATTTATCATCTTGCATCTCAGTCATTGATTGCAGTGAAAGTGAGAGATAACAAATAAAGTAAATAAAAAGTTGTTTTCTTCTTTAGCTGAACACAAAATAAGAGATTTTAAAGAATGTGGTTAACCAAACAGTTGATAGGCGCCATAGACATTTTTAGGATGGAGAAAAAAAATACTATGGAAGTAAATGGTGGACAATATCTTGATGATGACAAAACGTCTCGGGTTACTTATGTAACCCTGGTTCCCTGAGGGGAACGAGACGCTGTGTCGAAGCACTAGGGGAAAATAGCCTTGCGTGAGTCACGTGAAGATCTATGCAACCAATGAGAAGCGAACGCGTGTGAATGCGTCACTGCCGGCCGCAGCCGGTGACGTCATGAGGAAGAGCATAAAGCGCGTCTGAAACCGGGGCGCGTCAGCCATGAATGCCTGAAGCGGGCCCGGATGCGCCCGGAGCTGAGGCCAAGACACAGCGTCTCGTTCCCCTCAGGGAACCAGGGTTACATAAGTAACCCGAGACGTTCCCTTTCAGGGAACTCGAGCTGTGTCGAAGCACTAGGGGAACGCTATGCCAACGCCACCTCAGCGAGGTCAGCATCCGGGTGTGTCCCAGCTCACTGAGAGAGCACCCTGGTTCCCGGGGCGGCATCGAGGTCTAGCTGGTAGATCCTCATGAATGTGTGCGGCGAGGACCAGCCAGCCGCAGCACAAACGTCAGGCAAGGAGACTCCGGAGAGGAGAGCCTTGGATGCCGCCATGCTCCTAGTGGAGTGGGCTCGGACCCTCAAAGGAGAAGCATGTCCGGCCGACTCATAAGCTAGACAGATAGCCTCGACTATCCACCTGCTCAGAGTTTGCTTGGAAGCTGGGGCACCCTCGGGGGCCCCAAAGCAAACGAACAGTTGGTCCGACTTACGCCACGTGGCAGTCTTGTGAACGTAAGCGTCCAGTGCTCGCACTGGACAGACCTTGTTCTTGTGCTCCTGCTCATGATCGTCAAATGGGGGAGGGCAGAAGGCCTGCAGCGTGACAGACCGAGCCACATTAGTGGGAACCTTGGGGACGTAGCCCGGCCTCGGGTGGAGGAAAGCTTTCGCCATCCCGGGCGCAAACTCAAGACATAATGGGGCCACTGAGAGGGCCTGAAGGTCCCCGACCCTCTTAAGCGAAGTGATAGCCAGCAAAAGAAGGGTTTTTAGCGAGAGGTACTTGATAGAGATACCCTCTAGAGGTTCAAAGGGTGGCTGGGACAAGCCTAGGAGTACCATGGACAAGTCCCAGGCAGGCACCCTGGTCTGTGCCGCAGGTCTCAGCCTTAATGTACCACGGAGGAAACGAGTGACTAGGGGGTCCCTGCCCAAGGACACCCCACCCAGAGGTACGTGGCAAGCCGCTATAGCAGCCACGTAGACCTTCAAGGTGGAGGGGGACAGCCCTGCCACAAATCTTTCTTGCAGGAACTCCAGTACTTTGCCAATTTGGCAGGTTACTGGGTTCAGCTGCCTTTCACTACACCAAGAAGTGAAGAGCTTCCACTTCAAGGCGTAGGGTTTCCTCGTGGAGGGAGCTCTGGACTGCAGGATGGTCTCAACAACCTCGGCTGAGAGACCGGCCTCTATGAGCTGGGCCCCCTCAGGGGCCAGACCCACAGTTTCAACGGCCCTGGTTGCGGGTGAAGAATGCAACCTTCCGCCTGGGACAGAAGGTCCCTCCTGATCGGGATCTCCCAGGGGACCCCGTCGAGGAGGGACACAAGGTCCGCGAACCATATTCTGGACGGCCAGTGGAGGGCCACTAGCGTGAGACGGACCTTGTCCCGGCGAACCTTGGCCAGAACTCCCGGGAGCAGAGCGATCGGGGGAAAAGCATACAGGCGTAACCTCGGCCATGCCTGCGTCACGGCATCCCGCCCCAGAGGCGCTGGATGTGTGAGTGAAAACCACAGAGGGCAATGGGAGTTTTCTACCGAGGCAAACAGGTCGACCTGTGCCTTTCCGAACCTTTCCCAAATTTGCTCCACCACCTCGGGGTGGAGTCGCCATTCCCCTGGTCTCGCCCCCTGTCTCGACAGGGCGTCTGCTCCCACATTCTGGACCCCCGGGATGTAAGCCGCCCGGATGGAGAGCAGCTTTCCCTGGGCCCAGAGGAGGATCTGTCGCGCCATCTTGTAAAGTGGTCGCGAACGCAGACCCCCCTGGTGATTGATATACGCAACCGCAGTCATGCTGTCGGTGAAAACAGTGACATGGTGGTCGCGAAGGTCCGGTAGGAACGCACGGAGTGCTTTGCGGATCGCCAGTAACTCTAACATGTTTATGTGCCAGGTTTGGTGCCGACTGTTCCATAGACCTTGTGAGGAGCGGTCTCTCAAGACCGCCCCCCAGCCCGAGAGGGAGGCATCTGTCGAGAGAGAGACTCTCCGAGCCAGAGCCCCTAGCACTGGGCCTTGAGACAGAAACCAAGGATTCTTCCACATACTCAAGGCGCGTAGGCATCGCCCCGTGACCTTGATAATGCGAAGCGGGTTCCCTTTCGGGGAAAACCCCTTGGTCTTTAGCCACCACTGCAGGGGTCTCATGTGCAGCAGGCCCAACGGGATGACGCAGGAAGCCGCTGCCATGAGCCCTAACACCCTCTGGAAGTGTCTGACAGTGAGTGGCTGGCCTAACTTGATGCTCTTGACGGCTGAACAGATAACTTGGATGCGCCCGGGGGAAAGCCGGGCCGACATCGCTACTGAGTCCCAGACGACTCCCAAGAAGGTGGTTCTCTGAGCAGGAGAAAGGACACTCTTCTTGGCGTTCAGCCTCAACCCCAGCTCCTTTATGTGTGCGAGCACTACATCTCGATGTTGCTCCGCCAACTGCGGCGACTGGGCCAGAATAAGCCAGTCGTCTATATAGTTTAAGACACGGATGCCCCGTGACCGCAGGGGAGCTAGAGCAGCGTCCACGACTTTCGTAAACGTGCGGGGTGAGAGCGCTAGGCCGAAAGGAAGCACCCGATACTGGTACGCCTTTCCCCCAAAGGCGAACCTCAGGAACTTCCTGTGTTGCGGAAGGATGGAGACATGGAAATAAGCGTCCTTGAGGTCGACTGTGACAAACCAATCCTCGGATCTGATCTGCACTACGATCTGTTTGAGCGTTAGCATTTTGAACTTTAGACGCTTGACCGCACGATTCAAGAGACGTAAATCCAGAATGGGCCGCAACCCTCCATCCTTCTTTGGAACTATGAAGTACCGGCTGTAGAACCCGGACTTGCTCTCTGCGAGGGGTACATACTCGATGGCCCCTTTCGCCAGCAAAGTGTCTACTTCTTGTTCCATGACCAGAGCCTGCTGAGGGCCTACAGCAGACTGTAGGACCCCCGAGAACTGGGGTGGTGAGACCCCGAACTGAATGGCGTACCCTAAGGTGACCGTGCGCAGGACCCACTGAGAGATACCGGGTAGCCGTGACCACGCATCCCGGAATTCTACTAGGGGAACCAGCCTCCCGGGGCTGGCCTCTGGTGCTGATGGCATGTCCACCACTGGGCCGGGATTTCCGGATTCCCGGGTGGAGTGCTCTAGGACCCTCCTCAGAGGGGGTGGTTTTCCCATGGCGGGCTGACTGGTCAGCTGCTCCAGGGATACACCACCTTGTTGCGGCTTGGCGTCAGGGCCGCTTGCTCTTAGCCTTCTTAGCGCTCAGGACAGCCCTCAGATCGCCCCTCTTGCCAGAGGCTTGAGCCTGTCGCCCCGACCCCCCGGGATTAGCCGGAGGAAGACGGGTGGCGACACTTCGTTTTTGAGCGGCCTTGTGTGAAGAGCTCTGAGACCCCCTTTGACTGGCGGTCTCACGTGGAGGGCGGCGGGGAATAACTTTACTGAACGCCACCTGCTGTCGTGCAGCCTCCTGAAACTTGTCGACAACGCTTTTTACGGCGTCGCCGAACAAGCCCGAAGGGGACAGAGGAGCGTCCAGCAAAACAAATTTGTCCCTATCTTTGATGGAAGACAAATTGAGCCAAAGATGTCTCTCCGTAGCCACCAGAGCTGCCATGGAGCGACCGACAGAGTAGGCCGTCTCCCTAGTGGCCCGGAGAGACAGATCCACGGTCCGGCGCAGCTCTGCCACTGTCTCCGGACCGATACCGCCGCCCTCGTTGAGGTCCCCCAGCAACTCAGCCTGATAAGCCTGCAGCAGAGCCGTGGTGTGCAGGCACGCTGCGGCTTGACTAGAGGCTGAGTACGCTCTCCCCACCAAAGACGACGTGACGCGCATCGGCTTGGAGGGGAGCGCCGGAGCTTTAATGGAGGACGCAGATTGGGGCACAAGGTAGCTCGCAAGCGCCTCATCCACCTTCTGCATCCCCCCATAGCAATAGCTTTGAGCCCCTGCGAGATTCGTATACATCGAACTGTTCCGTGTATGAACTCTCTCAGAGGCTGGCTTTTCCCACGATCTGGATACCTCGGCATGCAAATCGGGAAGGAAAGGCATAGCTCGGCGCGGGGGAGTGACGCGAGCCGGCAGATAACGCTCGTCCAACATACTTCTTTTAGGACGGGCGCTTCTGGTCTCCGCCGGCCATTCAATATCCAGACGAGAGACAGCTCGCGCCACAACCTCAACTAGCTCTTCAAACGCCGGCGAGGAGAGTGGCGAAGCCTCCTCTGCCGGGTCAACACTAGCTAAGTCCATCTCACTATCGGAACTCGACAAAGCTAATGTTGGAGTCACAGCACGAACATCTCCCGAGGAGTGCCCGTGACTGGAACCCGTATGGTCTCGTGAGGGCTGAGGTAAGGACGGACCCACCCCAGCAGCCTCAGCGAGATCCATTTGTGAACCCCAGGACTGAGAGCGCCGCAACGCCTCGGCCGCTGCAGGTCCCGAAAGCCGGGGAACACTAGCCTGGGCGGCCTCGTTACAGACCGCCAGGCGGGAGCGGAGAACATGCAGAGAAAACTGCTCACAGTCTTTACAGCCGGCGCCCTCAAGAGCCGACCGTGCATGTTCCACTCCTAAACAGATAACACACATTACATGTGTATCCCTGCCCGTTATAAAACGAGGACAGGGATAAACACACGGTCTGAAACTCTGTTCATCTCTCGCCACACTTTTCACACTCATTCTTTGATTTTTTAAGCTATCAAGTCTCAAAAACCACTCTCGCACAGACACAGCACGCTGAAGGCATTCAGAGCTGACGCGCCCCGGTTTCAGACGCGCTTTATGCTCTTCCTCATGACGTCACCGGCTGCGGCCGGCAGTGACGCATTCACACGCGTTCGCTTCTCATTGGTTGCATAGATCTTCACGTGACTCACGCAAGGCTATTTTCCCCTAGTGCTTCGACACAGCTCGAGTTCCCTGAAAGGGAAATGTATTTTTGAGTGAACTGTACTTTTGGTTTCATTTCGGTTACCCCTATTCCTTCAAATCCATTTTTTTTCTTCTGTTCAGCAGAGGAAATTCATACATGTTTGGAACAACTTGGGGGTGAGTAAATGATGAGAGATTTTTCATTTTCATTTCCTTTAATATTACTTTAAATGTAATATTCCTTTTACTTTGAATGTTTCCCCTCCCTTTTGGAAATTACATCTCTCTTCTGTGATGACGTGTTTACTGGCACAAGGGAGGACAGGACAACCTGGCCAACCGGGCAAACCACAACCATCAAATCAATTCCTGATGGAAAAAAATCAAGTCTAGCACTAAATTGTTCTTCTTTGAGAAGCTGTTTCACTTGGATATTCATCAAGAAAAGACTATTACAACTTCAGTTTCATGTCGACTCAATTATTGTTGCTGTTTTTGTCTTTTTGCCAGGTCAACCATTTTAAATGTTAAGTGGACTATTTTAACAAAAGCTACAGGGAAGATTAAAAAATAAACTCAACTGAAATAAATATTTCATAATCACACATCTTTGGTGATTAGACAAGAAATAAGACCAATCAGCTTGGTGCTGTGATAATAACCGTCTGACTGTTCATTAAACCTTCAAAAACCTTAAGTACCACTAATTAAAATAAAAAAGAGAGTCATTTCTTAATACTAGTTAAAGCATTTATGCCTCAGTTAATTAAATTGCAGAACATTTCCTGTTATTTAAGCCTGCAGTTGGCCTTCTCTCCATCTCTAATGCGTTTCTCTCTCTCTGCTGAGACGTATTGTCTGAGTAACACTACATTGGACACGAGATAGCTGAAGGTGCGCCTTTGCTTTTGTTGCCATCTTAATTGATGGTGTGGCTCAGACGGGTTCTCCTGTTTCTAATGGAGTGAGGAGAACACAGCTTTGATGAAGTCTCGCTACCAGCAGGGGTGTGAAGCATCCTCCTCCTCTTTCCTCTTCAGCAAAGACAGAGAAAAAGATGCTCCTTAATTACCAAGACTCTGTTCATGTCAGACACACATGAGGGAAAACAAATCCATCCCTCCAGCATGTTATTTGTGTATCTGTCGTTTAATTTATATATTTATGAAACAAATGTTGGACATGGGAGAAAATAAAAATGGAAGAACGCCGACGGGTATCATTTAAATTGTGCAAAGCAATATTTTATGTTAACCTTGATAATTAATGTTGTGGGAAACAGAAAGTAAAAGAATCGCTTTGTAGTGAAACTGGGCAATTTGTAAAACTGCTTTTTTTTGGCTTTGGAATGTAAAACAGGATCATCAAGAACCTTGACTTTTTTGAGTCCCCGCATCTGAAACTCAGGTAAAGAATGAAGCTATATGGAGATGCATCATCCGCTGGCCATCAAGGGCCCTCAGCCACGGAAAAATGACAGGCACCTTCAGTAAAACCTGAGGGAATTCATTAGCAAGCACGTAGAACAGCTCCTTCAAAAGCCATTTGTGAACGTCTCGTGGAATTTGAGCGCCGACTGCTTTGCCTTCAGGAATTAAAAGAATCCTGCGAGGCAGTTTAAACATCTGAATAAACAGTTCTCTTCTCAGACAGAACCTCACAGTAGACTCGCGGATGCTAGTAAATTCCTTTAAGCAATATTCATTTGCCACGAGTTCATTTAACAGCCAATGGAGCTTCTAACCAGTCATTTATTACCGCAGCTCAATCAACGTGATTGCAGAGTGTGTCCAAATTAATAAGCAAAGACTTGGAATGCGAGGGGCAGCTTGCAATTTGGTGTTTGTTTAGCTATAGCTGCTGGAAAGAGCCAACCAATGCATCTTATTCATGCACAAGCACTTGTCTAATGCAATAACACTGCACTCAGTTTTACTCTTTATTTAGGGTTCAAGGGAAAACATCATTTTCTTTGCATTATATTCTTCCTAAAAGCATTTTGATGATTACCGGCCTCCTTCAATGGACCTAGTTAGTGCAAGAGTGATCGCTGGATTCAGTGAATCATATCTAGTGGTTTTTCTAGCAATGGATTCACACATACACGCAAATGGAATATGCAGTCATGTTTTTTATTTATAGAGCATTTCTCAAGGTACTCAAAGATGCTTGAAGAGAGATAATGCAAAGGCGTCTAACAATATAATCAAGTATAGATATGAAATTGGTTTTCAAAACAGAACATTCAATTTACTTTCGACTGTAAAGTTGTTATGTCGATCTTTTGGGTCACCACACAATAACTAACTGATAACACGTGATAACAACTGCTCTAGAGAATGTAATCGTTCTAATGTAATGTATGGATTTGTTAAGAATAGGCAAACTAATGCAGATACTAATTCACAGATGTGCATTAACAAGCAAATTCAAAGTGATCTATTACAGACCACAAGCCAAAATGTTACAAAATCAATTGTAACGAATTGTGACTGATAAATAAATTATTACATTTAGCTGAGTGGAAGCTTATTTATAAATAACATGTTTTGACCTTTCAAAGGGCAAATGAATACAATATAATAAATTATAACCATATTATTAAATACCAGTTTCACAAGATATCTGCTCATTTATGCTGTATGGAAATAAATAGATGAATACAAACCTCCACAAATCTGGCTACGCCAATTTACATTGCTCTATTTTTATAAATATAAAATTAAATATACAATACTTAAAAATAAGCAAACTGAACATGGTTCATACTTCAAAGGTCTATGTAGTCAAAATCACAGCTTAAACACTAAACATTTTGATCGTCAAATGAAAGCCTTATTGTTATTTGTGCATTTTTGTAAATGTAAATTGTTGCAAGGTCTTGATCTACAGTCTTCAAATCACAGAAAAAAAGAAAGAAATCTCAGGCAAATTGTGGGTAAGGAACATGTGAGAATACATTTTCTTAAAATATTTACTCGGAACTGAGGGTGCTATATAATAATGCATTATTCAAACATTCAAAATGTATGAGATGTTCTGGCACACAACAGACTTCTTTAGCCACTTTCGTCTCTAACTAAAACATTACTGCCACCTAGTGTTAAATAGTGATTAAAAAGGTTCAGTCTGCGAATACACAAGCATCACATAGTCTGTGAAATAGTCTGTTTGGTCTAATAACATGGGCATTAAATTCATTATTAAGGCTCAATATTCATTTGTAACTCATGACCTGCCACGTGACCTCTTTCAAACTAGACATCCAATGGCGTGCAGGCTTTTAAAATTAGGCAAACATCTCCGATTTCCAAAATAATAACTAAAGGCAGCAACAATTGAAACATTATATTTTATTTTTTTAAATAATCGACTCAGTCATCAAGCTCGGTAAACACCAGTGTCATCATCCATTATCAAGCCATTTCAAGTTTGTTTTTGACGTGATAAAGTGTAGATCATTGTCTGAGTTGTTTACTTACTTTTTAATTAGTCTTCCCATTAACACCATCATTCAGGTGTGTCTGTTAAAACTCAATGGGTTCAGGAGCAGAAAGAGATACAACTTTTACCGCCAGTGTCGCTGTCGGACAATGTGACATTAAAAATACAAGCTACACATTTTGTAATATTTGCCTTGTTTTTGTAAAAGGGTTTATTTTCTCATCCATTTTTTAGAGGCACTGCCTCCATGATTTCTGCGTAAAGCACAATACCAGACTGAATACTACAACCATTAAGCTTTCATATCCCTAAGAACAGAAGTAAGAATTTGGTGCGGCTACAAAAACACAGTCCTTTGATTTCTTTCCCGTACAGCAGCAAGTCAGATATTCTCCCAGACTGACAAAGCCGACACGCACACATCACTCTCTCTGCATTATTCAATTAAGTCCATCCCAATCTTCACTAACGTGCTTTTGATTCACTCCTGCCTCTCACAAAAATACGAGGTGTCAAAGCAGCAGCCTAGCGTACTATTATGCATGTCAGTCTTCAATCTCTGGAAGGTCAACTGTGTTGTTCTTGCGGCGGAGGAGAGGAAGGCAATCACAGTCATATCACATTCTCACCGAGGCGCTTTCTGCGTCTGTAGGGATGGTGTTTATCTCCACTGACTCAAGATAACACCTTTTATTGTGGCAGTGATGTCAAAAAAATGGCATCATTATGACTATAGAATAAAGAGCGACTGTTCGTGGTAGAAGTGCATTGCTGTTGATTGATTCTGGTTCTCTGTGGCTTTTAAGACTGATATAATACTTGTTGACCTGTAATGCAAAGGGTCCTCCGAATAGATCAACCGAATATGTCCTGTGATATAGGCCTCCCCGTGTATTATATTTTTACGCCCAACACCCACCGTTTACATAATCTTATCTGATTAAATCCATGAATGGTTCAGTGAAGTGATTTGAGTAAGGATTTGAACTTTAAAGGGCTGGTTGTGAGTAGATTTTATGATTTTTTTGTCTCTCTGATGGTAATGAGTTTCGTGACACCGTCAATCAGATCTTTACTAATATCACACTTAATTCCTGATAAATATAACACAACATATTGGTATCATAGATTATTTGGAAACATAAGACACACTTAAAGATGTACAAACATATTTCTATAAGCTATCTCAAATCAATGCATTAGCAAACAAACCTTTTATTATGTCTCAGAACTAACTTCACATTCCTGGATCATTGTTTTTTTTAACTGAAATGATCTCCAGGGGTCTCATTTATATACTGTGCGTAGGATCCCTACTAAAAGTTTACGTATATCTAAAAGTCAAAAAATGGCATATGCCAAAAAATAAATAAAAAAAATAACCATCTGTGTCGCCAATTCCCTTTGTCTCCAGAATGTGCGAACGCACAGCTCAAAGTTTGCTTCAAGGTCCGCGCATTCTCCCATCAAATTTGTTTTTTATAGATCACAAACTTTGCGAGGAAACTGGCGTACATACGTTTCCAGCCCCGTTTTGTGCGTATGCACGCTTTATAAATGAGACCCCTGGTCATTTTTCTGTATAAAGTAAAAAATTGCCACATCAAATTATTATTATTATTATTTAAATGGTGTCATCATGTAGTATTGAATGAATAAATACATTTAAAATAATTTATATTTAAAAGCGTAAATAGTAGTATACCCATTTTGACTAAATATTATTTATAAATTATTGAATACATACATACACACATATACTGTATATATATATATATATATATATATATATATATATATATATATATATATTCAATAATTTGTAGATAATATGTAATAATATTAAATAAATACAGCACATTTTTACCAGCATCAGAAAGTAATGAACACTTACCTTTGTCGTCTTCTACTGGGTCTTCAGAACATGAACGCAGTGTATGTGTGTATAACGTGTGCATACGTTTTGTGCAACCAAAAACCGCTAGTGTTTGTGTAACATTTGCTATGTGGATCACAGCGTGCTCAATTAAGTGTGTCCTTGTGATCATTAAAATTGTTTAAACGAGTGAACCGAAGAGAGAAATAAACAAGAGAAAGAGAGAATGTGGAAACGGCACGGGGCAGAGGTTGACTTACGGTCATTGCACTGCGTCCCCGTGTAGGAGGTCATTGAACAGTCACAGGTGTAGTTCTCCCATTGCTGGATGCAGATCCCCATGTTGGCACAGGAGTCTTCTTGGCATGTAGTGCTAGGACCTATGGTAGCAAAGCAGAGCAATGTAATACTGGGGGCAAACGTCCTGTCATGCCGTTAAGGTGCCATGCAGATGTGTGTAACAGTACACATGCAGTTTGGGTTAGTAGAGGTTTTCAAAAAAACATCCCGAAAGCTGTTGAACAAACGTGGCATTCCCTATAAACAACTGGATTTTAGTAATAACCATCATACTCTAGAACATATTCAACATAGCTCGTTACAAAAGTAGATTCAGACATGGGGCCAAGCATGAACTTTCTCACATCTGCACAGGGGAACAAAGGTCAATGACAACATTTAATAGCGAGATGTGTACATAGTCCAGTATGTACTATTGTTATGCATGTTAAGAACAATAGTGTGCACACAGCCACGTGCAGTCAGGTTGAGCATGTTCCAAACACATCCTGTGTTTTGGCACACTTGGGTTCATTTTGAGGGAATGCAGCAAGAACAATAGAGCTCGTTACCCAATTCAGAGTAAGAGGGTGAATGCATTCCCCCTGAATTAACCGTGTAAACAAGATAATTGCAACTAAACTGGCTTTGAGTGCAGTTTTTCTTGTGAAATACAACTGCGAAAACAAGAGGTTAACCACAAACATAAACTTTAGCTTAACACAAGGGGGGAAAAGCGCATTTACTGTGCAACGCAAAGTGCAACTTAGTACTATGTAAAAGTTCAACATAAAATGATTCACCCCAATTTTGGCTGTCAAAACGGCAAATATAATAGCGAATTGAAAATCTGAGAGAATAATCACAGTGAGTCTACGTTGTTCAGGCATAGCAGCAAATAAGATCAAACATCTCATTGTGTAAAATGACCTTTAGTGTAGAGAGAATTTGAGTATTTTTGGTATAAGTTTGTGTACAGATTACTTGAGATTTTACAACTTAGTTCCAGTACAGTAGAACCCCAACTTACGAAATTAATCCGTTCCGAGGTTGGCTTCGTAAATCGATCTTTTCGTAACCGGTCAGGCTTTTACATGTAAATTGCCTAATCCGTTCCAAGCCCTACGAAAACACCACATTTAATTTTATAATAAAGCTATGCTTGTTCAGTATAGTATGACAAGCACATCCCCGCTTCATACTTCTCAATTATCTCCCTTTTCGTCTCCATGGAGAGCATCCTCTTCTTCTCTTTCACTTTCACTTTCATCGTGAAATGAAATGGGAGAGCAACGACGCTACGCAGAGGCTGGTGAGGGCGATGCTGACCAATAGGAGAGCAGGATGCTGCAGCGAAAGCTAACGTCAGAGCCGGGGAGCAGTGTTGCCAGATTGGGCGAGTTTCCGGCGGGTTTTAAGCTGCAGTTGGGCTGGAAATCTTCAGTCCAATCTGGCAACACTGGCAGGGAGACAGCCAATGGTAAAGCGGGACGATTGGTGCGAGTTCAAAACAAAACTCGGAAATCGTCGCCTCGGCCAAGATTTCGTTTTTCGCATCTCGATCATTTTGTTGTTACGCGGGCGGAAAAAACAAAATCTTTTATCGTACGTTGAACTTTTCGTACGTAGAACGTTTCGTAAGTCGGGGTTCTACTGTACTTTGACTAAGTGCTGATAATATATGGTCACATTTCCGTTACATCCTGTTCAGAAGTTTGGGGTCAGTAAGATTTTTGTATTTTTATGAATCTATCTGACCAAATATAAAGTACAATAATATTGTGAAATATAAAACAGGTGTTTTATATATTAATATGTAATTTAATCCTGTGATTACTCCAGTCTTCAGTCCTTCAGAAACCACTATAATATGTTGATTTGGTGCTCTAATATATTAATTTCTTCTACAAAAAAAGAAAATTGACTCCCAACTTTTGAACGGTAATGTAAGTCTTCATGCTAAACTCATTGATACTTTTATTTTATCACAAGTGAAATGAACCCCTGCTCTTATGCACTTGAAATGATGAAAAACTGCTGAAAATGACTTTCTCAAACTACAACACAAGTACATTAATTTTCATTAGTTCTTTTTTTTTTTTTTTTACTATTTACTGTCGTAGAGTAAACAATGTTGCAAAAATAAATCATATTTTTACCTACAGCCGTATAACATCTGTGACCATATTCATTTCAGTAACAAGCACTCTTATTTATGATTTGCTTAAATAATAAAGACAAAATCACATCTGTCCCAAGTTTACATGCTCAGTGGGACACTATCTAGTTTAAAGTCTACGGTAGAGTGCCGACATTTCCAGATGGATTTTCATGCTAATTCTATTAATTATTTTGCTAATCATATTGCTGTTCAGTGCATCTAGAGACAGACGAGAAGTAACCCATGGTGAGATATTTAATGGATTCTCTTAAGCCAGTTTCCTCTCTCAGCTGAATGTCGTTAGTGTAAAAGAAAGAAAAAGAAAAAGAAACAAGACAAGACACAGCAAAACAGGACGTGGGGACTTAATTAAACAGGATTGCTCATGTTTATTAATGCAGACTCTCAGTTGTAATCATTACTTTTCTCTTCTCACTTCGCAAATCTCACGACCTTCAGAGATAAACAAAAGGGCATTGTCTTTTAGAAAGAAGTGAACCATTTTATACCAAGACATTGTTACAGTGAACCAGCTAGTGTCCGCTTTATGTCTGGGTATTGGGAGGAGTACAAAACAAACCGGCACAAGACACACAGCAGCTTGAATGGAATGGAATTGAACCTTATATACCTTGTAGATCTGCTTTGGTGAAACCAACTTTGTAAAGCAAGAAACAGAAAAGCGAAAACAATCAAACAGGTAAGAACGTGGTCGATGGCTTCTGTTAATAAAGCAAAGGCTTTACTAACAGGACATGCTTTACCATTCTTAGGAAGGGTTTGCACTCTTGAGTTACCATAGCATGGGTTAAAAATTATGACATTATGAATAATAATGAAACAGATGGGTAGGTTCAGCATGGCTGGGCTTCAACAAAAGTGAAAGTCCTTAGTTGCAAATAAAATAAAATAAAACTAAAACTTGTGCCTGACAAATGGTCTCATTTACCGTTTAGAAATAATCAGCCATAAGCATGCATAAAAATCAGGTTTCCTTTTCATATTCTTCTCTAGTCCATTGTTCAGAAAGCAAAACATGTGCACACAATGGGCATGATAATGTACTAATGCTAATGTAAACCAACAGGAACAGCTAAGATTGTGTAAAGCAAGTGAGGGGGGACATTTTAATGATGTGGCATTCTGCGAAAACAAAATGTTCCCCTGCAATACTGCAGCATGTAATTGAGCTCGCGCCTTCCTAAGCACAGGTGCATCATTGCCATCCGGTGGATGAAAAGCTTCATTACAACAGAACGGAGCATTCGTTGCATATGACCCAGCAAGAATTCTGTTGTCATTGTGGAGCCATTCCATACACGGCTTACAGTTTTACAAACAGTACAGAGTGATGTTTCTTTCATGCTGGGCTGTGAACATAAAAACCTACTCACGTTCACTTTTGGATGCTGTGCGGGAGAGATAAACGTAAAACACACACACACACAAAGTTGTTCTATTCATGTATGAAATGAAGAACTGAATTCAAATGGTGTCGGATATGTCTCTGTTTATAAAATAGGACAAATACATCTTAAAGATATGCAATGAAGCATGTCGGCTATATCAGAAAATCTGGTGGCTGAAAATGTGTGGATTAAACGTTAGGGTTGTACATATTCTTTATTTCTTTTATATATCTTCTTTTTTCCAGATCACACAATGAAGGTTCCAAAAGCTTTAACGGTGAAGGTCAGCTATATAAAGTTTTGAAGCAATAAGATATGTATGCTTTGAAACAATGACAAATTGCTTTATTTGTTTTAAATTGTGCACACTTTCACATTAAATGTGCATTAGTTTAGAGGGAAAAATACATTTTCATATCTGTTAAAGCCTGTGGAGTTCATAAACTAGATCTTAGTAGCTTTGTGACTTAGGAAAACAATCCCAGACTTCTGTATCCGATTATCAAGCATGCTGACATTTTACACTCACACCATGGACTCAAGCAACAAAATGTGAAGATGATACAACAAAAGACCAAGCGTTATAGGTTGATACGATTTTATTATTTTTTCAACATGTAAACGCAACATGTAGGTTAGGCTTTTTTTTTGTTCAAGACAACATTGAGATGTGATGAATGATGGAAATGTGTTGGACAATTAATTTTGTGAGGGATGGACAGGCAAAGAAAATGTTTATACACAAAGTTTTACTCAAACTAGACTACAATGAGTCAAATTAAGAAAAAGAGAACACTGAGAACAAAAAAGTGAAAGACAAAAAAGTGAAAAAAAAAATCAAACTTACACAATACATGTACAGAAAACAAATATATAAGCATGCATTGAAATATGGCAGGGATAGCATGTACATACGAAAATTGATATTAGCAATGAGTATAAGTGAAGAAATATTCTTGTATGTGTGTGGATTTCAAGTGATCGTTGTTCTTTTTTTTTGTAACAAGTTTGGCATTTAACAAACAATACAACATTATGATGCTGTTTCCATGACTATACATTTACTGAAATGTCAAATTCTTACATAATTTGTCTTTCAAAATATTTTTGTATATTATAATGTAATATAAGTCTTTATTTTTTTAAATTCTGTTATAAGATTAGTATAATATGGACTTAACTAACAAGGATAATATTACTCAAATGGACAGACTTTTATTATGCAATTATTTCATACAATATGCTATTATTTTACTCCCATCCAAAATATATATAGATTTATTATTTTACAAATATTTGTTTTTTTTCTTAAAATCGAATAACATTATATATACACTACTGTTTAAAAGCTTAATGTTTTAAAAAGTTTTAAAAGTTTTAACGTTTTTGAACAAAGCTTTTAAATGTTCTTATAACCAAGGGCATTTATTTGATCAAAAATTATTCCTGGGATGGCAAAGCATCATTCCTCCAGTTTTCAGTATCACGTGATCCATTAGAAATCATTTTAATATGGGTGCACAATGAACATTTTGTTATAATTACATATTTATATATATGTTAAAAAAACTGGCAAACTATTGAAAATAGTTATGTTTTATGTTCTAAACTGTTGTGCTGATATAATATTTGTGTGATAGATCTTTTGATGAATAGAAAGTTGAAAAGACCATTTATTTCAAATACAAATTTTTTGAAAAACTCAAGAAATACCTTTACTGTCACTTTTGATCAAATGAATGCATCCCTGGCAAATAAAAATATTAACTTCTTTAAAAGAAAAATGTACTGACTATAAACTTTTAAAAAGCAGTGTGTATATATTACATTGCATATTTATTACACACACTTGTCGTCATAATTACTTAATATCTGCCCATATTCTTGTTTTATTTTGAATGCTTTAAGATCAAAACACATCAGATCAAATGGATAAAATTCACCTTGACTCAAAATACTGCAATGTAAATATTCCCTCTGCAATTACGTCCATAAAATGTCACTAACTGATACAAACAAAGACTTGGCTGATCCTAGCATGACCAATGTGGCCAATAAGACTATGAATAAGCCAGTGGGCTCAATAGAGAGCCGGCAGGGTGAGAGATGAGACAAGCAGGGTGAGAAAGATGGAGTGATGGTTCAGTGAGGTGGAGGTGGAACTACTGTTTGCATTCATGAGAAAGAACGGGCTCCTCGAGCTAGAGTTGAAAGAGGGTGTACCTTCGCATCCTCGCTCAATCTGACCGCTGCGGAACAAGGCGTCGTTAATGAGGTCGGGAAGGCGACCGTTCAGGTCCACAGATGCCAGGCAACCCATAAAGCCATCCCTGGAGGCCACCAGTTTCGGCAGGCTGTTGTACATGTTGGGCCCCAATCCGGCGATGTAGAGGTCGCCTGAACAGATGTAATAGGTAAAAGATGTAAATAATTAAATCATGATTGGGCACTTGAGAACAGATGGATTTTAGCTGTGTATATACCTTTAAGGTCCAGATTTTTAGCGCCATTGACGACTTGACTCACTGCCTTGGCATCGACTTTGAGCGTGTGGACGTTACTGTTGTCTCTAGTGATGACAACGTTATGCCACTGGTTGTCATGGAGAGCTCGGTCACTGTTGCCCTTGATTACATTGGGCCCGTTGCCGAGATTAAACACATAATGTATGTACCTAAAAGACATCACAATGAAGGTCAGCTTAATGAGAAAGTGGGAATTCCATAGCTATATTCCGTTCTAAGACTCTCAGCAGTTTTACATACAAAATCAATGACAATTATGTTGTGGATAATTATATTATTCTTCACTTTTGTTTTTTAGAATAAGGCACACTTTATGTGAAATGGTCTCTAAACTAATTTTGGATAAAAACTTGGACAGGAACCAAAATTTCTTAAGTGCCAGATAACTAATATTCAGAATTTTTTTATTATTTAATATGATTAATTTATTAATTAATTTTATTTATTATTAATTATTATTATTTTTATTAACTTTTGACGAGAAAAACCTATTTCTTATAAATATTTTATAATCATTATTACAATTGTGGTTATTTATGCCATTACATTTATCTAAAGCTGCTTTCTTTTAGGTTTATTTTTATTTAAACAACACATTAAATAAGTTACTTTAATGGTGAATACTAAATTCTATAATTTTTCGGTAGACTTAACTAAAGATTAGAGGCTAGACTATTTTAAAAAGACCAAAAATAGCCAAGTAGGTTGAAAAATTGTGATTAGACCATATCTAGACATCACCCAAAATATTATTAAAGAAATTAATAATGATAATACAGTAGTAATAGTAATCAGAATGATTTTCAAGATTTTATTTTTATGTTTAATTGTGGCTGTAAATACGGTTTTCGCCCACTAAATTGTGTAATTTATGAGTGGCCTCAATATTAAAGAACCGGTAATTGATTAACGTAAAATAAATATTGTTAAAAGGTTTTCTAAACAAATGTTTACGTTTGTGTCAAGAAATCGAAAAATGTAATATTACCTGTACAAGTTAGAATATACAGTTTAGCTCTTCAATTAGCTCTCTTTTAATACCAAAAACTCCACATGACATTGCTTAAGCAATTTTTTCCGTTATACATGTTCATTGAAGCAACTTGTCACCTTGTAAAAACCCTTTTACTGACAAGGTAAAAAACTAAATAAATAAGGAAACAGGCTTACCCTTTTACCAGCTCTACAGCGATAAAATCACTTCCATCCCCGCTGTTAAAGAGGATGAATCCGTCCGGGGAGGTAGTCTTGAACTGGAAGAAAAGGTGCATGGATGTGTAAGCCTGCAAGGTCGCTAGACTCAGGTAACTGCTCTTTGACTTGAACGTCACAGGGTCTGCGATGATGGAGCGCATGCCAAAGCGAGCGTTGAGCTCGCAGTAGTCGATGTCACCGTTCTTGCACAGGTCGATGTACAGCATGCCATTGAACTTCAGGCTCTGCAGGTGACCGATGAAGCTGGAGGGGATCATGGAAACGAAACGGCGCTCGGTCATCACGCCCGTCTCGATGTTGTGGAACTCTAACCTGGTGTGATCGCCCACCATCTGACCTACAAACCACAGCAGGTTGGAAAGGAAAACAAAACAAAAATGCTACTATACTACACTCTTAAACAATATTACACTGCTGTTCAGGAATTAAAAGGCAATGACATACACCAAAATCCTTATTCAAGCATTGAGTCAGGCACTCCAACAACTGGTTATAAAGATTGAGTCCTGCATCATGTCAGCAAAGCAATGCACCTGAACTAAAAGTATGTATTGTATTGCTGTGAAACACAAAAGTAGTATTTTGACTGAGGACAACTGACAACAAACTGGACATATGTTCTTTTTCCCACAGTTGATAAAAACCACACGATATGTAGTGGAAGACTAAAACTAGCAACTCTCAAAACCTTTCTCAAATATATTTCTTCAGATTCTTGCAACAAGTGCTTTAAATAATATGCATGAATCATCTATAGCTGCTCACATACAAAAACCAATCAAGAATTGTGTTGTCTTTCAGATTGAGGACCAATGATAGTACCTTCTGCTACGTCATCGTCAACCGTTAGCTTGTAGCTTTTTCCCCTCCGGATCACGCGCACAGTATGCCATTCATTATCATTGAGTTTTTGTCCAGCATACAGTGTCTCTGGTCCTTTGCCTGAGAACGACGGTCATGAAACGTTAATGCCAACCTGAATGGTCTCTGACCAAACCTTTGCTTTCAATGTAGAAAAAGGGATTTTTTTGGTTTTGTTTTTATTTTTGATGCTTCGAATTTGAATTTTGTGACACATAAGTTTAAATTAATTTTAGCATTTGAGATGATTAACCAAAAAGAGAAAGCAGAGGTTTGGTGCAGATGTTATTGAATATTACACAAAAACAGAAGCCTCAACAGAAAAACTTAAATGTTAAGTTAATCTTGTGTCCTCAGTGTTTCCACAACAATCTCTAATAAAATGGCTTTTACTCATAAAAGGTCTTGATATAACACTCAAAGACAAAGTTCTCAAGGCTAGTATGATAATGTCCCTATGATAATGCTAGTATGATAATGTCCTTTCCCTTATGCATACGTTTATTACTCTGCTTTTTAAAAGGCAAATAACATTCTGAATATATAAACTTCAAAATTAATAGGTATAGACAACTATACATTGACAACACTGGCTCAACCAATATCACGAGTTTGGGGAGGGTTTTATACTTGGCCAACCAGTGGTAGATGGGAGTGTGTGCAGGAAAAGCATTATTTGTACAATACTGTTTGGTAATACCAATGATGCAGAAATCACATGCTTTTCACCTTTAGTCAGAATCAGAGTTAATATACAAGAAAGCAATATGTGTTTTTATGATGCAATACATTTGAGGAGTTAAGTAGTCACAGAGGAGAGCATTGAGGTGTTTTGGATTCAGCTCAGAGCGTGCTATTAAATCACGCTCCGCATCCCTCAAAATCTTTTGGCTCTTGGGAAATTGTGTTATGCAGTTATCGGTAGTTCCTGAGGAAAAAATATTACGTTCCACCCTATTCAACACTGGAATAAACGTTTTTCGACCAACATGAAGCTCACAATCTGCCATCACTGACATCGTTCCAACAATTCATCATGTCTATTAGATCATCCTTACACGATACCATGCCAAAAACAATATATAGTGCACTTTAATCTACTGTACAGTTGCAGCACAGATTTGACTCTGTAAGGTTAACATTGTTCTTTTCATAAATTCAAAAAGAATAATACAATATCAAAACAAGCCATAGAAACAATTATCATACTTTGAAAGCTTGCCTTACCCGGGTTACACCACTAATGCATAAATCCAGCAATATCAAAGACTTTCTGCACAGATTCCTCTGCCGTATGCAGGTATAATCTCACAGCATTTAAAAATGCAGGTCTCGTAACAGGAGCTATATTATAGCTCATTATTATAATTAGCTAACATATAGCACATTATTATAATTAGTGGCATTATATTAATCTGAGTGATGGAAAGTGTGAACTGGTGCAGGTAAAGGGATGTGAGACTAATCTAGCATGATGTGAGTGTTTGCTGCTTGATCAGAATGACTGATGGAGGTGAAGTTGTGTGTTACTGGTTTACTTTGTTCGTTTCCAGCAGAGCCAGACACTCTAATACACCACCAGAACTCATCATTTGGTACAAACAGTTTGTATCTTAAGTCACTTCCTGTAAACTCATTGTAAGGATAGTCACACGGAATCCAACCTTCAGTGTTTGTATTGTCAGAGCACTGGAAGGATGGTATTTAAGGATAGTCACATATAGGGAGCATAATAAACTGCTCCTGAATAAACCAATATGGTTTCATCAAGATTCATGAAGCATGCAAGCCATTTAGAAACAGTATTCATTCATTCATAGACATACATACAGTATGCATATATAAGACAACTACAATGAGACCATTCTTACCTTTCCTAGTGAGAAAATCATAGTTAGTTCATAG
Source organism: Rhodeus uyekii (assembly GCA_037043235.1). Classification (NCBI taxonomy): domain Eukaryota; kingdom Metazoa; phylum Chordata; class Actinopteri; order Cypriniformes; family Acheilognathidae; genus Rhodeus; species Rhodeus uyekii. The sequence continues at coordinate 2,105,077 of JAWRVZ010000056.1, forward strand.
TTTATCATAGTAGTTTTCTTACAAAAATGATACAATATTTGTCTAACATCAGAACACTGTCATTGAGAGAAACCAAGACCTATTTGAGTAAAAGCATTGTTTTTGGCAAAACTGTAGGAATGTTTCCCTGCTAACAGACAGTATAATAGTATAAAACAGTGCAAAATATCAACATCAGAAAAATACCATAGCTAAATTAAGTGTAGTATTGAACAAAATAATTATGTATTTTAATTCCAAGACCCACAAGTAATAACTGAACTGAATTTGTCTTTTAGCACAAATTTTGTCTAAATTGTGTATTAAGTCATATGTTAATAAGCTTAAAATTAGTTTGACTTAAAAAAACAATCCCATCAAACAAATATAAACCAACAAACAGAAGCATCACAAACGCATCATGTATCATAACATTAGAATAAGCTGAAACTAGAAGCAATTATAAAAAAGTAAAATTTTACATGCTCAATACGCGTTTTTAAGAAAAATCGTTAATATGTGGTGACTTCATAATGTGACTTCAAACACAGAATTACAAATTGTTGTTATTGCAACAATAAAAAATATAAAAATGTTCCTGCATGCACAATAATATCATAAAAATGCATGCACTACTCTAAATTCAAATACATGCATTGCTTACCAAAGGCAGTAAAAATCAAAGTAGTTTAGAAGACACCATCAACTTTTAAGTACAAATGAAGACCTTTCTATAAATTATGCTAATAGGGTCGGAAATAGATTTACATGACAGGTAAATTACAGGCCATCAAAAACAAGCCATGATTATTAAGTCACCACCATTTGATAATCGTGGTAAACGTGATTGGAGAGATTCATCAACTGACCCTTTCACTAGATGCAAACTCTCTAAATGGAGGAAAATCGAGGCATAAGAGAATCATTAGGAGCAAAATGAAACTTGAGTGTTAACTTACTGGAGTTACAGTTTATCCTGATACAGTCTAGATGGGGGAAAATAAGTGACAGATGAAATTGCATCCTTCAAGGTTACAGCTGCAGACATCCAAAAACAATAATTCCACCCTTCCGGGGACGTCCACATGCAAGGAGGCGGCCATTTTTTTTTTATTAATCAAAAACATTATAATTGAATGGAAATACTGTGCATAAAATCACTTAGCTGCACCTGTACAAGATTTAGAGATAATACTGTACATAATCATGTCTAGGAACAAAACAACTTCATGATTTAATGATTATTTTACTGCTAAATGGATTTTAAACATTGGGAAACACCGATATATGCCTTAAAAGCAATGTTTGGTTTATAAATAAATTATAAAATGGCCGCTTGGAGCATACCAACCACAAAGACTATTCAACCCAGAGCTTTATTTTATTTTATTAAAATTATGCTTTTAATTAATCTATCTGAGGTCCTGCCCACAGAAATCACACCAGCTTATTAGCTAAATACGCTTTAATAGCTTAAATACATTTAGCAAGAAGTTGGTGTTAGGGCATGTTTCTTGAATATTGATCAATTTAATGGCACTAAAAATGTAAAATAATTATTTCAAGCTTGACCATGCACTGGGTTGGGCTCTGTGTGGCTGGATTTACCATGTGTCGTCAACCGCAACAGAAAAGTGGGAGCAAACAGCCTCGATCCAATAAGCACCAGCACCATGCAGTGGCCTCTGTACCTCCAACTAGATCTTCCTTAGATCTGACCACTCAAATGAGGACTTAATATACTAAAATCTCTATAAACATACAGCATTAGTGTTAGTCTTGTTGTAAACAGAGTGGTTTGTGTCATCCTAGTAGTAAATAACCTTGTGTTTTGGAAGACAGGGCAGTCCTGAGCGTACTTCTTGCGCTATATACATAGAGTATGAATGCAGTTGATGTGTGTTTTATTGCTTACAGGCTATCAAATCATTCCAGATGATTGCTCTGTGTGTGCAGTCATAAGACATTCTGGTCTCTTTCAGTATGTTTACAGTGTGTGGGCTATGTTTGACTCTACTATAGCTGAGCTGTCACAGATGATCAGTCCTACTGTCAAACCTCAGGCTGTTTCCTGGAGTGAGGTGCGACTTATGTCACTTCCTTTAATGATGACACAGTGACTTAATGACCAGTTAGGGTCTCTCATCTCCCGGCTAACAGTAATAGGTGTTGGGGTGAGGATTGAGAGGTGCTACAGTACCAGCTGCAGGTGAAGCTGAGAGCTCTGTTCTCGGGCTGTTTGCCGACCGGGCCGCAGGCTAAGGGCCTTTGAAGGGGTGAATACCATCTTTTGACAAAGCATGGAGTATGTGTGTCAGAGAATGGGTGAGGGGGGGGAGGCGATGGTGGTTAAAAGGAGGTGATGTAACAGAAAGGAAATACCAACAAAAGCACAAATGTGGTACGAATGGAGCCAACTGAGACAGAACATGTGGATTATAAGAAAAGAGTTACTGAAGACATTGTCAAGTAGAAAAGATGACAGGAATTAGTGTTTAGTTGACAGTCAGAAAGTCACAACACTTGGAAAGGGTTTGCAATTGTAAAAATGAATTACCCATAATTTCAAAAGTTTTTAATCAAACAAAAGTTATGCAGTTACTGCAGTGCTGTGACTGTCTCAAAGGAGATTTTTATCTTCACTATGACAATGATCATGGTTAATATATTCAAAAGATACACCAAACATTGTGTCAGTTAGGTCTGGGCAGTATGACGGTACTACAGTATATACCATGCAATGGTAGAAATTTTGTACTTTATAATGCAATAGAAATTTTCGCAATGACCAGGAATGTTGTACGATATTGAAAAAAAAGCAATGGAGAAATTTGTAGTAAAGTGAAAATATACAGTGGAATATGGCCAAAACGAGTCAAGATATTATTAGGGTGTTCACACTTGGCAGGTTTAGTTTGATTACTCTGTTAGTGTGGTTTATTTGAATAATCATAAATGCTGGTGTGCAACAAAGAAGCAAATATGGACCCCTGAAATGTGGGTATCGTTCTGCTTGGTCCGCTTCTAAACGGTTCAACTGAAATATGAACGCAACACAGACCAAAAATGTCAAAATTAACCAAATGTCACAAGATGTCACCCTTAAAAGGACAGAATGCTTAAGCATACCTGGTTCTCATCATAGTTGTAATACAGCTCATTACAGTCATAAGAACTGTGTCTTCTTGCAGCAGATCTTTATTTGTCTGTGCGGAGGAATTCCTGGCAAACTTTTGACTCTTTTACATATTTTTTAAGCTATTCGTGAGTTCTCAACTGGTAAAAATACCATCATATGTACGCACATATCCCAGCACACAGTATTGTTTTGGATGTTTGGAAAGTTCCTAACAGTTTTTTGTTTTGTGTCTTAAGTTTTGGTGTTCAAAATGACAGTGTGAATGAGAACCGAACCAGGACTAAATTAATCATTTTCTTTATTCAAGAGAACCATAGTACAAGTGTGAACACACCCTGAGAGAGATTAGATTAGTTAGAACGAGTTTTTGGCTGCCGAACAACCTGCCAAATCAACACAGAACTGCTCACAGTGCATGCATAACGGTTAATTAAATCAGAAGATTATAAATAATAATAATAAAAATAATATCTATATTATACACACCGTATATAATTTCAGTATTTCATGTTTTTACTTTAATATTATAAAATAAAGAAAAACTATAAATTGAAGTACTATTTTAGAATCTCTCTCATAACTAACCATACTGTGATATATAACAGTATATTACTTGTGCAGTGATATAAGGTCATACTACCCAACCCTTAGCAACCAATAGCTACAATTTTTGTTAAATTTACAATCAATTACTTTCTATAAAGAAAACAATCAATTCAAACTCAATCAAATGTCTGGTGAACCATGCAAATAAATAAAAACCAATAAAACATCTTAATATATCTTATTAATGAATGTAATGATGATGGATTCAGGGGAGGGTGGGGCTGGAATGATGGAAAGAAATGAAGAGAGAGAAAAAGAAGCACTGCATCCTGAAGGAGGGGGTTTTATACAATACCTAAGTTGACCGTGAGTTTCACACGACTGCCATCCAGCTCTAGGCGAAGAGTATCGGCGGAGTCGCGTGAAGTGGTGGCCATGAGCAGGCCGTACGCCCGCTGAGACATGAAGCGAAGGGACACGTCCTCCGCTTCAGTATGCATCACGTTAGGCATCACCACTTTCATGAACATGCTCCCATCATAGCTCAAGATTGACGCCTCTGTGGACAAAAGAACACAAGATCTATTTAAACATTTAACATTTCTTCCAGAGAGACAAAACAAACATTGTGAGAGGACAAAAAAGTGTCTTGAAATGGCTAACGTTTTTGAAGTTACATATTAGAAAAAAATACGTAATTTATGTGAATGAAAACTATTTTAAAATAATGCATTTATTTTGGACTTTCAGCTTAAAACTTACATTTAAATTTACATTTATGCTTTTATCCAAAGCAACTTAAATTGCAGTCAAAGTACACATTGACATTCTAATCAGTTCTTTCAATTCTTTCTTTCCCTATGAATCGAACCAACAACCTTGCCGTTACAAGTGCCACGTTCTACTGTTTGAGTACAGGAAAGCCTATGCCAGTTGGTATCCTTAAACAATTTTGAAACATTGCAAAATAACAAATTGTCAAGGTGAAGGCCACCAAAAAGAAAAGTAATTTTCCTGCGGAAACAAATCACATTGAGTTAACACATTCTGTGCAAGCTTCCTACAGAGTTCTATTAACTGGCAATACAGGTAAATGAACAGATCTCTCCTGCCATCTGCACTTTTCAGCAAGCAAGGCACACTGCTTGAGCAGGACTGATGGACGCAGCGATGCCCTTTCTCTCCAGCCTCAGCCTCTGACTGTCATTCAACGCACCACTGGCCTGAAAACACTCCATATGAAAGTATTAGAGAATCCAGCCAGGCATAAAATGTCTGCTTTGACTCTACAGCATGTAGACATGCAGATGAAAAAAAAGACAAAAATTGCAGCAAGGCTCAGTTGTCTGGACAGGTATTTTCTGAGGTCAGTTACAGGTCACATAAAATCTAATTTCAAGCACCTCAGGCTAATTATTTTTGAGAAAACCTGTGCAGCACAACAAGATATTAGTTACAATATTCAGCGAATGTATAAAATAATAAAATAAACATTATCGTTCAAAAGTTTGGGGTCCATTTTGTAATGAATTCTTTTATGCAGCAAAGATATATTAAAACTAATCAAAATTGATAGTAAAAACATGAATAATGTTACAAAAGATTTCTGTTTTAAATAAAATAATTAATATATTTTATTAATGATAATTTGAATTTTTTAAGCAGATAATCCTGAAAAAATGTATCACGGTTTGCATGAAAAAAAAACTGTTTTCCAAATCAGCATATCGTAATGATTTCAGAAGGATCAGGTGACACTGAAAACTGCAGTAATGATGCTGAAAATTCCTATCTGGACAGGATTATATTTCTCAGGAGGCAATCTTAATTAAAAACAGTAGGTAATTTGTTATTTTTTCATTTTATAAAAGTTTAATTTACTTATACTGTACAACTACTCCAAATGACTGATAATCTGTAAAAGGCAATGCTATATTATAGTTTGGTTGATTCATGTTAAAATCAAATGCATTACCTATAACTAATTACAGAGAAGTTATCAATTTTGTCTTAGATGCATTTCTCAAAAATACATAAAGCAGACTTTCTAAAATAAAAAAGTAAATACAATAATCACACAATACATGTTCATCTAATCCTCACCCGTAGAAACTCTGTCCTGAACACATGCATTCTAAATACCAATGCATAGACACCAATGATAAACTGCGATCAATATGTTATTATGTGCGATTAGTTGCTTTTCAATCTTCCTTGGGGCCGCCGCCAATTTTAATTTTACACCTGGCATACTAAGCAGAGAGTGGGAGAGAGAAATCGAGGTTGAGCAGCCATCAGTGAAGACAGGGAGAAGAGAAACAGATAAGTGGGACTAACCTCTAGACAGTATCTGATGATTAACTCCGAGTGAAAGCAAATCAAAATGATTTTGTATCAACGTTATTGAGCAGCGAGCTGATGCAGGTGGACAGAAACATGCCGTGGAGGATGTGACAAGAGTGACGGGGGAATGAGCCACCAGAAATCTTCACAGGGTGGCGGTGTTTCTCAGTAAGAGGCCTATGTTACACAACAGCGTCCGGCAGCCATCTTGAGAGACTCACTTATGAGATTTGATATACTTCTGTTTCCTCTCAATGCATTTAATAATTTGTCTCTGGACATGTGAGGGCACTCGTTCGGTGTAAAAGGCGGCCCTCTTTCTCTTTTTTTTTTAGCTGGGATAATTAATACAGTTCCTATGTTTGTATAAAAATGCTGTGCACACCCAACATTTCGGTATATTAATTAAGCCGATCTTTTGTTTTCCTATGTAAATAATGAACACAGAACTTATTCAATCACATGCCCGAATGAAACACGGTTCATGAAAGTCAAATGAGCTGCAAAAAGCATTACTCATGGGAGAGGCTAATTCAATAAATAAAGGGCTTTAACTGACATTCCATCTCGCTAATTGATGAATGAATAGATGGAATATTTAATCAGAATTGGGTTTTTTCATTCTCTCTCTCTCTCTCTCTCTCTCTCTCTCTCTGCTGCATCTGAACTTTTGGATATGCATTATCGTTCAAAAAAGGATATTGCATGCATTTGACCATCTGTGCACATTCAAGAAGATCTACAAACAAGTAGTTGTTGGGTCAGATTTACAGCATTATTTAAAAATCTATTATAATTATATTTAATTATCAATTATTTTATGTTTACTATTGATGTAGTTTTTTTATTCACTTACTTTTATTTGAGAGACAAAATATCACTGGACACACATACAGGATTATTATTATTAACTAAAGAAAAAAGTTAAAGTTAAAGATTATTAACAAAAAACACGTAAAATATACAGTAAATATGCTATAAATAATCCCATTTGTATTATAAAAATGTGAAGAATTACACACACACTAAATATATATATATATAAAAATAATTCTATAAATGTTAAAAATTACACACACACACATATATACGTTTACTTATGTAGCCAAATTTTACAAGCATTCTTAGTGTCCCTAAGCAGACTTAGGTCCACATACACACACACATTATTTATGTTATATATAATTTGGCTACATAAATAAACACTAAGTTACTGTAAGTTAACTGCAAAAAACATATATATTAGAAATATAAAACAGGCTCAAATTTATTACCAAAACATTTTATATAATTTTTTCCATAGCCAGTAAGAAATATTTATGTCTGGTAATTTAAAAATAAATATGTATCGCATTAATGCATTTTGTTTTCTTTTTCCCTCCAAATTATTATCCTTGCATGAGGTACCAGTAACGCATTTGTGTCATAATATTTTGATAAACCCGAATGGCTAGCGCTCTACAATACAAGTGTTATTGATTCAGCTTCTCATATAGAGTAAGCACAGGCTGCTTAATTAAGGTCTATCTGTGATATGATCAATCATCATCATCATCTGTGCAGCACAGAGGGATCAGACTGACCTGCACTGAGCTCTGTCTCAATGACATAATGAGAGAAACATCAGACATAAAAGGCAATCAATGTTCATTAAATTGTCAGTCTTCCTGCTGCTCACCGGCAGACAACAAACTCTAAACTGAAGATGACAAGGACATTAATGCAGGCAGAAATTCAACCTTCAATCTTTGCTGTGAGGAAGAGACATGCAGAGACAATTTGGTTAGCAGTGCCTCAACAGAGCAGCTGTTGCCTCTCTTTTGCTGTCCGGTTAGACTCTTAACCTTTATCAGCTCCTGTGGTGCCACATGCTGCAAGTTAAGATGTAAAGAGAGACATTTTTTATATGCTTGCTATTGCAGTGGGGCACAATTTAGGTTTACGGTAATTCCTGATGAGATTTCATCAACCATTATGAGCAGGAATAAGATAATCATTATAACAAAGGCCAATTCAGGTGCATTAATAAATGTTAAATAATATTCAGAATATTAATTTCATACAAATCCGGTTTGGTAAAGATGAACCAACTGTGGGAGTATCGATGACAAATATGTATTTATATAATTCCTAATTTATATATATATATAGGAATCAGTGACCAATTCAGTGTCCAATTCTTTTCCTATGAGGCAACGACACTCCTCGTCTATCACAGTATTAATAGCAAATTAAATAGATAAATGAATACTGGGGAGCTCTCCACTCTACAAGCAGGATGTTCTCTGCTTCTGTGGACAAAACAATGTAAACACTAAACTAAAAACAAATCATTCATGAAATTACTTAGTGCATATTTGTAATTAAATAGACTTGCAGGTGAATAGAATAGAATAGAATTTATTGTCCCTTAACGGGAAATTTGTTTCCACAAACTGTCGTACAGTACACGCTACTGGCAAAAAACATATATACACAAAAAGCAAAACATATACACACAAAAAAAGAGGGTAGTCACTTGTTACACCCCCACAAACGGCTACACACAGTACACACGTTAAAATAATGCATCGCAGGTGTGCACTCTGTTTTGTAGAGAAGCAAATACCTGAATGATGCCAATTGCAGTCTCTAACACAAGCTTGAATAAGAGGGGCATTGCATGTGATTTCAGCTCAAAATAATAATCATATAGAATACATGAAACCATGAAACACTTTCAAAAGGAATTATTTTGTCAGGGAGAACATTAAGGTTTTCACAGCACAACTGCTTAACAACCATAATCATTTAAAATCAAGCATAACTTACAGGCTGTCTAAAGTCTTTGATAAGATTATATAAGATTGATTTGGAACTATAGTCGTCTGAATAACAAAATGAATCCATTATCTCTCTAAAATTGAGATAAATTGATCAAACTGAATAAATATCCAGAAAACAGTCATTAACTTAAACTTAACTTAAAACAGACTTGTCCTTAAAATGTCCTCTATCTCCTTTGGTTGACCATCACAGATACTTAAAAATGTCTGTCATGTGCCACTAGATGGCAGCAGATGCCTTAGGATGTCAACGCATGTTATCATTGCAGTGATACAAAGAGTTGCATAACAACAATTAATGTTAACTGACATTAAACAGAAAATTAAAAACAATTACTGCATAGACAGTGTAAACTATTTTAAAGAACCTTTGCTGACTGCGAATAACTAGTAATAGACAATGTGCAAGTTTCTTAAGTATCCTCCAAAAAACATTTAAAAGTACGAATCAGTTCCCACGCTCTTGTCTGCTCTAAAAGACAGCTGGTGTGGGCCCAGGAATGTTTGATAGTGAAACCCTGAAGGGGGCTTCTGAGACCTGCAGTTGCCATAAATAGAGAATTGTAGCAGTACTGCAGCAATATTTTGAATAATTTAGAACCGGCCTTAAAGGAGGAAGACCAAATACAGTAGGCACATCCTCCTCCACGGGCCTCTCTGCTCCTCCCAACGCCAACACAAAAGGATTTACTCTGTTCTGTTTCAGTCGCGATTGTGGAAGCAGCTTGCGGACCGCTCTCGTCTGCGCTCATTTAGCTTCAGAGCTGGATTAGAAACAGTTCAATAACCCTCCTGCCACTGAAAATAAAGACAGAGCCACACTGCTTACAGCAAACCCACCAGCCCTCCATGAATCCTTCGCTTCTTGGGTTTCTTATTTTATTGCAGATAGTAGAGAAGAGCAGAGAGCCCATACAAATCACTAAAATCTCTTTAATATTTATTATTCCTCCTTGATAGCAATACAATTATATGGAGAGCTACCAGTCTTTTCTCCTGAAAAAAATCTCACGTGTGTTCTCTGGAAGACATTGTCACAAACTGCACTCAAATATGTCAAAGTCCGCAAGTGCAAGCTTTCAATATGAACTGAAATAATTCTCATCAAATCATTACATTTTGATATGCAAAGTAATATTATATGTCTGTATGGTTACTGTGAGGCACAACAATGTACGGTAATTGTAATATATACGATAATTGTTACAGAAAATGCAGCTTAATTAATATATATTAAAATAATGTATATATAATGTATATTTAAATTGGTGTCAATACAACAATCTATTTTGGGCACATATGCTACGCCACCGTTCTTATATTTCTGGTCTATCTCTCTTTGCTTCACCACTGTGCTCTCCTTCTTTGTCCTTTCATGGCTCATTTAAAAATTGCTAAAGAAAGAAAGAAAGCAAGAATTACAGTGATTGGCTTAGATTACTACAGAAACAGTGATGTAACAGCCTGATGAAGGCCCTCGACTCACAATAATTCATGAAGGTTTTTGAGGCTGCCAACACCTGTGATCTGAAAAATTCAGCAGGCCCATGAGTGACTACTAAGAGCATGTTAGGTGGATTATCATGGGCTGTCACCTCTTGCTCCTCCAACCAGCTGTGAAATCGGTGAGAGAAAAAGCCACATTGATGTAAAATGAGATACTGTGTGGTATGAATGCTCCATGATGACTAATTTACATTGTGTCAGCTTATATTTGCAGTGCGATAAAACACCATTTGAATACTCAGTACTATTCAATGACCTGAGAGTTATTTTATACAGTAAAAGTTTGCCTATGAAACACTATCACCATAAAGTCCACAGGAAAATAACTACATACTTAAACAAGAAGAGATTTCTGACCAACATTTAATGTTTCTTTCTTTCTTTCTTTCTCTCTCTCTCTCTCTCTCTATCTCTCGTTACTTGTAAACTTGAGTTTAGGGGCAGATAAATCTGAAACTAAATGCCTCTTTGAGCAGAGAGGAAAACATATAGGTGTGCTCAAAGATGTCAAGTTTACATGCTATATGCATAGTAATGTATGGTATACTATGTAAGTCATGCTATATCGTTATATCGTTTAACTATTGTTAACTGGTGTTATCGATAATTACTACAATGATGAAAAATGTGTATTAGCGCAAATAAAATAGAAGCAGAAGGGAAGAAAGAAAGAAAAGACATATTCTCTCTTTTGGGAGTCTGTGCATATATAAAAAATGCAGACTGTTCCACAGTCTGCTCATTTCAATAATTACTCAAGTCTGCATGACATAAGTGCTCAGAGAATAAAGCAAGCAACAATAACCACAACAAAATGGGAAAGAAACATGCTTCCATTTTCTCTGAAAACTTAAACAAAATTTTGTTTCCGCCACAAGAGAAACAATAATTTGTAGTTTTCAAATTCTTCTGTGCTCATGTATTGTGCTAAATCACAGACTCAAATAGTTAAAAACGAAAGTATTATCTTAACTCAGAGTATTATCTTAATAACTCAGAGCTACGGCAATTCATGCTATGCTGCCACATTGGTATTATGGAAGATGGCAGACTGAGATAAAGCAAATTAATTATTTAAATGTTGTCTTTTGAGTTTCTGCTCTGTTTATGTATTTATAAACCCATTGCCCGTGTGTATGGGTATAATTGTTGCTAATTCATCAGCAGCAAAATGATAAAAGGTACAATATTTGATCTCTGGTGGTCTTTATTCAAATGAAATTGGCCATAGTTGGCTTAAGATATTTAGTGATTCTAATTAATTAATTCTTGCTCACCACTTTTGATTAGTCATGAAATATCAGAATGAGTTTTGATCGTGATCTTTTTTACCAGAAGAGTTCGTTGAAATATACTGAATAATTCATCAAAATGCATTTAAAAACTGAATTTGCTTCTGAAATCTTAATTGTAAACAAATTCAGGTCTGATTATAAAATGTAAAAAAAAGAAAGAAAAAAAAAGTCAATTTAGTCAATATTTTAATATTGTACGAATAAGGATGTTTCCGTAAAAGATGCATGCTATGCTTCCATAGACTTATTCCATAGATCATTAGGCTGCTCATCTTCAGCCCTTCAAGTGGAATTAAATAATAATAATAATAATAATAATAATAATAATAAAAATGCTATGTAAAAACTAAAATTGCCCATTTAGAATGTAAAATAGGAATGTATTCTAACAAAAGACTGAATGTAAGAATAGAGCGAGAAAGGGAAAATAAAGAGGAGAAAGAATGTGAAAACTCTTTGACAGTTTGAAATATCCAATATCCACAACTGTCAAGGAAAGCAATGCTATCTCTCCCATTTCCTCAGGCAATGGTGAAGACCACCTCTCCCCTCTCCTGATGGAATGGCATGTTTTGTACACTCATGTTGAACATTTTCTATTGATGGGGTCTGATATGTCAACACACTGATGCATCTCGCAAAAGAACGAATCATTTTTACCCGGTCCTGAATAAAGAGCTACACAAAGGCAGACACAAGGCACAAGGCTCTCATTTGGGCACGGTACATAAGCTCATCCAGAGAGGAACTCTGGATGAGCTTGTGTACCGTGGCCAAATGAATGCTGTTGTTAGTGCTTCACTGATTGGCTATTCAGCATGATTAGAGACTTTTCAAAGAGAGGTGAATGATAGGGAGGGACAATCTGCAGAATATGAGCTGATTTCTTGAAGCTGTGAAATCAGGCAGATTGCTGGGGATGGAGAGGAGGGGATGGGGGAAGATAACAAGGCCTCGGGACCACGAGGGCGGCACGTTTTGATCGACTCCTTTGAAATCTTATACTGACGTGTTTACCCCTAAGCCATAATAAATCAAGCTATTTTTTTATGTATATATATATATATATATATATATACACACACATAAAAATAAACAAAACGCAAGTTTACAGGGTTTTTTAACTTGATCTATCATCTTAATAACACAACATTCAAGAGCACTAGACCCTGAAAAGAACAGATGGATGTGATGGAATGGAATGGTAAAATACATCCATCTAAGGTAAAAAATAAAATAAAATACCTCAAATCTCTCAAACCTTCATAGGACATCTTTCTGTACTCAAGCAGTCAGAATAAGGCATGAATGTGTGTGTGTGTTTTTGGATAAATGCATTGGTTATGAATAAACTGTATGAATGAAGATCTTTTTAAATTCTCTGTTTTGTTTTGTGAATTTCGCCATGAAATGCTATACTCCAATCATTGTGCATTTTACAAAGGTTCCTCCCCCTCATCATCTCTCCAAAGAGAATGAAAGAGAGAGACAGAGAAAGAATTGAAGGCAATCAAAAGAAAAGACAACCTGAGGAAAGAGTAAAATCACTGACATAATTACCCAGATTAGGCTCGAAAGAGTAATTGCAAGATAAACCCTCACGGATGTCATCTCTATGTGCTCTTTGTCGCTTAATCAGAGACACTACAGTATCAAATCAATATATGCTAAAAGCCATTGGCGGTAAAACAGGAAAGTAAAGAACTGCCGTGTACTACTTTGTGTCATACATTGTGTAATACTTTGTGAAACTACTGCAATTTGTGTTATAAAGTTTTACACTAATCACACAGGCCTCCGTACCACACAAGCTTCACTACGGTCAAGGGCTGGGAGAAATACTGTATTGACAAAGATGGGGGAAAAAATCCCCAGAATGTGAGTAAACTCAGTTGTGATTATATCTGAGTGTTGTTAAGAGACCCATAGCCGTAACATTCAGTGCACTCTCATGTGATTTAAGGGCCCGGGCTGTGGGGTCCACTCTGGCTCTCTAAGGCCCCCAGGCCAGCATAGATGACCTTGACACTACCTGAATCAATAGCAATTAACTCAAACACCATAGCCAGTGGTGCTTAGAAGAGAACCAAAGCTCCCTGCACAACTCAGCCTGTTTGCAAACACAACATCACCTTAAAACCTAAGAGTGCGGACACATATAAATTATATTAACAATCCGCATGGCAAACCATGCATACGAACAAAATATCTAAGCCAATTATCAACATATCACCTCATCCCACAATAATCCGATCTCGTTATTTAATTTAGCATTTGTGAAGCATGACCTGTCAAGGTACTTTTGTAATGATCGGGGCCGTTCGCACGGAAATGAGGTTATGCATTTATTAACCAAACAAAATCATTTTCTACATTAATGACTGATGGAATTAATGTGGAAAACAAAATCTCAGCACTAAATTAGACCAGACGATTAAATCAGACGATGCGGTAAAATGAGTTCAATTACTGCGTAAAAAAAAAAGGTTTTACCTGTTTACAGTTTATTATTTTACCGTGAGCTATATACAGTATTGCCTTTTTCAAGAAAAAGGTTTATAAAAAAATTGTTGAATGTAATATTTTAATCAAAATATTAAATCTGTTAATGCAAAAGAGATTTATATGATACTAGCTTGCATTATTACAATAGATAAATGCAGACCCCAAATATTAATATTAAATGTAGGCTTACATCTAAGTGAATTAATGTGCGATATAAAATCAAGTCAAAATGACTACTATAAAAATACAAAACATATACTTATTACTGAATATATTGAGAATTCTTTATATGCAAAATATATGTTGATGTAGCTAACATAACGTCTCGGGTTACGAATGTAACCCTGGTTCCCTGAGGGGAACGAGACGCTGCGTCTAGCGCTAGGGGAAATAGCCTTGCGTGAGTCACGTGAAGATCTGTGCAACCAATGAGAAACGAACGCGTGTGAATGCGTCACTGCCGGCGACTGCCGGTGACGTCATGAGCTAGAGCATAAGAGCGCGTCCGAAACCCGGGCGCCTCAGCATGAATGTCTGAAGCGGGCACGGAGGCTCAAGGAGCTGAGGCAAAGACGCAGCGTCTCGTTCCCCTCAGGGAACCAGGGTTACATTCGTAACCCGAGACGTTCCCTTTCAGGGAACTCGAGCTGCGTCTAGCGCTAGGGGAACGCAATACCCACGCCACCTCAGTGACGCCGGCCTCCGGGTGTGTCCCAGCTCACTGAGAGAGCACCCTAGTCCCCGGGGCGGCATCGAGGTCCAAATGGTAAAACCTCATAAAAGTGTGCGGCGAAGACCAGCCAGCCGCAGCACAAACATCAGATAAGGACACTCCGGAGAGGAGTGCCTTGGATGCCGCCATGCTCCTAGTGGAGTGGGCTCGGACCCTCAGAGGAGAAGCATGTCCGGCCGACTCGTAAGCTAAGCAGATAGCCTCGACTATCCACCTGCTTAGTGTTTGCTTAGAAGCTGGAGCCCCCTTAGGGGTCCTAAAGCCAACGCAAACGAACAGTTGGTCCAACCTACACCAAGTGGCAGTCTTGGAACGTAAGCGTCCAGTGCTCGCACTGGACAGACCTTGTTCTTGCTCCTACTCATGATCGCCAAATGGGGGGAGGGCAGAAGGCCTGCAGCGTAATAGACCGAGCCACATTAGTGGGAACCTTGGGGATATAGCCTGGCCACGGGTGGTGAAATGCCATCCCGAGCACAAACTAGATATGAAGGGGCCACTAAGAGGGCCTGAAGATCCCCAACCCTCTTGAGCGAGGCGATTGCCAGCAAAAGAAGGGTCTAAAGAGAGAGGTACTTAATAGAGATTCCTCTAAAGGTTCAAGGGGTGGCTGGGACAGGCCTAGGAGTACCACGGACAAGTCCCAAGCCGGCACCCTGGTCTGTGCCGCAGGTCTCAGCCTTAGTGTACCACGGAGGAAACGAGTGACTAGGGGGTCCCTGCCCAAGGATACCCCACCCAGAGGTACGTGGCAAGCCGCTATGGCAGCCACGAAGACCTTCAAGGTGGAGGGGGACAGCCCTGCCGCAAATCTTTCTTGCAGGAACTCCGGTACTTTGCCGACTTGACAGGTTACTTGGTTCATCTGCTTTTCGCTACACCAAGACATGAAGATCAAGGTGTAGAGTTTCCTCGTGGAGGGAGCTCTGGACTGAAAGATGGTCTCTACAACCTCAGCTGAGAGACCGGATTCTATGAGCTGGACCCCCTAAGGGGCCAGACACATTAGCTCTGGGCGGGGTCAGCAACCCTCCGCCTGGGCCAGAACTCCCGGGAGCAGAGTGATGGGAGGAAAAAGCGTACAGGCGTAGCCTCGGCCACGCCTGTACCATAACAACCCGCCCCAGAGGCCCTGGATGTTTAAACGAAAGCCACAGAGGGCAGAGAAATTCTTACGGAGGCAAACAGGAGACCTGTGCCTGCCGTATCTGTCCCAAATCTGCTCCAAATAAGAAGGGGACCAAGGGTTCCTGCCCTCGGGGAGAACCCCTGGTTTTCAGCCACCACTGCAGGGGTCTCGCACACAGTCGGCCCCATGGAATAATCGCTGGAGCCGCTGCATGGACCCTAACACCTCAGAGTGTCTCACGTGAGTGGCTGCCCCTCGATACTCTTGACGGCTGAACGAAGGCTTGAATGCGCTCAGGGAAGAGCCGAGCCAACATAGCCACTGAGTCCCAAAGACTCCCAAGAAAGTGGTTCTCTACGTGGGAGAAAGAACACTCTTCTTGGTGTTCAGCGTAAGAGTGTCACTCGTCGCTTAACAGCTCAACGAATGGCCTGGATGCTCTCGGGGAGGAACCGAGCAGACATGGCCACTGAGTCCCAAATGACTCCCAAGAAAGTGGTTCTCTGAGTGAGAGAAAGTACACTCTTCTTGGTGTTCCGCCGTAAGCATCGACGAGAACCAGGAGTTCTTCCGCATGCTCAGGGTGCGTGGGCATCGCCCCGTGACCTTGATCGCGAAGCGGGTTACCCCTCAGGGAGAACCCCTGGTCTTTAGCCACCACCATGAGTGGCTGGCCCAGCTTAATGCTCCTCACGGCTAGACGAACGGCCTTAATGCGCTCGGGGGAGAGCCGAGCAGACACGGCCACTGAGTCCCAAATGACCCCCCAAGAAAGTGGTTCTCCGAGTAGGAGAAAGTACACTCTTCTTGGTGTTCAGCCGTAAGCATCGTGAGACGAGAACCAAGAGTTCTTCCGCATGCTCAGGGTGCGTGGGCATCGCCCCGTGACCTTGATTGCGAAGCGGGTACCCCTCAGGGAGAACCCCTGGTCTTAGTCTTAACCCCAGCTCCTCTGTGTGCGGGCACAACACCTCGATGTTGTGCTGCTAACTGCGGCGACTTGGCCAGGGTAAGCCAAGTTGTCGACATAGTTCAGGACACGATAGTACCTTGCAAGTACAGAGGAGCTTAGAGCAGCCGGACCAAACACGGAAGCACTGATACCGGTACGCCTTCCCCCCTGAAGGCGAAACACAGGAACTTCCTATTGTGGAAGGATGGGAATGAGGGATTTACATGTCTCTGATGTCGATCGTGCCGGTCCCGTTATAGGACCGAATCTGTACTACGATCCGCCTGAGCGTCGCATCTCTTCGCATCAATTTAAGAGACAAAAATCCAGAACGAGCCGCAACCTTCCATCCTCCCTTCGGAACTATGAAGTAACAGCTGAAAAGCCTGGACTTGCTGTTCACGAGGGGTTCATACCCGATGGCCCCTTTCGCCAGCAGAGTGTCCACTTCTTGCTCCATGACCAGAGCCTGCTGAGGGCCTACCACTGCCCGAGAACCGGGGTGGTGAAACCCCAAGATAATGGCGTACCCAAAGGTTACCGCGTGCAGGACCCACTGAGAGATACCGGGTAGTCGTAACCACGCAGCCCGTGAATTCTACTAAGGGAACCGGCCTCTGCGGACCGGTCTCTGGTACTACGAACATATCCACCACTGAGCCGGGGCTGATACCGGAAACCCGGGTGGATTGCTCTAGGACCCTCCTTAGAGGGGGTGGTTTTCCCATGGCGGGCTGACTCTAGAGCTGCTCCTGGGAGACACCACCTTGTTGCGGCTTGTAATCAGGGCCGCTTAGTCTAAGCCTGCTTGGCGTTCAGGATAACCCTCAGATCACTACTTCTACCAGCGGCATGAACTTGAACTTGTGGGCCCGACCCCCCCGGGGATTACCGGAGGAAGATGGGTGGCGACACTTTGTTTCTGAGCGGCCCTGTGCGAGGAGCTTTGAGACCGTGCTTGACTGGCGGTCTCACTTGGAGGCGGCGGGGAAGAAATTCGCTAAACGCCACCTGCTGTCGAGCAGCCTCCTGAACTCGTCGACGACGCTTTTCACGGCATCGCCGAACAAGCCCGAAGGGGACAGAGGAACGTCCAGCAAAACAAATTTGTCCTATCTTTCATAGCTGACAAATTGAGCCAAAAGTTGTCTCTCCGTAGCCACCAGAGCTGCCATGGAGCGGCCGACAGAGTAGGCCATCTCCCTAGTGGCCCGAAGAGACAGATCCACGGTCCGGCGCAGCTCTGCCACTGCCTCCGGACCGATACCGCCGCCCTCGTTGAGGTCCCCAAGCAACTCCGCCTGATATGCCTGCAGCAGTGTCGTGCCATGCAGACACGCTGCGGCATGACTCGATGCTGAGTATGCTTTCCCCACCAAAGACGATGTGACGCGCATCGGCTTGGAGGGGAGCGCCAGAGCTTTAATGGAGGACGCAGACTGAGGGACGAGGTAACTCGCCCTCATCCACTTTCCTCAACCCTCCATATCAATGATCTTGAGCCCCTACTAGATTATTATACATCGTAATATTACGTGTATAAATTTTCTCAGAGGCTGGCCTTCCCCAAAATCTAGATACCTCGGCATGTAAATCAGGTATGAAAGGCATTGCTCGGCGCGGGGAAATGACGCGAGTCAGAAGATAACGCTCGTCTAACATACTTAGGACGAGTGCTTCTGGTCTCTGCTGGCCAATCAAGCCCCAGACGTGAGACCGCTCGCGCCACAACCTCAACAAGCTCCTCAAACGCCGGCGAGGAGAGTGGCGAATCCTCCTCGACCGGGTCAACGCTAGCAAAATCGATCTCACTCTCTGAACTTGATAGAGCTAGTGTTGGAGTCACAGCACGGGCATCTCACTCAGAGTGCTCGTGACTGGGACCCGCTTGATCTCGTGAAGGCTGAGGTAAGGACGGACCCACCCCAGCAGCCTCAGCGAGATCCATTTGTGATCCCCAGGACCGAGAGCGCCACAAAGCCTCGGCTACTGCAGGTCCCGAATCGCGGGGAACACTAGCCTGGGCGGCCTCGTTACAGACCGCCAGGCGGGAGCGGAGATCATGCAATGAAAAAGTTCATCCCACCGGGGCTCCGAACCCCGGTCTCCTGCATGATAGGTAAACACACTATCCACTGTACCACAGTGAGCATGCAGATAGAACCTCTCGCAGTCTTTACAACCGGCATTCTCAAGTGCCGACCGTGCTCCACTCCCAAACAGATTACACACATAACATGTGTATCCCTGCCCGTTATGAAACGTGGGCAAGGATAACACACGGTGTGAACCTCTGTTCATTCGCCACATTTTCACACTCATTCTGATGATTTTTAGCTATCTCAACTCAAAATCACTCTCACACAGACACAGCACGCTGAAGGCATTCAGAGCTGAGGCGCCCGGGTTTCGGACGCGCTCTTATGCTCTAGCTCATGACGTCACCGGCAGTCGCCGGCAGTGACGCATTCACACGCGTTCGTTTCTCATTGGTTGCACAGATCTTCACGTGACTCACGCAAGGCTATTTCCCCTAGCGCTAGACGCAGCTCGAGTTCCCTGAAAGGGAACTACATGAACCCACATAACAAGTTTCAGACCTTTCAATATAAATGTTTTCTCTACTTAGTGACTCGTAAAGACAGTCTCTGCAGCCATATAATGTAACTTCTGTTGTTGTGCATGGTCAGGGACTATTTTTTCCAGTGGAAGGAAGTGATTTTACTTCATGAAAGTTGCATTGATACACATTTTTTGGCTTTAGTATTTGTATTGTATGGTAACCATTTTATAACAAAATAATATACGTGAAGCTATTGCTGTATTATAAATAAGCCACGCTGAAGGGGTTGCAGGCACTCTACTCTGAGTCGTGCCTAACAACGCCCTTCAGCCGTGACTTATTCACAATGTAGAAAAGCCTCTTGCACGTATTGACTACATAGTCAATGATATAGTCAATGGTTGAGTAACATAAAAAAAATTGAAATATTTTAATATGCAAAACTGCACAGTATTAAATTAAAATTAGACCTCTATAATGAATACACCACTGTAATGTAGTTCCCTTTCAAGGGAACTCGAGCTGCGTCATCGCTATGGGAACGCCCCCGCGTCATCAACTCTTGAAGCACAATAGAAAACACCTGTGAGAATGACGCGGATGACGTCATGAGCCAGGAAACAAAAGGCAAGCCGAAACCGGCACCGACAGCTTTTTCGTCTTCAACAAGCACTAGGAAGCTCTGTGTAGGATGTCTCGGCGAGAGTTTTTCAGTATGGCAGAAAGATTTTACGCTGCGTGTTTCCCTGCTCTCATTTTATTTCTGGCGGGGATATGCACACTTTACGAGTGTCATGCAGGGGGGTAGAGCATGCACTGGCAGCGCTCAAGGGCGTTGCTTGTGCGGATTGTGAGCGGTTTTCACCGCTGACTCTCTGCTCTCGCCTAGCAACCTTCGGGGAGGCTGCTAGAGCGCGTGGTCCTCGTGGCATGGGTCCCGCTGCCGCTGAGGCGTTGCGGCGGTCCCGGTCACGGGTATCACATATGTTCTACGGATATACCCCCCTTCCCCCGTGCTGCCGGAGCTCGTCCGAGGATGAGCCCCGTAGACTCGGGGGATGAAAACTCTCTACTGCGGCAGTCCAGTTTCGAGGAGCTGGGTATTGTCGGTATTAGAAAAAAAGAAGGAAAGCGCTGTGTGTCTCCATGCCCGTGTACCCACGCAAGCAGGAGGCACACAGTCTTTCATCGTATCGTGCTTAGTCAGTGTTTAATTCACTGGCTGCACTACATCTCGCAGTCAGCGCTCGGGGGCGCTGGCGGCGGGTATTGTGAGCACAGTTCCGATCTCGCTGCTGCTGAGGCTCAGTGACGATCATTGATACTGGGTTCATGAGGAAGCATGTCTTGTCGGATTATTCCGACTTAGATTAAAATAATTTTCTAGCGCACACTGCGTATACCTTTCACGCGGGAGACCCGGGTTCGAAACCCACTCTGTTGCACTTTTCCAGCTTTGAGGAGCTGTATTTTGTGTTAGCGTCTGACTGAGAGAGCAAAACGAAGATGTGTATGGTTTTGCTGTTCGCGTGCCCCGAGTCTAGTTTAAAAGAAAAGGGATGTCACGTTTGGATGAGAAAAGTGCGCAGATATGGCAAACTTACTAACTGCACCTTCACTAATCTTGGGCACTGCGCCTCCAAGATATCCATATTCTGAACCTCATCATGGCTCAGTCATGGCAGTTCGGCATCGAGGTGTCGTTCTCGCTTACTGGAAGGTGCGGGGGAGGGCTAATCTTACATGGCTGCTCGAGGGCGTCGACTGTGTAGGTTGCCATTCCTGTCTGACAGTCTTCGAGGAGATTGTTCAGACTCGCGGTTTAGGTCCTGCTGCAGCTGAGGCTTAGTGGCGATCGCTATCGCGGAGACTTCTCAAGTTCCGGAAGCACGCCCTGTGCGGTTCTTCCGACTTGAATAACTACGACCCAGCTCTGAGGAGTTGGGCATTGTATTCTCAAAAGTGCCAGACTTCTCTCAGCCTGCCCACGCAGTATGGTAGAGAGGTGTGTGTGGTCAGCACGGTTGGTTCAGTTTTCCGCACTGCCTTCCAAGGGGAAAGGAAGTAAATGCCTTATCGGTTCTGAGGAACAGACAGTGTCGTGGTGACGCTTTCATTTGGGTGTGTAGGCCCTCCGGGGGGGGGGGGGGGGGGGGCCACCTCCCTAGGCGTCTTTTAGAGATTGATTAGTGCTGGCAATGATACCAATTCCGTGCGCCTCAACACCATCTGTTTCCTAGAAAGGAACTGACAGCAAAAGTATGTGACGTTTTGCGTATAAACTGGGTGAAAATATGCTCCTTCGCCATGGCTGTAGCCTTCTTTGGCCCGTGGTGTCACAGGTGGAGCAGGTTCTGTTGCAATCGTTGTCACCCGGGAGGTCCCGGGCGATGGTTGCCATACCGCCCTTTCAGTGAAAGGTCTATAGAGTTTTGGCTCCCTTGAGGGGAGAGCCACCGCAATCTTGGGGAAAAAAAAAAAAAAAAAAGAGGGGAAAAAAATAATAATCAAACGAATAATAAGCTTCCTGGGCACTTTTTATATACTCCCTCATTTGCGGCCATTCCCTCTCTTTCGATGAGAGATTTTTGTGGCCGGAGACCGGCACGGATGGCAAACTTACCAACTGCACCTTCGCTAATGCTTGGGCACTGTGCCTGCAGATATCCATGTTCTGAGCCTCATCTACGGTGGCTCAGTCATGGCAGTTAGCAGTTCGGCATCGAGGTGTTGTTCTCGCTCACTGGAAGGTGCGGGGCAGGGCTAATCTTACGTGGTCTGCGCTCAAGGGCATTGTCTGTGTAGGTTGCCAATCCTGTCTGACAGTCATCGAGGAGACTGTTCAGGCTCACGAAAGAGGAATAAAGACGGTATGACTGCCAGCTCCCCTGAGGGGGAACCACCGTTTAGTGCCGCATAGTGAGGTTGGGAGTTTGCTGTTTACCATGGCCGAAGCCTTCGGCCCCGTGGCATTAACAGTGTGAGCCCGGGCGTTTAGCAGTCTCATTCAGTCGCCTGCGGGCGCTTTGATTTTCCCCTATGGCTACCTCCTTTTTCGGTGTAGGGCATATGCACGCTGTGTGTTCTCCAGTTCCCCTGCGGGGGGGACACACCGTTTCTTCCCTGTAAAAAAAAAAAAAAGAAGCTGTCCTGCCACGGCTGAAGCCTTTGGCCCCGTGGCATCAGCAACCGAGCTTGGGCGGTCAGTCGCCCTTCTTCAAGCTCTGCTCCCTGTATGCGGTCCTGGTGGCCAGCATGTTTTGACGCATTTCTAGGGTGCTTTGGATCCCTCCGGGGAACCATCTCCCTAGGCGTCTCCAGGGTCGGGTCGCGCCTTTTTTCCCCATTGCTGGGTATACTCGCCTTCTGAGGAAGGTTCTACGCGTCACTGGGTTGTGGTCTGTCTCCTCGGGAGCCACTTCCCGGTGCGTAGTAGTAGCTCCAGCCGTGCTCTGGCCTAGGCTTCGCGGTTGTTGTAGCTCGATGCGTGATGGACCCCTTAGGCAGGTGCCTTAAACCAGACCGTTTCAGGAGTCCCTTTGAAACAGGGTTGCGACTCTAGAACGTACGGATCTGGTACCGGGCAGCACTGTAGTGCTTATGTCCCCGTTGGGTTTCGGTTCACCTTGCCTACGCCTCGTGCCTTCGGATCTTGGCGGTTTCACAGGTTTATGGTTAACTCCTACGCATGGTGTGAGCTCCCAGCTTCCCTGAGGGGGGGAGCCACGATTGTGCCGCGTAGTAAGTTCCTGGGAGTACGCTGTCCTACCACGACCGAAGCTTTGGCCCCGTGGCATCAGCAGTTGAGCTTGGGCGGTCAGCCGCCTTTCTCCAAGCTCTCCTCCCGGCATATGGTCCTGATAACCAGCGAGTTGTGACTCGTGTTCCCTGTTGCTGGGCGTACCTACCTTCTGAGGAAGGTTCTACGCGTCACTGGGTTGTGGTCGGGCTGCTACTAGGAGCCACTTCCCGATGCGTAGTAGTAGCTCCAGCCGTGCTCTGGCCTAGGCCTGATGGTTGTTGTAGCCCGGTATATGATGGACCTCCTTGGCGATAAGGTGACCCCTGGGCAAGTGCCACAAACCAGACCATTTCGAGGAGTGCCTCAAGTCAGGTTTAACTCTCACTACTTGCGGATCTGGCCGGGCAGCACAACGGTGCTTAAGTCCCCATATGTATTCCGGGATCACCTCGCCTACGCCTTGTTACCTTCGGGTTTTAGGCGGTCTTGTGGTTGGGTGACTGCTCCTCGGCTGGCGCTGCGATGCGCATTTTGTCGGTGGCCCTCTCTGAGGGCCGCCACCTTGGGCGTCTTGGGGTCATTTTGTGGTTGACACTCCCCAGGTTCGCTACTGGGCCGAGAGCCGCTACCGCAGCCGCGGAGTTCCGGTTCACAACTGAGGTCGTGAGTCCGGTCTCCTCACTGAGGGGGTCTCCCGCAGGTTTTAAGGTTACTCTCCCTGGCTGAGGCTAGGAGAGCGCAAGGGCCGCTTTGCGGTTCCTCCTCCTGCGGGGGTTTTTCCCTCTCGTCATGGGTCAGGAGGTCTGCAGCCCAGTGGGAGCATTGGGTATGGCTCTCCCGGGCTGAGGCCCGACGAGCCATGCAGATCACTCAGTAGGCAGGTTCTAGCTGAGGCTATCTGGCCGTGGGAGACTGGTCTTCCTGAGGGTACCAGAACATCTCCACTAGAGCACTTGGGGCATGCTTTCCGCTAGGGTGGCGTTGGTATAGCGTTCCCATAGCGATGACGCAGCTCGAGTTCCCTTGAAAGGGAACGTCTCAGGTTACGTATGTAACCATAGTTCCCTGAGAGGGAACGAGACGCTGCGTCATCAGCTTTAGCCCTAGCTCTCCCGCATGCCGCGCTTGTTTCAGACGTTCGCAAGCTGTCGGTGCCGGTTTCGGCTTGCCTTTTGTTTCCTGGCTCATGACGTCATCCGCGTCATTCTCACAGGTGTTTTCTATTGTGCTTCAAGAGTTGATGACGCGGGGGCGTTCCCATAGCGATGACGCAGCGTCTCGTTCCCTCTCAGGGAACTATGGTTACATACGTAACCTGAGACGTTTTCTTTGTTTAAAAGATCATTCACGCCAATCAAAAATGACAGAGAAAAAGACAAAATCATATTTACATTCATTGTTAAGTTTATAGGATTTTGTAATCTATAATGATGTTAAATAACATCTAAAGCTATAAATGATGTTTTATTAACAAAGTTCGGGAGGAGCACGTTCAAATGATTAACACAACCAACACGTCATCAGCAATTACACCTCATCCTATCAGCAGGAGAGGAAGCATGTATATATAGACATGTTTGACTCACCTACAGCTCTTTGACATTTTTCGGCATCCCTCCACCACCCCAACTCCTCACACTTAATTGTTCCTATCAAAGTCAGGATACGGGGGGAGTGCTCCAGGTTCGGGCTAAATACCGAGCTCGGAGCCCTCTCCTCGGACAGCATGCCAAATATGCTTACCATTTATTGCTCCTGAATCATTTGTAAGTGTGAACTCGTGAATCTAAAGGTAGCGAAGAGCATCTGGAAGAATATTTTACATAGAATAATAAAATACAGAACGGCTTGTAGAAATTCTAAACATTTCATTAAGGGATCATATCATGAAAAAGTATAAGACAGATAAATAGATATTTGGTCATTTAACTTGCAATAGACTTTGTATTTTGACATTTTGTCCCAAGAAACAAATTAATCACGAGCAATTTATCATAAAGGTGCCAACAATATTAGCTTTAATGAAAATAAGTACAAAGTAGTATAGTGGTTAGTGTAAGAAAAATTAAAAATTAAATTATATATGCTTATATAACATGACCCCTTCATTAAAATAATACATTTGAATTTCTAAAGCCAATGTTCTAACTGCAGAACTTCCTGAATTGAAATTTCAGTTCAGCACACAGTCAAATTTCCTCAATCTGGAAAAAAGAGGTTTTTGTCAGGGTTGAAATGCTGAGTGTGCATTAGAGGAAATCTGAAGTGTATGTGTACCGACAGGAGGACAGCGTGGTGTGTGACAGCAGCCAGTTGTCTGGCCAAAGCAGCAGCTACAGGCTTCTATGAAGCAGATAATAGATCTGGACAAATATCAGGTCAGGTATGCACACTTAGCAGAGTGTGGGTTTAGGGCTATAACGCACACACGCACACATACACAAAACACACACACACACACACACACACACACACACACACACACACACACACACACACACACACACACACACACACACACACACACACACACACACACACACGTTAGGTTTCGGTATCTTTGTGGGGACTCTCCATTGACAATTATTTTTATACTCCATAAACTGTATTATTTATCCCCTAACCCTACATCTACCATCACAGAAACCTTTTTGCATTTTTTAATTTTTCGAATAAGCATAATTTTTGTATGCTTATTAATTTCACTCATTGGGACCACGTGCTGTTCCCCACAATGCAGCTGATTTTAGATTTTACTATCCCTGTGGGGATATTTGGTTAAAAAGTATATTATACACACACATGCACACACACACACGCACACACACACACAAAGAATCAGGACATAGTGCAGCAGAACTATTAGACATTTGACAACTGGTCTCAGATGGTGCACCCAATGATCCAAGGACAGGTTATTGACTTTGTGATGCATATTGCACAGTAAAATGAGGAAAGCTGGCTGAAATTACAAGTCTTAACATAACTGGCTGGCTTGCTCAATGAGTCAGGGTGCACAGATTATTCAAACCCACCAGGGATTTCTTCTGCGTTTTCTATATAGTCTCTATAAGCATTTTAGCAAGCATCTCTAACAATTATAAAGTCCTCTTTCAAATGTTAGGGCTGTCTAGTCATTTCAGTGTTTGGTTATTAGTTCAGACATGAGCCATGCAAATGAGCAGTCCAGGTGCACACAGATTTCATTGCTATCAATCACAACAAAGATGTTGTGTATGTGTATGTGTGTGGGTGACTGGCACTTAGAAAGATGAATATTTTGCCTTGTGGCATCAGTGTAGTCGAATGACAACATTTAGAAGCATCTAGTCAGTACGAGAATAGTTTTCTTACAAACTCACCATAACATGAGGTGACACTCAGTTTGATGCCCTTGCAGATGATTATGACTGACAATCACAGCAACTGAATGTGCAGGAGGTTGATGTACAGTCTATTCTGTCAATGAAGTGGTAAACTGTTGTATATGACTTTTACTGTGTAAAAACATTGTACAAGGACAAGATGATAGCATGCCATGTCTGCTATGTATGCCGCTTATAATCTATATAATGCAACACATTTTTGTTATTTAGAACATTTTCATTCTTTGAAAAAAAAAAATATATATTTTGAATGCCCTGGATGCTTTTGTGAATCCATCCCATAAGCTACATAAAATTAAAAATAGCTGCAATTCAGAAATTGGACTAATTCTGACCTTAGTATTATTAGTATTATGATTATTTCAATTTGCATTTAATTTGCTTTAAATTTGTTTATCAGACATTTTTTTCCACTGAGCAACAAATTATCCAAATTTAATCATAAAGGTACCAACAATATTAGATTTACTGCAAAGTAGTATAGAAAAATAATATTTTAAATAGTAAATAGTAGTATTTAAATCAATAAATAATCAATCAAAATGTATGATACCTTTATTGTCAAATATTATTTGAAATTAAGATTTGATATATGTAATAGAAAACAAAAACTTTGCTCTGTCCTAATTCAAGTACATAGTGATCTTTAAATACATCAACATAAACACAGTTTACCAAGATGGCAGCTGAGTGAAGAAAACTGTCCTTAAATGGACTTAGCAGAACTACTGCATTTAAACTACTAACATGATTAAGTAGTTATAACAAATAAGTTATACAGACCAAGTATAAAACAAAAAGATAACAATGGTTTCTTGTATACCAAAGAAATGAATGAGGCACAATTAAGCCCACACAATTCAGCCCATGCCAACATAAGCAATTTGTTTTGCTCAGTGTTCACAGAAATGCTGGAAGTCCCTCTATTACCTAGTTACCTGGAACCCCTGCGTACAGGCCCATATGGAGTCCCATTCTAACAGGCAGTCACAACAGACACAAGCTAAAGATTCGCAACCGCTCAAAAATCTAGTCGTTTTTCTCCACCAAAACATTTGTCTTAACATTATTGTTTCATGCAAATAGTAATCTCTTTGTCTATGAATCTGTATAAATCAGAAGATCAGTGGGATTGGACGTTTTCCAAGTTATGACATCATCACATGCATGACTCAGACGCAACGCTCCCCAAACGCCGGAGAACATCAGCTTCCATACAGCAACGTGCTGAGATATTAATGAGCTTATAGTTTAACTGATTATGTGAGAGCTAATCTGCTGTTTACAAACAGCAGCAGACGGGATTTTACAGGTGAGAAGCTAAACAAACTGGCGTGGCGGTGATTGTAAATTGTTCCCACCTCTCGGGTTTATTCTAAAATAAAATACAAATTTTAATCTAGAAATCTGAGTTTAAATAAACTAATAAAGGAAAAGTAAATGTAAAAGCAGATAACTCACCCCTCTCACAGGAGCGGGCCCAGTAACCAGTGCCTGTGCAGTCACAGATAAAGCGATTCCATCCTTCTTTGCACACGCCTTTGTTCTTGCACGGATAGCTGTCGCACTGCTTGACTGGCATCTTGTTGCAGGAAGGTTTGATGCCTGCTCCATTCTGGGCCTCCGCAATTTGTCTGATGTCCTTACTGCGACCGTCAATGAAAAGGTCCCGAATGCATCCCACATAGCCGTAGTTTAGCATGGCGGTCCATAGTTCGGTGGGAAGGATCAGACCAGCTCGGTTATCAGGGAGACCACCTAGGTACATGTCCCCCTCCAGGTCCAGGATCTCATTTTCTCCACTGGCGGTGAACGGAGTGCGACGGCTGTTAACAGATATGGTGCCTGGGAATAATCAAAAAGAGACAAAGATTGTATGAGCAATCGTTCAAAAATAAAATACATTCACAGTTATTGTTAGTGGTCCAAAAACATTTATCATTTTAGGTGTGTGTTTAACATGTAAAATGTCCCTAAAAGGATTTTAATCTGACAAAACTCAAACTGCAATCTTTGCTAATGGAAATGTAATAAAATAAGATTAAAAAAGAAATATTAGGTCAAAAACTTATTATAACTTATTAAAACTTACTATTGTAGTTAAAGGGTGTTCACCCAAAAATAAAAACCTGTCATCCTTTACTCACCATCTTTTTGTGTTACACAGCACATCTGAGCTTTCAAAAGAACCAATGAGGTTCGTTCTCATGTGTTACGCAGAACATTTGAGCTTCTGCAAGAACCAATGAGGTTCATTCTCATGTGTTACTCAGAACGTTTGCGCTTCTGCAAGAACCAATGAGGTTCATTCTCATGTGTTACTCAGAACGTTTGCGCTTCTGCAAGAACCAATGAGGTTCATTCTCATGTGTTACTCAGAACGTTTGCGCTTCTGCAAGAACCAATGAGGTTCATTCTCATGTGTTACTCAGAACGTTTGAGCTTCTACAAGAACCAATGAGGTTCATTCTCATGTGTTACTCAGAACGTTTGCGCTTCTGCAAGAACCAATGAGGTTCATTCTCATGTGTTACTCAGAACGTTTGAGCTTCTACAAGAACCAATGAGGTTCATTCTCATGTGTTACTCAGAACGTTTGAGCTTCTACAAGAACCAATGAGGTTCATTCTCATGTGTTACTCAGAACGTTTGAGCTTCTGCAAGAACCAATTAGGTTCATTCTCATGTGTTACTCAGAACATTTGAGCTTCTACAAGAACCAATGAGGTTCATTGTCATGTGTTACTCAGAACGTTTGAGCTTCTGCAAGAACCAATGAGGTTCATTCTCATGTGTTACTCAGAACGTTTGAGCTTCTGCAAGAACCAATGAGGTTCATTCTTATGTGTTACGCAGAACATTTGAGCTTCTACAAGAACCAATGAGGTTCATTGTCATGTGTTACTCAGAACGTTTGAGCTTCTACAAGGGACCACTGATATAAAGCAATCATAGTCAGTAGCAGTCTCTTCATAAAATTTGTACTAAAACACTCAATTCACATTAGTGAAAAAGGGGTAGTTGCGTGAACTGTCAATGGAGGGACTGGTATATCTCCAATTTCATTTAAAATATATAATATATATAAAATATTCTGAAGATGAACAAAAGTCTTACAGGTTTGGAATGACATGAGGTTAAGTTTTTTTTTTCTTCACTTTTGGGTGAACTAACCCTTTAAGTACAAAAATTATTAAAGCTAAAACAAAAACAGAAACTGAATCGAATTGTTACAAAGACTAAAAGTTAAATGTCATCTTTAATGGTAAAAATGCTTTATAAAGTAAATATTTTTTTAAATGAAGGCAATGTTAAAATATTTTCAAAGTACATGTTGTTTCCCCTTTTTAATGTGGAAAGACTGTAAATTAAACTACGGTAAATTACTGTGCTGCATAATCCAACAGGGTTCAGACTCTCAGACAGTCCGTCCTGTGTCTCCCCTGTGCACAAGAGACAAAGATAGGGATTGAATGACCATCCATAGACTACGAGATAGAGGGAGTGAGGGGCTATGAGAGGATTATTTTCTATTTATGACCTCATAGAGACTGTGTGAATCTTGTAAAGCGGTGTCTCTCATTTAGACACGTAGATGTAAACAAAGCATTCCATGTGGGGAACCAGGGATCAATGGGAATAATCTCTTCAGAACTGACACTGGTCCAGTCACCCACATGGCTCTGTCTAAAACCTTGCATTATTGATATCCTACAAGACCTCCCAAGAGCCCTGTGCTATGAAGTGATATGGAGCAGTCGTCGATCGATTCAGAAACAGAGTGCCAGCGATTCAAGGGCAATGGAAGAAAGAAAGAGGTGAATGAGGATACAGAGACAGATAGAGGGATAAAACCTAATAGAAAGTTCTGTCAAAGTAGATGTGAAATGAAAATGTCAGCAAGCTTTGGACTAAATGTGTCCATTATTGGTGACTAACCACTGCTTTTTGTTTAAAGCTGTTATCTTTGGCCTGCAGAGCTTAACGGCTATGGAAAACACACAAGCAATTACAGTATCCAACCGATTTAATAATTAAACAAAGTAGAAGTTCTTCATGTGCTGAAAGTTAAAAATTGGTTTTAAAAATAAGACAAAATTTATCACAATGTCTTTATTTCTAAGAGCATAATACCCACATTGAAAAGGAAAATATGGATATTTCTCTTGACTTTCACTTATAATGTTAGTGAGTGTTTCGGTCATTTCTGTCACAATTTAGATATACAAGGCGTGGGAGGGGGGGGGGGGGGGGGTGGGGGGGGAATTTAGTGTGTGATTCTTAGAATTATACTTTGAACTGAAAATTTAATTTTGCATGTGAAACAAGTCTTTAAATAAATAATAATAAATTATTATTAAATATTATTATTATTGATACTACTATTATTAAAATATTTCTAATTCATTTATATTTAATTACTTTGCTTTTTTATCCTAAGCAATGAATGAGAAAAATGACATTTATCATAAAGGTACCAACAATATTAAATTTTACTGCAATAGAGAGTAGTGCAGAAGTAAAATAAATTAATATATGCATGTACGTACTGGATGCAAATAATTTATCAAATGTATTAAACATGGAATAAAGAACCCTTAAGTATTCGTGAGTGTATTAGTCTGAGTATCCACACACTGACCTGATCTTCCATCTCGCTGAATGTCCACATGGTACCAGGCCCCGTCGTTCACCTTGTTTTGTGTGGCTTTCACTTTGATAGTCCCAGAGCCCATGTCCAGAAGCAGGTACAAACTTCCATCCAGAAGCTCCACTGCAAAAAAGTCCACTTTTGTATTCTTTTGGCTACGGGAGTCCTTTCTTTCCTGCGGCTTCCCGTGGGTGAAGAGAATAAGGCCGTTTGGTTCAGTGGTACGGAAGTCAAAGGAGATGGAGCCCATGCGTTTGGTGTTCCACTTGGGTAGGCTGATATAAGCCTCGGGCGTCTCAAACGAGATGGGGTCCAGGGTGGCCACATTCTCGCACCTGAACACCACATCTCCCTGGATCTTCATTTTGGGGTCCACGATGCGGGCAAGCCGGGAGAGTTCCAGCCTGATGTCATTGTTTTTGTAGACAACCTGAGTGGATGCAAACAAACAATGAGTGAATGATGACGTTTGATATATCTTTATCTGGTTTTCGAAGATAATGAACATGAATATGCATTTTTTTATGCTGGATGATAAATAGAGACACCAACAAATGTGACTTTATTCAAATATGACCTGTGATAATACCAATAGGCCAGGCCACTGCCTGAAAATGACTGTCTCTCAGTGGTAATTGACTCAGGCTGCGCTGGCACAAGCATGTGGGTCTGGTTTCCTTGATAACTATGGTAATGGGTTGACAAAGCTGCAATGGCACTTTCTGTCACAAAAGCTCTAAAAGAGTCCTGCCCCCTGCCTGCTATCCAAATCTGACATCGTGCTCTGGGTCCTAGTGCCTGTCAGTTAAAGGTAAGACACCAGTCATGTGCTCTTAGCATGTGCTTAGAGTTTTATATGTGGTAAAGGGCTATTTTCAGCAAATTTTTGTGCCTCACTATTATGGCACAGTCTGACCATACACTGTATTTAATACAGATTAAACCAGCATAGAGCATACTGAATCTGCAAATACCACAGAAATGTGCTGGGGTGTGAAATTGCCCGTTCAAGCTAATTTCTCCTAGGGAAGGAGATCTTTTTTTGCGGGCATATTTTTAGAACATCACAAGCGATCGTCGCAAATGCTCCAGCCCTGATATTGCAGTTAATCCTGGAGTTTGCAGGGCGAAAATCAAACATCCTCTCAGGTGCAAGAAGGACAGAGCGGAATGGAAGGATTATGTTATGTTCCTGAAGAAAAGTCACTGCGATTTCCAAGCTTTTCTCTTCTGTCGTGTTTCTTATCTGATAGATCATAAATGTCATTCTCCCTTAGGGGGATCCATTTCTCAGACAAAGCCATACATTACTTCTGCGCATCTCATACAAACATCGTCATTTCTCTCCACAAGACTAAAACTGCTAGCTGAGGTCTCTTATTGTTCTTTCAAAAAGAGTATTTCCACTCTGTAAACCATCATGCCGCTGTCAGATAGATTGGCGTACCAGGCTCTGTTAAAGCACTAACATCATGAAGGTAAGACTACTTCACCTGCAGAATCACAGACATTTCAAGCACTTATTGGTCTGAATCTGGAGACTGTATTGTGGATGTCCATGTCTCAAATATATATAGACTGTGCTTTCTTGAAATCAACTGTATTATATCAGCTGGAATTTTTGAAATTCATATAGCCCCCTCATGATTTTAAAATGTATATACTATAATTTAAATGTATTGGGGTCTGTAAATCATTTGACCAGTACAGTAACAAAATACAGTAGAACCCCGACTTACGAAAATAATCCGTTCCGAGGTTGGCTTTGTAAGTCGATCTTTTCGTAAGTCGGTCAGGCTTTTACATGTAAATTGGCTAATCCGTTCCAAGCCCTACGAAAACACCAATTTAATTTAATTTAATAATAAAGCTATGCTTGTTCAGTGTGGTATGACGAGCACATCCCAGCTTCATACTTCTCAATTATCTCCCTTTTCGTCTCCATGGAGAGCATCCTCTTCTTCCCTTTCACTTTCACTTTCATCGTGAAATGGGAGAGGAACGCCGCTACGCAGAGGCTGGTGGGAGCGATGCTGACCAATAGGAGAGCAGGATGCTGCAGCGAAAGCGTCCGAGCTGGGAGCAGTGTTGCCAGATTGGGTGGGTTCCCGGCAGGTTTTAATCTGTAGTTGGGCTGGAAATCTTCAGTCCAATCTGGCAACGATGGCCGAGAGACAGCCAATAGGAGAGCGGGACGATTGGTGCGAGTTTCCGGGCCAGTGGCGCGCGAATTTCAAAACAAAACTCTGAAATCGTCGCCTCGGCTGAGATTTCGTTTTTCGCATCTCGATCATTTTGTCGTTACTCGGGTGAAAAAAACCCCGAAATCTTTTATCGTACGTTGAACTTTTCATACGTAGAGCGTTTCGTAAGTCGGGGTTCTACTGTATATTTAAACAAAGTTAAAATTGTTAACGCATTTAAAGCACCCACACTTTCCCCCAGATCTACGGGTCATCTTACATTTCATACAGTTGGTTGATGACAAATATGAAGCAGGGCAACAACTCACTGTGTAAATAAGTAAGCCATTAAGTAAATATTCTGTTATATCTTAGACACAAATATTGTTTGTTTTAGCTCAATTTTGCCAACAAAAATATTACCTGTGAAGCCAGAGTATAACTGTGGTGCATCTCAGAGCAACTTGTGTTTTTTTTTTCTGAATAAATCCGCATTTTGAGAGAATCCATCAGGTGAAACAAAGATTATCACTAATAATTAAATAAATATTTAAAATAGGCTACTGTCTTTATGTTGTTTCCACATTTAATCACCAAATTAATGTAGTATATACTATAAACACTCTCACACACACACACACACACACACTCACACAGATTCATTGGAAATCATTGAACCATCAGAAAGATTATAGATTATATGTTCAACATATAATAGATTATATGTTCAACATATAATCCTTGCACACATATCATAGGCCCAAATTTGACCTTCAGGATTTCAACATGACTGAAAACTGCCAGACACTGATTAGATAATGATTGCTGTTATTTGTAACATTATCATTTCTATTTATCCTGTCTGGTGCATTTTTCATCACCTGAACCATATTTTATCTTGCAAATTGTCCACAAGACCAGGGACAACCATAGTCTCTGACACAAATTGATACTCTGCAATTTGGTCCATTCTATGGCATTGTCATTTTGATGTGTTCAGGCGGCCCATAAAATGTCAGCAAGTTAATAAAGCTGATGAACCGCTCATAAATGTGAAATAACCGCACCCTTCCTAGAGTCTTGATTTTGTAACCTAGCTCACAAATCCTATTTCAATAGTCTAAAATGTTAAACCTCTTCCCTGAAATTATTCAATTGCATTAATTGACTTTTGGAACCTGGTGCAAACCATAGAAGGAAAGCAAAAAATGTCACTCATATAAAAAAAGAAGCATTTCCGCTGAGAACAAATATTTGCAGTCTTGGGAGAACAGAGGGGTTACTAGGAATAGAGTGTCCATAGAAATCTGACATTTTAATATAATGCCAGGGGTTTATCTAACAACACCTGGTACATATTTTTGCAGGGAAGGCAAGCAGGTGTAACTGAGACTTCATCTATAGATAGACATGAGAAAACCCACACTAAGGATCTGTCTATCTCAGTCTTATGGATTCGGCCACGAGGGAATGTAAGGATTGACTGCTTCCAGACAAAGAAAGAAATCCGTTTGAGTGTGTGGATGGACAAAAAATTTCATCAGGCTGTTATCTTGCCGTGCAGACTCATCTTGCCATGCAAAAATAAACTGGGAAAAGAGAAACAAAAAATGGATAGAGCGATCTTTCTTATGTAAGCCATTGCTGTCCAACTAAGCTATTATCAACCACAGAAGCAATATATTCTTGCCAAAGCTTCTAATAAAAAAGTTTGATAAAAAAAAAAAAAAACATGGCATAATAAACGTTAGTCAGACTAGAAATTATCATTTGTTTATGTCAAATTAAGGCAGCATCGCACACTTTATGTCTAAGAGAGTCCTTCAATGCACTATACAAATCTTCATTAAAAAAACACCCCAATTATAAATTCAGTTATATTACATTCAACACTGAAAAATTATTATTTTAAAGATGCAGTATGTAACATTGAGGTGCACTGTGTTGTCCACTAATTGGCAACCCGGTGTCTAAATATTATTGGGAAAATTGGCAGTGGACAGGATCAAACAGACCATTGTATGCTTTAATACAGTCAAAAAATAAAAATAAACTAAATATATAAACATAAAAAAAAACTTTAGTTATTGAATTAAATAAAACGTCTCAGGTTACGTATGTAACCATAGTTCCCTGAAGAGGGAACGAGACGCTGCGTCGAACGCTTGGGGAATCCTTGGATGATGTCCGCGCGAAGCACAATATGTAAACTTCCGGCGCGCGCGCGTGAGTGACAGACGCAGATCGGTGACGTCACGAACCAGTTGATAAAAGAGCGCCGGAACCCGGAAGCGGCAGCTTAGAGTTTGTCTGAAGCAAGCCCGGAAGGCGCGAGGAGCTGAGGCCAAAGACGCAGCGTCTCGTTCCCTCTTCAGGGAACTATGGTTACATACGTAACCTGAGACGTTCCCTTTCAAGGGAACTCGCGCTGCGTCGAACGCTTGGGGAACGATATACCAACGCCACCTCAGTGACGAAGGCCGACGAGTGTCTCGTAGCTCACTACGAGAGGACCCGTGTTCCCGGAGCGGAGTTGAGGTCAAGCTGGTAAAACCTCAGAAAAGTATGCGGGGAAGACCACCCTGCCGCATCACAAACATCAGATAACGACACACCAGATATAAGGGCCTTAGAGGCAGCCACGCTCCTAGTAGAGTGGGCCCGGACCCTCAGAGGAGAGGAGGATCCGGCCGACTCGTAAGCCAGGGTGATAGCCTCAACTATCCACCTGCTTAAAGTAGATTTGGATGCAGGGGCCCCCTTGGGGGTCCCAAAGCAAACAAACAACTGGTCAGACTTACGCCAAGGGGCAGACCTATGGACATAAGTGTCCAGTGCTCGCACTGGACAGACCTTGTTTTTAAATTCCTGGTCCTGGTCACCGAAGGGGGGAGGGCAGAAGGCCTGCAGTACTATAGACCTGGCCACATGAGTGGGCACTTTGGGCACATAGCCTGGCCTGGGATGGAGGAAGGCTTTCACCATCCCAGGCGCAAACTCAAGGCAAGAGGGAGCTACAGAAAGCGCCTGTAGATCCCCAATTCTCTTTAGCGATGTTATAGCTAACAAGAATAAGGTTTTTAAAGTGAGGAACTTTAGTGGAACCTCATCCAACGGTTCAAAGGGTGCCTGGGACAACCCCTGGAGTACCAGGGATAAGTCCCAGGCAGGAACCTTGGTCTGGACTGCAGGCCTCAGCCTAATGGTACCACGGAGGAAGCGTGTGACGAGGGGGTCCCGGCCAATGGACACGCCACCCAGAGGTACGTGGTAAGCCGCAATGGCAGCCACGTAAACCTTCAGGGTGGACGGGGACAACCCTACAGCGAATCTATCTTGCAGGAACTCTAGCACTTTGCCAATGTGACAGGTAACTGGGTTCACCTGCTTCTCGCTACACCAAGAAGTGAAAAGTCTCCACTTCAGGGTGTACAGCTTCCTCGTGGAGGGAGCTCTGGAGTGGAGGATGGTCTCAACAACCTCGGTCGAGAGACCAGAATCTATGAGCTGGGCCCCCTCAGAGGCCAAGCCCACAGTTTCCAAAGTTCTGGGCAGGGGTGAAGAATCGAGCCCGCTGCCTGAGACAGGAGGTCCACTCGAACTGGGATCTCCCAGGGGACCCCGTCCAGCAGGGAAACAAGATCCGCAAACCACACTCTGCCCGGCCAACGCGGAGCAACCAGTGTGAGACGGACCTTGTCCCGGCGAACTCTCTCCAGAACTCCCGGGAGCAGAGCAATCGGGGGAAATGCGTACAGACATAGCCTCGGCCATGTCTGGACCATGGCATCCAGCCCGAGTGGGGCTGGATGCAGGAGTGAATACCACAGAGGGCAATGCGTTGATTCTTCGGACGCGAACAGATCTACTTGTGCCCGGCCGAATCTGAACCAAATCTGCTCCACCACCTCTGGGTGGAGCCTCCATTCCCCGGGCCTCGGCCCCTGTCTCGACAGGACGTCTGCTCCCACATTCTGGGTCCCAGGGATGTGAACTGCCCGTAGATGGAGCAGTCTCCCTTGGGACCAGAGGAGGATCTGCTGCGCCAGTTTGTATAGTGGTCGCGAACGTAGACCCCCCTGACGATTTATATAGGAGACCACAGTGGTGCTGTCGGTCTGAACAACCACATAATGGCCCCTGAGGTCTGGGAGGAACGCTTGAAGCGCCCTCCAAACAGCCATCATCTCCAGCAGGTTTATGTGCCAGGACAACTGGTGTTTGTGCCACAGACCCTGGGCAGAGCGATCCCTCAGGACCGCTCCCCAACCTGTGAGGGAAGCATCCGTCGATAGCATGACGCGTCG
This sequence comes from Rhodeus uyekii, assembly GCA_037043235.1. Classification (NCBI taxonomy): domain Eukaryota; kingdom Metazoa; phylum Chordata; class Actinopteri; order Cypriniformes; family Acheilognathidae; genus Rhodeus; species Rhodeus uyekii. Next base: position 2,142,861 of record JAWRVZ010000056.1, read on the forward strand.
ACAAGGAGCTCCCAACGCAGGTCCTTGAGACAGAAACCAGGGTTTCTTCCACATATCCAAGGCACGTAGGCATCGCCGCGTGACCTTGATAGTGCGGAAAGGGTTGCCCCTCGGGGAAAACCCTCTGGTTCTGAGCCACCACTGTAATGGCCTCATGTGTAGCAGCCCGAACGGGATGACGCTGGAAGCTGCTGCCATGAGGCCCAGCACTCGCTGAAAGTGTTTTACAGTGATGGACTGGCCTATTTTGACTTTCTTCACGGTTGACAGAATCGAATCGATGCGGGCGGGGGATAGTCGCGCCGTCATCGAAACCGAGTCCCATATCACGCCTAGGAAGGTGGTTCTCTGAAGAGGAGAAAGCACACTCTTCTTTGCGTTCAACCTCAACCCCAGCACTCTCATGTGTGCGAGAACAACATCTCGATGCTGAACCGCTAACTGCGGCGACTGGGCAAGAATCAGCCAGTCGTCGATGTAATTCAAAACTCTTATGCCTTGGAGGCGCAAAGGGGGTTAGCGCTGCGTCCATGCATTTCGTGAAAGTGCGGGGTGATAAAGCCAGGCCGAATGGAAGTACTTGATATTGGTACGCCTTCCCCCCAAAGGCGAACCTGAGGTACTTCCTGTGCTGTGGAAGGATGGAAATATGAAAATATGCGTCCTTCAGATCGATAGTGACGAACCAGTCCTCGGACCTGATCTGTGCCACTATTTGTTTCAAAGTCAGCATCTTGAATTTTAGCTTCATGACCGAGCGATTCAGAAGGCGCAAATCCAGGATGGGCCGCAGTCCTCCATCCTTCTTTGGAACGAGGAAGTAGCGGCTGTAAAAGCCTGACTCCCTGTTTGAGAGGGGTACATGTTCTATGGCCCCTTTCCTCAGTAGAGAATCTACCTCCTGCTCCATTACCAGAGCCTACTCGGGGTCCACCACCGTGGGTAGAACCCCATTGAACCTGGGCGGGCGAGACCCAAACTGGATCGAATACCCTTTCTTTATAATTTGCAGGACCCACTGAGAAACCTCTGGAAGACATGTCCATGCCGGCAGAAATTCTACTAGGGGAACCAGCCTCTCGAGGCTGGCCTCTGGTGTCTGTGTAGCACACCCGCCAGGGCCCGGTTTTCTGGGGAACACCTGGAGTGAATGCTCTAGGACCCTCCTTGGAGGGGGCGACCTCCTCAGTGCAACCGGTGTAACGGGCGGCAACTGAGGAGGGTCGCCTCCAAGAGGCCCGGCGCGTCTGGCGTCAGGACCTCTTCGAGGTAGCCTTCTTGGCGAGGATGACGGTCCTCAGATCCGTCCTCCTGCCCGAAGGCTGAGGCTGGGAGCGCCTGCCCGACCCCCCGGTTTTCTGGGGAGGTTGGCGGGTTGAGACGCTCTGCCTTTGAGCGGCCCGCTGCACATATGAGGAGGCCTGGGGCTGTGGCTGGCTCACAGCCCCAGGCTGAGGGCGGCGAGGCAGGAGTACATTGAACGCCACCTGCTGCTTTGCCGCCTCCTGGAACTTCTCGACGACCGTTTTCACCGAATCGCCGAAAAGCCCAGAAGGCGACAGAGGGGCGTCCAACATAAAATTTTTCTCCTTGTCCTTTAGAGACGTCAAATTTAACCACAGGTGCCTCTCCGTGGCCACACAGGCTGCCATGGAACGACCAATAGAGGCAGCCGTCTCCCTGGTGGCCCGTAGGGACAGATCTGTGGCTTTACGTAGCTCAGCCACAGCCTGTGGACCAATGCCTCCGCCCTCATCGAGGTCCCCCAACAATTCTGCTTGGTAAGCCTGAAGCAGGGCGGTGGTGTGAAGACACGCCGCTGCCTGGCTAGCTGCAGAATATGCTCTGCCCACATGAGCTGATGTAACCCGCATAGGTTTAGTGGGCAGCACCGGGACTTTAAGCGATGACACCGAGGGCGGAGAGAGGTGGCTCGCAAGCGCCTCCTCCACCTTCGGCATCGCGCCATAACCATACTCTCGCGCACCAACCAGAGTGGCATACATATTATTTTGTGGCGTAAACACTCTGGAGGTGGCTGGCCTCTTCCAGGATCTAGACACCTCAGTGTGCAGATCCGGGAAAAAAGGCAGGTCCCGGCGAGGGGGAGGGACCCGCACTGGCAGAAATCGTTCATCCAACTTGCTTCTCTTTGGACGAACGACAGTGCTTTCCGCTGGCCACTCAATACTTAACGTGGCCACAGCGCGAGTCACCACCTCGAGCAATTCCTCATAAGCTGGGGAGGAGGTTGGCGAATCCTCACTCTCCGCGTCGACACTAGCAACGTCTAACTCCTCGGAGCTAGACAATTGCAGTGCCGGTGCTTCAGCTTGGTCGGAAGTAACCGCCCTCGAGCGTGCTTCCGAAACCATGCATGAAGCACTGGATCCACCGGGTAAGGGCTGAGATAGGGGAGCGCCCGTCTCAGACCCCGCCGTCAGGTCCATTTGCGAACCCCATGACCTAGATCGCCGCAGAGCCTCAGCTGCTGCGGGACCCGAGCCCTGGGGAACGCGAGCCTGGCCGTTCTCAGAATCAAAAACCGCCAGGCGTAAGCGGAGCACCCGCAGCGGTAGTTGGCTGCAGTGATCACAGTCAGCACTCACGAGCGCTGACCTAGCATGCTCCGCTCCCAGACACATTACACATAACAAGTGCTCATCTCCCCCCGAGAGGAAACGAGGGCAAGGAGATGCGCACTGTTTAAATGCCTGGTTCGCCATAAACATAGATATTGTATATAAATATATATGGGAGATCCCTGATTTTTAAACTAGATCTGGGTTTTTCTCTCAAAATAACCAGCACACTCAACACACTCTCACACTGTGCTTGCGAAGACAAACAAAGCTGCCGCTTCCGGGTTCCGGCGCTCTTTTATCAACTGGTTCGTGACGTCACCGATCTGCGTCTGTCACTCGCGCGCGCGCGCGCCGGAAGTTTACATATTGTGCTTCGCGCGGACATCATCCAAGGATTCCCCAAGCGTTCGACGCAGCGCGAGTTCCCTTGAAAGGGAATGTAATTATTCTATTTAAATAACTGGATTTATTTATTTATTATTTAATTATTCTAATAAAATTGCATTACATTGCATTACAATTACAACGCACCAACTACTCTAATTAATTGAATATTTAAAATTCATAGTTAATCCAACATGTATTATTAATGTGTATTTGAGTATTGCATTGTTAGATTAACAATGCACTTGTCACACTCGGGTCATGTTGTTTCACTTCCGTCAACCTTCTGTGTATCTTCCCATGCCATTCCTGCACCTGTTGTGTCAATCACTCCCCTCGTTAGTCTCGTCAGGTGTTCCCCATCTCCTCATGTTTAAAAACCCTCCTGTGTGCTCATGTCTTTGTTGGTCGTTGATGATGTTGTGTTGTTGATTCCTAAGTGTGTGGATGTCTCCTTGTTCGCCGGAAGTTTATACACTATGAGTGCTGTTTTGTTTCAAGTTAAAGTGGTTTTGTTTTCAAGTTTCAGCATTCAACGTGTTTCCGAGTCTCCGCATGACACACGATCCTCCTTGTGTATGACAGCACTAATGACAAATTAGAATCAATTGACCGTTCGCAAAGACCCGCCCCCTTAAGTTACTGTTGCTTCGTACAACAAGTCACGGCGCTCTCAGGCTCTCAAACTGAATCACAGAACAAAAGGGACACTGACAACACACCGAAAAAGAAGACAGAACTGGTTACTTTTAATATACAACTTTTTTTTTTTGTAAGTCTCAACTTTAAAATTTAGTGATTTTAAAGAAACAATAAAATACTGTTTTGCAGCTTTTAATGTGTTGTGACAGATTGCTGTAGTGCCTCGTGAACCAATTATCTCTTCCTACTAGTTAATATATAGCATCAACAAGAATGAACATCAGAAAGAATCTTTTTTCAGCTGCGGAAAGACGTCAGTACACACCATTTTAAGTCCCTTAACATTAATCTACTCTCCTGAGCTCGTGTGTAATCTGAAGTGTTCAATATATTGTATCATTGTGCGTCAATTTTGCTGATGAAATATTGAAAATGTGTCTTTCTACAAAACACTAGTGGATTGAAAGTCAAATCAAATGCTGTCTACTCTCATTAACTGTAATGAGCATGAGATAAGAAAAAGGACATCTGCTTGAGTCTGTTGTAGTACCCATGCTGTTGAGCTGAGGACTGGAGGAGAAGCTATGCACATTCTCAGGGTCCTCCTCGTGCCCGCGGCCTTCTCACTGCATGTGCTGGGCCTGTAGTGACACCCGCATCCATCATCCACAGCTGTCTGCTTCTACTATAAATCTCTGCCTACAGTGCCTACCCACAACTCTCAAGGAATTAACAGCCCCCAGGTCAAACTTGGGAGAACACTTTGAAAACGGTATTGATTATTCACTAATCAAGCATGCCAGGTGGCCCTTTGTGGATGTTTTGCATGGGAGCTCGGGGCAATGAGGTGCAGAAAGGTCTAGATGGCCTAGTTGGACATGGTCAGGCAAACAGGCCAAGACTCGCTCAGCCAGACATTTGACTATCGGCGTAATAACATCTGGTCTGGTTTGCAGATCATAACCAACCACACAGTGCTAATTTTGTTCATTTCTATCAACAGCATTTTTTTTTCACTGACGAAAACAAGACAATAACTAAACAAAAAACAGTTTTGAATGACGAAAACTATGATGAAAATCTATTGACATTTTCATCAACAGTGTTAAAGAAGGACAATTTGGGAAGAGATCCAGTCAGAGCGGATGTCCTACATGAAACTCATACGATCATTTTTCTTATAACGGTTTTCTCTTGTGTGGTTGATTATTATTTTGTTTGTTTGTTTTTGTTCCTGCATAAGATTTATTACATTGAAATTAATTGTTTGAATTCAATAATTTTCAGATTTATTTGTCACTCATTTATTACTATTGTAAGGTATGTAAAAGGTAAATGTTTGCTGGACCTGGAATTAAAATAGTGACTTATTTGTCACAACAATATTTGACTTATTGTTCAATTTGATTTCTAAAATATAACTGATTAAATATCATCCTATATAAAGTCTATATGAAGGTGGTATTTAACCTTGGTACCGAACCCTTTAACTTTTTAAAGCCAAATACTATAAAAAAAACATAATATTATTTATATTAACAATTTAATTAATGTTTTCTCCAGGAGAATATAATGCATTTGGAAATTTTTGTGAAATGTTTCATTGATGCAGTATATAATTTAACTAAACCATTAGATTTAGTAGTAGATTTGAACGACTAAAATCTTATGGTATTCAGTCGACTAAAAACTAAAAGAATTCAGATGAATAAAATATAGCTAAAACTAAATCTACAATAGATTTTTTTGTTTTTACATTTTACTTAGGGGCAGGTGAATATGAGATCAGTGATACTGTAAAATTATAAAATTTTCCAAGTGTGAAAAAACAAACAAACAAAACACCTTTGCAGATGTTTTCCTCATTTGTTTGCAGTATACATCAGATGATCAGTGAAAGGTTGAATGAAGTGTAGTGGGAGGAATAGAACCAGGAAGTGGCTAAACTCAAATCACTGCTAGACCTCAACATTGAATTATAATGTAATTTTCCTCACTAACTCAGTATTGAACCCAATGCTAATGCTGATTAGCATGCTAGCATAAGAAACCTATAATCTTCACCTTCAGCAAGATCTTAGCCTTTATAAAATAATTATCATCAGCTCATTGTTGCTAGCCATATCTGATAGTTCACACAAATATACATTTTCATAATTTACATGCTGTTCCAGACCTGTATGACCTACCTTCTTCTTCAGAGAATAAATATATTTTGAAATATTTAATATTTAATTTAGCTTGTATTCATTTATTCTACATTTTAATTTTACTTCAAATTTTAGCACCTTTGCCATGTGCTTTTTGTTTCATTCTATTATAATTTTATATATTTTAACATTGCTTTACTGTAATTTATTATTACAGCTTTAGTTTAGTAATTTTAGTAATATTTTAATGTAAACTTTTTTCACTTTACTTTAAACTTATCTGAACTTGTTTGTTTCGTTTGCCAAGGTAACATTTGTATTTTTAAATAAAATTTATATTTAATTTTATATCAGCTTTATTTCAGAACAATAATAATAATAGATTTAGCTAACAAAAACAACACTGCTCAAAATGTATTTTATGTTCCAGAGAAAGAAAATCATGCAGGTTTGGAATGAGTGATACATGAACTTTTTGAAATGACACTGCCACTTCACTAACATATTCTAAGATATTTAAAATATATACCCATCTCTTTTCAACACTACACAACTGACATAGTAGACGGAGCCCTCTATTGCCGTTTCAGGCTGGCCAGTATTCCAGCTCTAAGCTATTGCCAAATATTAACAGTCCTGCAGTGCTTACTGAAACAAATCTGCTGGACAGAGAATGAGACAGAGTGAGACAGAGAGAGACAGTGAGAGGGAGAGGCTGGGTCAACCTATCTATCAGAACTCTCAGACCTATCTTGCATCCATAGAGCGTTGCTGGCTCTGGAGCAAATGTCCAGAGAGCAGGGACAGTGTCATCCAGCCGGCCCAGTAAAGTGACAAATGACAGTCACCATGCGCACATCCTGGAAACTGATTGTGATGGTAGAGCACAAAGGAAGGGAGCGGATTCCAGCTCAGCAGTGGAGGACACTTAGTACCCAGTCATTAGTGCTGGCAGACCCCTGTGCAGCCACACACCCCTCCATACCCTGATTACTGCCCTTCACGCTCAGCTTGAGCGTCGGACACAAGGTTGGTCTGAGGAAGCCTGCGACTATACTATAGTCTGTTTCATTGGAAGAAAGAGAAAGAATTTTGAAGAAAGAAAAGAACAGCTAGTCTTCCACTTCATTTTGAAATATGACATGGTTTTCCATTGATTTTCTGTGTTAAGACCATCTTTGCAACCTCTGTCCTATATAGAGTAAATAGCCAAATGCACAATGACTGCAGTAAGCATCCTGTGCCACAGGGTGGTACACTCTACAATACTACAGTCTAACTCCAATAAAAGTCAATATCACATTAGATTAGCTTAGATTAGATTAGATTAGATTCAACTTTATTATCATTACCCAATTACAGGTACAAGGCAACGAAATGCAGTTTAGGTCTAACCTGAAGTGCAATAGCAGCAAGTGCAGGATACAATGGTTGCATAAGTGCAGGATATGGATATGTACAGGATTGACAGGTAATATGTACAATGAACATAAGTATACAGATGGTTATTACTATAACAGGTGAGTGCATGCTATAAATATAATTACAGGTGTCTCTTACTATAAACAGCATTTACAGGTGAATATGTACTAAAGTGTAAATGTAAATGTAATATACAGATAAGGTTACCACTACGAAAATACCTCCAGAGCAGACAATGATTTATAGTGAAGGAAAGTAAAATAAAAAGAGATTAATTTAAAATAATAGGCATCATCTCCCATGACACTACACAAAGGGGTTGAAAACGTTTAATATAATATAATATAATATAATATAATATAATAATAAAAATATATATACTGTATTTGGAAGGTTTTTAGTGTGTTTTAATGTTGTTTTTATTATTTTTTTAACTGTTCTACTGTAAATATGGTAAAAACAGAGTGGACATTTTAGGTAGACTCAACCTCAGCTAAAATAATGCAATACACCACAATCGTGGCCTAATGGTTAGAGAGTCCGTCTGGTATCCAGAAGGTTGAGCAGGGCACCTAACACCCAGTTGCTGCCACAGCAAAAATGGTTTTGTTCTCTCTCAGCGCGAGTCCATGGTTTTCAGTGTTTGTGTGCTTTCACTACTCACTACTAATGTCAAATTCCGAGTATGGATTACCATAGTATGCCCTAACATGTCACTTTCACTTTCTTTACTTTCATCTGTGTCAGATGCGAACAATGTTACGCATTGAGCGAGCACATATGAACCATTATGACTTTACAATATTCAGCTTCCAAATAAAAAGTGAGGTTTTTACCAGTTTGAGAAGTGTATAAAATGTCTTTTCATCCTTGTACTCACACCATGAGAAAGAGTGTGAAGAGGAGTAGGTATCTATCATTATGGCCACTCTTGGGTGGGTGAAGTGTGTATAAGTTCTGATATCTCATCTTGAGCAGCTCTTAGCATCCAATTCACCCATCTAACACAGCAGTGTTATGTAAGCATTCGCTATATCACAGCACATATGAGACTGATTACTGTAATCTCTAAAATGGGTGGCAGTTTTTTCAAAACTGAGCACTGAAAAGAGCGAATGAAATTAGTTTTTTACGCAAACGCAGACGTTACAGGCCTTTAGCCCTGTGATAGGAGGGCCGGTCTGAGATGGAAACGGCAGTGATAGCTTGATGGTGGGTCATTAAAAGATAGCAGGCTGTTGTAGTGCTCACTGTGAAAAGGAGGTTCTGTTGTCTGCTGTTTGTTCAGCATGAATTAATGAAGGATCTCGCCAGCAGCCGCACAACAGAGTAATTGCCTATTTCCAGCTAAATTAAAGATCAGTCCATTTACTGATAATGTTATCCAGACCTGACAACTGAGGAATGTGGAAATGAACAGCTGATGAAAGAGAATATATAATGACATATAACTTCTGCAGACAGTGTAATAGCTCTTAGAAGTTGAATCTCACAAAATCTGCTTGGATCATATTCCACCCAAAAATCAAAAGAAAGAAATTATACTTAGCTGAAAGGAAACATTACTTTAGAATTACTAAGATTGTTTGCATTTTGAAGAGTTTCTCATTATTGTTTTATATATGTTTTTTGTTTTATTTTATTATGCATATGATTTTTAACACTGTCATAGTTTTACTTTTGATGAAAACTTAGTTTTTAATTTAAATGTACTGTAATTTATTTCCATTTAACTCTGAATTTGAATTTTTTCCAAATAGTTTACAGCCTTTATCACTGACATTAATAATCCTTTCAGCAATTAAATCTTTCATCAGTAATTTAGTTGAAATCTTTAAGACTGTATGTATGCATTTATGTATGTATGTATGTATGTATGTGTCTGTGTACACACAACACACACAGACACACACACATACATACATACCTACATACATACCTACATACATATATACATACATATATTATGCAGTGTCAAACTTTTATTTGGTTTCAATTATTTAAAGATTTTTGTGAAACATATTGTTCCTTCATCATTTAAAAATCAATGGTTCTACAAACAGGATTTATTATCATTAAGCACCTATAGAGTCATCTTGTGTGAACATTTTAATTTTGCATTGGCAGATGTCTTCATGCCCAATTGTTCACCAGAATCTCTTTGGGCTTCACTTTTTCAGCACGATGCATATCATTATGCAAAGTCTCATCTCATCCAATCACCTTAGATTCTTCTCTGGCTTCTAGAACCTTAATCAAATGATTCACCACAATTGAAAAGTCAAATTAAATACGCCTGAAACAATTTCGCGTCAGGGCAAGAAACGTATAACTCCAGCGAATTTCATTAGAGAAACACACCATGGGTTATGATGTCTGCTCTATCCTTTTCACAAGATAAGCAGTACTGAATCTATTATTCTGCTCGGACGGTCTATTCAAACTTGTTTCCTCTCAGCGCAGACAAGGACAAGGTGATATGATGCATATAGATGAAAGAGCAGGAAAGGGGTTTGTCCAGACCACCTACCTCTTTCAGGCAACCCATAAAATTGTTGCTGACAGGCGACCCAGGTAAGTCCGCTGTGCTTGGACTTCCTCCAACGTAGAAGAAATCGTCCGATCCCAGCATGGTGTAGTCCTCTTGCGTGTAGCCAGTTGTGGTCAAGATGCCGTCCACAGATATCGTCACCTGATTGAAAGGAACGAAAAAAGGGGAAGGAAAATTCCATTCATGAGCATAACGGCTGTGATGGCCATTCTACCAAGGAATAGGTTAGCTTCGGTCTTGCTGGTTGCTGTCTGTCTTTGATTGTGCACCTGCACGTCAAGACTTTGAGTAGGCCGTTCTTGTCTACTATTCGTAGACTTACAAAGGACAGGTAAAGAAAATATTTTGCCGGCATATTTTCTTTATCTTCGATGGTGTTAGAAATGGTTTTCTGGTTTGGGACGTTAGTTTGAGGGGTTCATGTTATGTAACAAACTACAGACAAATTGCTTGTGCTTGGTTTTAGGTTCAAATTCTGTGCACACTAGATTAGTTGACACTTATACTTGCATGCTTCCAAAATGAGCTAATACTACCACAAGTGAGCATGCAACATGGAGGTCAGATGGTCTTTTACTAATACAATTGTAATAGTGAGGTATACACTATAAACATTAAAGCATGCATTGTATTCAAGCTGAGACGACATGCAAAGGGAAGCAACACACATGACACCAAAGCAAAAGCCATGAGGGGTAATGAGGGAGGGCAGAGGAATTCATGACCTTCAACACAATACAGACAGGACAGGACACTGGGCAGATGGTGGGTTGCTCAGACAAGAGTTTTGGTGTTAGTAACACAAGGCATTGAACAGGTCGGCAATGGCATGCGCAAACAACTGGAATCAACTGTCAGAGCTCCAGTGCTGAAGTAGCCTTTTATTCTTTTATTTTTATGCTGATGTTTTTATCATCTTCTTTTTTTTTAGGAAAGCTTCTTCCAGTTTTTTTGATAGTATTTGATTAAAAAAAGCACCGTAGAGGAAGTTCAAAGAAAGAAAGATGGAAAATGGTGGAAAAGCTGTGGCGAAAAATGCGATGAGGACATTTGAAATAAAAAGAGAAGGAAATCCCCGAAAATACAAACCCCAGTCTGTCTAATTTTTTTCATGATGCCATGAAAACCCAAAAAGAGAAAGAAAGAGGGCCAAGGAAACACACGGTAAACCCAAAAAAAGGACAATTGGAATGATATCTACCAGACAATGTAGTTTGTTTACCATAGCGTGTCCAATACCTGAATGCTTTGAGAAAAGGGGGAAGAAAGGAAATTAAACAATGTAAAAAAGGGTTGTTAATAAAATGAAACTCAAATGAAGTCATGATGAGTCGCACATTAGTGTAGGTTCTGGTTAGTATATTAAATAATCTAGTCAATGGTTTATGAGTGATTAGTCTGGGTCTGACCAAATGTTATACATAGACAAACAAAGCATATGAGTGAGAGTAAGAATAGGTGAAAAAGAAAAAGAAATATATCGGATTCTCCAGAGCCTGTGGCATTTCACTTTTTTTAAAGGCATTGGACCTGATGGGAAGATCTTAAAGCACATCATAAACTCACAAAAAAAAAAAATCTTCTGAATTATTTTTCAGCAGTAATTTTCAAATGTTCTAAACACATCTAGCTTACATTTTTAGGCTCTTTCTTATGTAATGTTTCATAATGTATTGTCTGCTACAACCGTGAATGGTGACCTCTATTTAGCTGGGTCTATTTTGCGATTCATATGGTTTTTGAATTTCCTTAGGCAATTGTATAAAGTAATTCCAATGCATGTTCTTGGCATGATAATAAAACAGCTATTAAACAAAGCAAAAATAAATAAATAAATGTCATAGTCCTAGTGGATCAGAGCTGAAATAGCTTGTGGGCACTCACGCCTCCACAAGCCCACGCAAAAGGCGACATCCTTTCTCTCCTGAGGGGTAAAACCACCCCAAATATTTACATATTTTAAAATGCAGTGCCGGAATGATTTAACAGTTCACAAAGATTGGCTGTGAGTAAATGGAACGGTTGAGGTTGGTTGGAGCCTCTCCCTGCTGCCCTGATAAGACAGACTATTTGAAGAAGTGAGGTGAATATCTAGAGGGGTGAGAGAGACAGCCTCTTAAAGCCATCACACCACTGATAGCTTCAGACAGAGGTAACTGCCTGAGGAGGCAATACACGAGGCAAGGTAGAAGAACTATGAGAAGAAATAGTTGTATTAGCATCTCAAAGAAATGTGAAAGTAACCAAAAGTGCCAATTCAAACATAATATGCAGAAGCATTTAGCTCCGACTTAAACTTCTTGCTGTTTTAGTATTACCTGTCTGAGGTTGCGCGTGACTTTCACGTCATGCCAGGCATTGTCGTTGAATTTGCCATTGACAGGCTCAACAATGGCCTCGAAAGCTCCTGATCCCAAGTTTATGACCAACGATACGGCTCCATCTTTCAGGGCCAGGTTGACGTAGTCTGCTGACTTGCCGGTGTGGAGGATAAGGCCATTTCTTTGCCAGGTCTTGAAGGACAATGTGATCTCATCGCTGCTGCTCTGGATGGGGTTCTGAGACAAATCGTAGCAGAAGTATTCTGAACCTCGGAAAGTTGCCACATTCTCTTCTCGCGCTAAAAGAGAGGAAACAAATCGTATCAGAGCTTCTTAAAACAAAACCAAATATATGAGCTATGGCAGTTTTCCAAGATTGAAGGAGAGCAATTAAGATCAGGACAAATTACAAAACAAGACAAGAAAATGCATAGAAAAATGGGCAGCAGAGCACACAAAGTGCATTTAAAGAACATTATTTCTTGCATTGATTTATATATGTACTAATGTTCCTTGTTTATGTACCATATCTGAGTCTTAATTATGAAATCTGTAGTGTCCTCCAATGCATCAAAATGATTCTAATGGCATTGAATTTATCCATTATGATTTTACTGGATTGATACAAATGCTCTATATTGCGGGTGGTTAAAGGGGAAGAACTAAACAGTCATTTCAGAGCTGGAAGATGAAAGATTACTGTCCCGAATTTTGTATTGATAAAGTAAATAAATACATTTTTAGTGATTGCCAAGTTCACATTGGTCATTGGAATTCAAAGCAGATAATCTACTGCATCCACATTTATGGAAATAAGTTCACTCTTGGTCCCTGTGGTCCCCAGTCCATTAATCACCAAGCTGTGGTGGTGTGGCTTAGAGCACAAAATAATACACATGTCTAATGGAAAGTTCCTACAAACTAACACTGGACATCATTTACATCAGGCAGCCAGAAAAGGACCTCAGCACTAATGGTATCATTGATTTATCAGAGCTTCAATTGGGCCGCTGTGGGGGTAAATATATTCTCTGGCTAAATGTTGACAAAACATTCACACATCCATATCAATGCTCAACCTCGGCAATCAGCATTAGTGCATGTAGTATGTGTTTTAACTGGACGGGTAAAGACATCTTGACCTGTTTTGCACTGGACTAAAGGGAGCGGGCTGCAGGGTTGCGGAGCAGTTTTTCTCATCAGTACTGGTGCTGGTGCCCAGCTGTGATACACTTCACATGGTAATAAGCTCATGGTTAAGAACGGGGCAAACTGACTGACGGTGGAACATATTAAAAGCACATGGGACCCTGATGCAGCTGGTGAACACCAAAAAACAGCCCTTCTGTGCAGTCAGAGAGATGATTCAGATTATATCGCTCATTACAAGGCTGAAAGAAACAGATTAATGGAAGATGACTGAATGGATAGTGGAAAACAGTTTTGTCCAGCAGGAGAGGGTGGTGCCTCATCCAAGTGTCAAAAACTGGCAGTTACATGTACTTGGAAATTCATTGTGCAGATCTCACACTGCTGAAGAGATTCTCAAGTCAATTAATATATGGCTAGGCTGTAACAAAAAGAGCTTAATATTTAGCCAGTCGAGATTATTTGACCGTGCCAAAAGTTTCTCTTGCACCGATGCAAATATACACAATATATAAATGTTATATAAATGTAATATAAGTAACGATTTTAATATAAATTATTTTATAATCATAACTTATTATTTTAATAAAAATAATAATGTATTTAATTCTCTCTCTCTGTCTCTCGCTCTATATATACATATACATACATACATACATACATACACATTCATATACAGATACATTTAAGATATATATAAAATAAAGTGAATATTTCTCCTGCATCGTGTGTCCGAGTGGCAACACCTTCACATAACTGAAAAACAAGCAAAAGGTTCCAGGCTGCAGAACAGGGCTCAGTGTTTTCCCTAGTACCCCATGGGTGTTAATGTGTGCTATATGCTGACATGTAAGCCTGGTGCCAACACCTCAGCAGATGCATTATTACTCCCGAGAGCATAGCTACTGTTAGCGACGTGTTTCTGAGAGAGCAGGCCCTCATTTAACTCCTCAACACCTTATCTCCCTCTTCCTGACTCGAGTGGTAACCGCATCCCTGAGATCCTGCCATGCTGTTAAAGTGCCAGGAGAGAGTACTGATAAATTATTAATTAAACAGTGTTGTTTTTACGGAAGATATTACTGCCAAATGTTCCCCTTTACAATCATCTTGAGATCTGAATACTTAATAAGAGTCATTTTTCCATGCTGATATGATGTGAGATCGTACAGTGAGTGGAACAGAAGAAGTGAAGGACACATGAGGATCAGTAAGGGGAAAATAATGAGACAAAACTGACATTAGGGCTGTGAATCAATATAATACATATACATATGTTTTTGAAAGAAGATTATTATGCTCACCAAGTTCATTTGATCAAAAATCCAGTGAAGACTGTAATATTGTGCAATATTGTTACAATTTAAATAACTGTTTTCTATTGTACTATATTACAAAATGTCATATGTGATGGAAAAGCTGAATTTTTAGAAGCCATTCTTCCAGTTTCAGTGTCACATGATCCTTCAGAAATAATTCTAAAATGCTAATTTGGTGCTTAAACATGTCTTCTTGTTAACAGTGTTAAAACACAGCTTAATATTTTTGCAGTCTATAGATATTTAACCTTGCATCAACATTTATTAGGCTAAGCTTATAATGGCCAGACTATTGTTTTGTTTATAATAAATCTTATAACTAGTGGCTACATTATTGGCATTCATTTTTTGACATGCTAGCCAGTCCACATATATATATATAAAACTTTAAAAAAGCACTAATATGCATATATAAAGTGAGAAAAATCTCATTGCCAGACAAATTGCTAACAGAATAAAGCGATTTGCTTCCACAAGCTTTGTGTTCAATGAATACAGTTTCCAATATGTTAGTAAGAAAAGTTTATAATGTGAGGATAATGGTTCAGTTGTAATGATATTAGAAGCACATTGTTGGCCTTCTAATATCATTAGCCTTGCAGAAAACCCAAGTGAGATTAAAATACTGAATACTATTTATTCATTCCTTTGTATTTGTTTTTAGACTTTCTCCTCTATAATGTTTCAGGCCTATAATATAGAACTATCATACAGAATACTGCGAACAAAAACCCAAGCACATTTCCCACAGATTCTGTCTCGCCACAGCACTCCTTTGAAAACAAACCTTATCTGTATAGATTTTTAATGAAAATCCTCATGGGGGGCAAAGGTACTTAATCTCCTTTATAATGGAGAATCCGGCAGAAAGGAGGTTATGGGCTGTGTGCGAGATAGTAAACGTGCTGAATTATGAAATCTTAATGAAAACATCATTATTAGTCAAATCAGCACCAGGGATAGAGATTGTTATCGAGTCATAATTGCAATGGTCCACTAATGCTTTTTCCCTCCACTACACAGAGACGGATGGTGGTGGTACGGTCAGAGACGTTCTCAAGCGTAAAGGTGTCAGAGGGCCAGGAGTGGAGAAAAGTAGTGTCGTTAGAGAAGCCATTAAATCCAGCATGCTTTGGGGAGGAGACCATTACAGGGTAAGAGCTCTCAACCTGTCAATCACATGTGAGAGGATGCAAGCAACTTTCTGACCAATTGGCCTCTCAACTCTAAAGAACAAAACTGCCGTTTTCCACATAGTGCCCTTCACAAAAATCCAGTATCCCATGAAAGACAGATGGAAATGATAAAACCTGCATCAGAGGTGCTAAGATTAATAATGGTATCATCACAAATATCTAAAGGGATATAGTTTAACCAAAGATGAAAATTGTATAATTTACTCATATCGTTTGCATTTGCAAAGAAACTGAATATATAGTTATAAAAATAAAAGTACAACAACTTAAACATCTGGATTTGACTCGTTTGTGAGAAGTCATTTTGGCTTGCTTGCATCGGGAGAAAAGGAGAAACATCTTGATGAAAGATTTAACAAAACCCTTTTTTCCACAGATGAATCATGCACAGTAAGATGTGGGACATTTAACTATTTTTATATTAATTTATATTATACTCAATGTTGGTATTTAAAGGTCATAAACTGCTTAAGCAAAAAATCCAGATTTTTGCCCACGTTTATTTCATTGTGTTACTTGCCATTTCTTTGCAATTAATTGTGAAATTTATTATCAGTTTCCGAGATTTTCTGAAATTGTTTCTACACCTACTTTTTCAGTGAATTACAAAGATATTGCTCTGCAAGAAAAACTTTTTGAATCTAAAATTCAAATCTAAAGTAAATGTGATAAATGTTTGCCTTGTTTGGTCTATACTGTAGAATGAGCTGATTTTTAATAGATATTATCAAATTGTTATGTTCGAAAACACTGTAAGAAAGAAAGAAGCTCGTTCTAGTATCAAGCCTTTAAAGTGATCAAAACATGAAAATATTCTTACAATAGAGTACATAATCAGAACTAATCAATCTCCCTCAATCTTTTGCTCTCTCTTCATCTGTCAACTGAGGGCAGTGTTAAGGCTAATCTATCCTTGCAGATCCAGAGGGAGCTTCCAGACAGTGCAGCCCGAGCATCCGTCATGCAGCGGTGATCGTGGAAATCAATAAAGAGGGAAGGAGAAACAGGGCCTATCTCCCCCGGCTTGGCCTAGAGAGACCCTGGTGTCCAAACTCTCGTCACAGACAGCTGCTGACTCACCAGACTCTTGCAACCGTATATTACAACCACATATTGTCAACTCACACCAGACTGCAACCAAACCCACCCACTGCTTTCACATTACACTTATACTTTCTGCTCCCTTCGATCAAGTTCATAGATCATTCAAAATCACAGAGGATTTAAAGTATGAAGCCAGACGTGTGTGTTCTTGGTCATTGATATTGATATTATTGAAGTGTATATTCCTATGATTATAGAAAATATATTATTGAACCTTGATTATCAGGCACTTTCCATAAATGTTACAGTAATATAAAAGGAATACTAAATTACACACACACACACACACTTTTTTTGTCACACACAAAAACTAAGAATTTTTGTCTTTGAAAGATGTGTATTATGCTCATCAAATCAGCACTTATTTCGAGAATACAAATACCGTAAAAACAGTAATATTGTGAAATATTCTTGCAATTTAAAAACACCATTTTAATTTATTTGAAAATGTAGTTTATTCCTGTAATGGCAAAACTGAAGTAACTCAGCTTTGCTAATTTAAAGAAGAACTTATATTGTAAAAACAGCTATTATTTGAAATAGATTTTTAAACATAGTAATTCCTGCTCTATCATGCATCCTTGTTGAATAAAATAATTAACTTAATAGTTTATATAATATATTTATAATATATTAAATATTAAATTAATATCTACCAGCTAGATTTACACCAAATAAATAATTCTGGCCTGAATTATAACTAATCAAACAATGTCATGCCATAATTTGATAATCAGTTGAATGGATAATTTAATTATTTAATTTGAGTTAAAAACATTTTTAATTTAATATTTATACATATACAAATATATTATATTATTTATATTTAGTTATCCAATATTTTGCCATATTTTGTAAACCAAAATATCCCACTACTCTAGTGATTATTAAAACAAAATTTAAATTTGAATTTGAAAAAAAACTTTTTTCAATAACTGAAAACTACATTTGGTCCCAAACTAGCAAGTTCCTTCTTAGTGATAACTACTTGCATACTTTTTTTCCTGGAAAGTGCAGTTTACTCATCTAATTGTGTGAGAGAACATTCTGGATATGGGAGACCTGCCGCAGTCCGTGTTCAGCTTCAATGGCTCGCTCCTCCCTTTTGCAGCTTTTAGCTGCTACTCTTAGCTTTCTCTTTTTCTCCATCTCTCTCTTGGTCTGTCTGCCTCCCAACTAGTATTTGGGTGCCAGTCTGCCTGTTAAAACCACTGGATAGAAAAATTTACCTTTTGACGCCGAATGACACAAAAGACCTGACCTGATATTGTCATTGCATTGATTACAAAAGAAAAAAATACTTTCAAACAAAAACACGCTCCAGAAGAAAAACAATCTGAGCATTCAGTTCAGTTTGCTCACCTTGACTCAATGGTTAAATGAGATATAAAACAGGATTTCTCACTAGGTCACAAAGCTCACCGGTGATTGTAAAGACCAGAGCAGATGTACAGATTGTTGTATCGAACGTGGTGTAAGAAAGACGCAATGTTATGATTATGGTATAAGTGTGTGTGATGGTGCCTGATTGTGGGTGCGTGACGTGCCTAGATAGGACAGGAGTGGGAGTGAAATCAGCAGGGAGTTCTGGACTCAGATCAAGTGCAAGAAGACAGGAATTCCAGATCGGACCATCTGTTGGTCTTTCTCAGAGCAAGCACAAATGCAATCATAAGTTCTGAAAAAACATTATGTTCACATTTACGTCTTACGGGAGACACAATAAAGGACTAGTTTACCCCAAAATCAAAATTCTGTCATCATTTACTAAAACCCATAATACTTTAGTTCATCTTCAAAACATAAATGTAGATGTTTTAATGAAATCTGAGAGATTTCTGTCCCTCCATTACCACTTTGACACTTCAAAAAGTTATTAAGAGATCTTAAAAGCAATCCATATTAATCAAGTGTTTCAGTTCAAATTTTCTTCAGTTCAGATTTATTTTCATTGTTGAGTTAAACAGCCAGTTTGAGCTTCTGCAAGAACCAATGAGGTTCATTCTTGTGTTATGTAGCACATCTGAGCTTCTGCAAGAAACAATGAGGCTTATTCTCATGTGTTATACACCACATTTGAGCTTCCGCAAGAAGCAGTGTGGTTCATTCTCATGTGTTTCACATCAGGTTTGAGCTTTCACAAGAACCAGTGAGGATTGAACAGTTGATAGTCTATTTAAAGTGAAAGTGACAAATTCCAAGTAACTCATTCTTGGAAGTTATCCTCTGCATTTAATCCATCCAAGTTAGTCCACATGCATTAAGAGTAGTGAGTAGTGAACAAACACACACTTCAGGCATCCATTTTTGCTGAAAGTCATTTCCTACCAATGTTGAGAATCAAACCCGCAACCTTTAGGTTACCAGTCTGACTCTCTAACCATTAGGTTTGGAACGACGTGAAGGTGAGTAATTGATGACAATCTTTTTCATTTTTGGGGGAACCTTTTAATGCTTTCACCAGCTTATATACGCATTTATCAAGGATAATACATTAAAACACACGATCAGCATCAAACCCATCATGAAGCTGCATGTTATCCGCAGCTCTGGCTTCAGCGTCTTAAGCAACTTTCCTTTCAAATTTGGTGGCATGAGATCTTTTCACACATAATGGTAGATTAAACTAACTTCCTCAAACCAGCAAAGCTTTTTGAGAGATGAAATGAAAAGATAACATACAATCTAGTCTGTTAAAGGCCATGTTCTATCAGCCCATCTGTTAGCGATGGAGGTATTATCTCCTCTCCTACCTCGTTTTAGTGCAGCAAAAGTGAAACTACATGCAGATCAGCTCTTGAAATGACAAGCATTTCTGCTCTCCATTCCATTGAAATTGTTATTCCGCTTTTGAAAAGCTTCGGGATACTGTTTAAGCATTTGCTTTCACAATCCAAGGAAAGCAATTTCATACCCAGCTAATTTAAATTTGCCAGTTCTTTTTGATCTCTGGCATTAAATGTATTTCATTAATTTTTTCTCATATTTTCAATTACAGGTATGACGCTCTAGGATTGAGGGACCATCTGAAGAAGAAGAAGAAGAAAACAAACTAAAGTTTCTTCTGTAATCCAGGATTGATCTAACTCGAAGCACAATAATAAAAGAATAGTTACTAAAATTAATACAAAAATGTATATGGATATATAAAATCCGGGATCAGTAAGATTTCTATTGTTTTGAAAGAAGTCTCTTATGTTAACCAATACAGGAAAAGTGTGGATTTAAAATAACTGCTTTCTACATGAATATACACATCTTAAAAAATTAAGGGAACACTTAATCGTCACAGTATGACACAGATTAAATTAAGCCTCAGTATGTCGATCTGTCCAGTTAGGAAGGATAAGAGATTGGGAATCAATTTCACCTGCTTTGGTTCAAATGAAAGTAATAACAGGAGTACTGGAGAGGCAAGAGCTAGACAACCCCCCAAAAAGGGAATGACTGTGCAGGTGGTGGCCATAGACAATTGTTCTCTCCTTTTGATTCCTGACTCGTTTGTCTTTAGTTTTGTTAGGGTCATTGCCACTGTCTGTAACGCAATCAGGTTGCAAAGGTCGTGCTGCTCCTCCAGGATGGCATATCCATGCGTGCAGTCACAAGGAGGTTTGGTGTGTCACCCAAAAAAGTTTCAAGGTCATAGAGGAGATACCAGGAGACAGGCTGTTATACAAATAGAGCAAGACTGGAAGGTTGAAGGCCAACAACCCAGCAGAAGGACCGTTATCTGCTCCTTTGTGCGAGCAAATTGAAAGCTCTACAAATTGACCTCCAGCAGGATACTGGTGTTTATGTTTCTGACCAAACTGTCAGAAACAGACTTTGTGAGGGTGGCTTGGGGGCCCAATGTCCTCTAGTGGTATCGACTGGCATTTGCTAGAGAACACCAGAGTTGGCAATTCCTCCATTCACACCCTGTTCTCTTCAAGGATGAGAGCAGATTCACACTGAGCACATTTGATAGATGTTAAAAACTCTGGAGATGGGAAATGTTATCCTGTGTGTAACTTCATAGGACCGGTCTGGGGAGGAATATTCTTGGAGGGTCGCACAGACTTTATACTAGTGCAGTGGGTCCTGGGTTCCTCGTGGTGTATGATAATGCCCAGCCTCATGTGGCTAGAGTGTATAGGCAGTTTTTAGATGACGAAGCCATTGACTGGACCTCATGTGTCCCAGAACTAAATCCAATTAAGAACTCTGGGACATTATGTATTAGAGCATCCGAAGCCAACAAGTAGCACCACAGAAAGTTCAGAAGCTCAATCGCGCCTTGATCCAGGTTAGGGAGGAGATCCTCCAGAACACCATCCACCATCTCATCAGGAGCATGTCCAGATGTTGTGAGTGCATACAGGCACATGGAGCCCATACACACTACTGACTTACATAATGAGATGCTGTGATGAACTTGCAACATGCAAGTTGGAACAGCCTGTAACTTTAAAATTTTACATAGATTTGTGTTATTATTTAGAAACTATTCCTCA
The DNA here is from genome assembly GCA_037043235.1 of Rhodeus uyekii. Taxonomy (NCBI): domain Eukaryota; kingdom Metazoa; phylum Chordata; class Actinopteri; order Cypriniformes; family Acheilognathidae; genus Rhodeus; species Rhodeus uyekii. The sequence continues at coordinate 2,164,177 of JAWRVZ010000056.1, forward strand.
TTATATTGATGGTGTTGGTTTACATTGACTGTTGTCACATAATTTTGTTCTTAACAAATTATAGAATGTATAAATAAAGCTTTTCAAACTGAACATTTAATTCATTGAGATCCAAGTGTTCATTCAGTTTTTTTAAATAATTCTAATATGCTGATTTCGTGCACAAAAAACATTTTGAAAAGGACTGTAATGTATAAATTGTTTTTTAGGATTCATCGATAAATAGAAAAGAACACCAAATATGAAATACAAATCTTTTGTAACATTAGAAATGTCTATGTCACTTTTGATCAATTTAAAGTAGTTATCCTTGTTGAATAGTAGTGTAGAAAAATAATTGTATTATTAATTTTAAAATGTATATGTATTTTAATATCATGAAAGTATATGTTGTAACAGCTGACCTATTTATTTAATCCACTTTAATGTTATGTACCAATATTAATCTCTAAATATTTTTCATCGCTTAAGACATAATTGTCAATGTTTTCAAGGACATCACAAATGTCCTTTGGGACATTATGTAAACTGAAGCAGCAGCACTGAAGCTGCATTTTTTGCACCATTGGAGATGTTGTTGGCTTTAGGAGTAATGATGCCATTAATGATGCATCACGCACATTTATTAATCAAAGACTTTAATATGCACTGGAGGAAATCCAGATTCTTTCACATGAGTTCTTTTGTAGGATCTATCATCTACATAGAGTGAAAAATGTGACTTTTTCAGGCAATCTACAATGCAGAGTTATAGTGACATTTCCCTCTGAAAGGCTCCGGTCCTGCTGCTGTAATTTGGTGTAATGGCACAAAGTGCCATTATAACAAAATCCTAATCCTGAAAAAGGATAAAGAAAAGCGCACTAGAACAAGCACAGAATCAAAGGAAAAAGATACTGCCATCTCAGGGATAAGACAGGGGTGAGGGAAGCTATAATGCAACTCAAAATTAGATCCGACGAGCCAAAGAGGAGAGGAGAGATTCCTCCAATGGAATAGAAGACAGATAATCATCAGAAATGTAGGCGCACACGCACAAGAGAACTCGTTTGTTAGTCCACACAACCAATGCAATGCCCAGATGTCAGTGAATTTAACATCACAAGGGAGAAAAAAAACAGATCACAAAAGAAAAATGAGGAAAATGATCACTGCCATTTTCATTACAATTAACAGCTCGTGATGGCTGCCTTTTAAAAAACAAAACAACAACATATAATTAAAACTAAAATCAAGAGTAAAAAATGTGCATTAACAGCCTGATCCAAAAATATCCTTGATATAGCAGTGTATTCTCAAAGCATATAGCCACAAATTGAACACTAACTCTCTATTTGTGAGTTATGCAGAAAGGCAGAGTTATTCATAGGAGTGCTCGTATACGCCTGTTCTTCGGGTCAGAATGTATTCTTACCCGAGGCATGACAGCCAGTCCCACAAGCATTTCATTTACTTTCAACATAATACAGTGTTATTGGCCATTATCTCTGCTGTCAGCTGCTGTGCAGATATTTAATGAAGGGGCATCTATGTCTGGGTGCCATTTTTCAGCTGCCTTGGTGTTGCCGTGGAGACATGCCGGTGGAGGGCAGTGGGGCTTGGCCCATCATTTTCCACTTGAACCAGATAAGACAGGCATTTAGTGCCACAGCCCAAATTTAATATTTATTTTCCAACCCCCTTCATTTGCATTTCACGTGTTTCTCCAAGAGAGAAAGAGAGAGATCTCCTGTTAGTAGGATGACTGTTTTATAACATACAATTGAAAGGTTATATTGGGGACTGAGGAAAGATATTTTGCACGACACAAATGCACAATTACACTGTGGTATACAACTGCCTGGCATCATAACTGTACATATTATTGTTAACAACTGAGTGCACTTAGTGAGGTCAAATAAAGTCACTTGATTTCCATGTGCATTTGCATTTATATTTCAAATGCAAATGCTGTATTATCACAGTAAAAAACAACAAAGTGCATATTTAAAAAAATAAAAGCCAAAACAAATAAGAACTCTCTGAAAACAGCAAATACAGTGGGTTTTTTCTTGGTTCATTAAATCAATTTAATATCCACAAATATAAAGTACAAACACAAACCTAATCCAGGGCAAAGGTGAGAATAATAGAACAAATGATTTGCAGTAAGTGTAGATTATAGAAATTACTTCAGGATTTGTAATTTTTTTTTTTTTATCATATACTTTCCCTGGTGATATAAAAACTGTGATACAGGAATTTATATATATATATATATATATATATATATATATAGATATAAAAACAATGTCAACATCATTACATTTTCCTCAGGTTACAATTAGATTTTAAAATTAACGCAAAAACTCCCTTAGGTGCAGTTTAAATGTTTGCATACAATTTATTATTTGCGTGTTTATTATATCTAAAAACTAAATAGCAAATGAATTTGGGCTAATAGTTTGGGCTCTGTTGTTAACATTTAATATTATAGTAAAGTGCAAGTATGGGCTCCCTATATAATTTAAAAACATCTTTGTTTTATCCTTAAGAACTTGTTTATTCATTTAAAGTCAGGGACAAAATTTGTTGAGTAAACCACTGTTTAATAATAATAATAAAAATAAAAAAGTATTATGTTTATTTTTTTCCTCCTGCTGTACTGAACCGTACCGAACCAAATCGTGACTACCAAACCGATTATATATAATTTGCATTTATATATAAATATATAAGTTGTTGTGTGTGTTTCCTATGTTCTAACTTTAAAACTACAGACACAAAAGGACAAACAGGACACACTTCAAAAACACATTAGCTCCGCTGGACAAACATAAACAGAATGACCTTTACCCTCCATAGAGATATATTCATGAATAACTGCCAATAAATTCACGGCCCAAGAAACCCCATTAAACACAAATAGGCCATTCACTTCCAAAGTGAAAAAGCAGGTGACACTGATAAAGGATATTGATCACCAAAGGCATCTAGTCCCTTGATATCTCTCCATTCATCTGTACATCCATTCATCTGCGTGTGAAAAAGAAACGTCTGAATCTTAATCTCTGCATTTCGTGCATCGCATCTTTCCTGCTTGGGAATCAATGAAAGGTCATAAAACAATATGAAGGTTCTACTGAATCAAGTTTGACATATTATTATTGGTCATGAATGATTAGTGATTATAGAGACTAAAAGGCCGTGTATGTGCGTGCACAAAATTCATAAGTGTTAAAGACAGCTGTCTTCTAGGCTTTCCATAATTCCTCATAAAGCCTGCACCATATTCCACCAGTTAGAGTAAATAATTGATGCTTTGACATGAGAGATTGCACTAGCTGAGATTAATCAAAATGTTAAACTAATTTACAGAAGGATTCAGAGCGTTTGTGATAAATTACACATATTAAAGTCAATGTGTTTGCTTTATTTAGGTAAGTGAATAGGATTGGATGGGTAAAAACATTGTTGTGTAAGAACAATTAACCGTGCTGAGAAAAGGTCATTTTGGAATAAACTGACAGGTTGCTGGAGATCTATGCTTCATTTTACACTTCTAGTTATCAAATGTAAGTCATTCAGTATTCGCAAATAAATATTGCCCCAGTCAGCAAAAAGACCTACAGTCATTTCATGCATCAGACAAAAACATGCAAAACCTGCTGCTTCTATGTGTAGGACACTATGCTGTGATTGGTTGTCCACTTGTAAGCAGCTTTACCCAGCGGCAAAAACAAAGAGCTGCCATCCTTTAAAACGACAAAGGGCTCTGCTGAATTTTCTCCAGAGAGCTGAAGAATACAAATTAAGGCTTTAGAATAGTAAACACTTCCCTTTGCCTCTATTTGTTCTGCCTACATTAAACTCCCCAGTACATTATGCTAAAGAACTCTTGCACACTTCGCAAACAGAAAGCAATGAGACACAAAAACAACGAAGTAACAAAGTTTAGAGTGTAATGCACTCCTAGAGTATAATGGCCATGAATTTGATCTGTATTTAAATGGATGTGAATGTACATAAATATATCTAAACAAAGCTCTTCAGAAAACCTCAGTATATGGAAATGGCTGTTTTTAGTTCATCAGCCTGTATGAACAGCCTACATCTCACTCCCTGGGGAGAGGGCTACTATAATGCCCTGTGGCACTGGGAAATGCATTTCCTCATTTAAGGAACATTAATTGTAATGACAATGATGGGCAATTTATACGCTTGTCAACATCAATCTTGATTTTAGTCTACAAAATGTAAAAGAGAAAATAAATATATATTATATTATATTATATGTGAGTGAAATATTTATTGATATTAACTTTTGGAAATACAAGCACACACACACACACACACACACACACACACACATATATATATATATATATATATATATATATATATATATATATATATATATATATAGTGGAATACGGTTATGTCGACGACCTCAGGGGTTACAGAAAAGCATTGAGATAACCGAGGATCGAAAATAACCAAAAGCCGATTTATTTGATGAAGCGATCGGCATGCTATAAAAATATACATACACTGTATATGTTTGCTAACAACAAAAGGCATATGTTCACCAACTAACAGCAGAGATTTACCAGTATACAATAAAAAACACCTTCGATTCTCGATACAAACCTTTAATTATATTCTCCAACATTGCAAACACAATTTCGCTCAAAGTATAAACACATTCGCTCATAACACAGTCATTTCACTCTGACACAGTTCTGAAAAGTATTGCACACGCGGTTACTATGATTTCTTTACAAAGTCTAAAATGCTTTGTTGCTTTTTGACTTTAACGGTCTGCTTGAAAACAAATGCTACTAAGCTTCCATCAGTAACGACGTCTTTGTCGATGTCAAAGTAATCTGGGAACTCCTGCGCATCTGTAGGTGTGTAATCTGCGTTGTGTAATTTCGTAATCACTCTTGAACACCAGCATTCATCCCATAAAAATGTAATTTATTGGATCACTGGAGTAACACAAATAAGTTTGAAGACTCTGAAGCAATGAAAACAACGCGCACAGCAATACATGACGCGCTGTGAAAGAAAGAAGATTAACGTAAAGAAAATAATTTCAAAGAAGAAAAATAATCACCGAAACATTGTGTATATCACAAAAGTGCTCGAGGTCACAATTATATAACATGAAATCATCAATTACACAACATACGGCCCCTTATGACATGACCGCAAAAACTAATGCGACCTAACGCTGTAAAATCACAATCTGACTGGGCAAATGTAAAGCGGCCGGAAGAATATGTATATATATATATATATATAATATTTTTTTATATATATACATTTATCCACATTTATTGAGATTTTAGTTTTAGCTTTAAATTTGATCTTGCATTATTAATTATATTTGGTCAAACAAATTAGCTATAGACTTTTCTTTAAACCATGCCTCAGAATTACAAGGAACCTGTTTCTCATTGCATTAATGACACTTTAATGAATATGTAGATCACAGATATGACACAGAACATGTTCAATAAACCGTAAGAGACAGAAAGACAGATGCATACGACAGATCTGGTGCTTGGGTCTTCCTCACAGGAACTGGCAGCAGGCCAACAGCCGCGCGCAAGCCCCTCGGCAAAACAGTGTCAAACACAATGACCCTGCAAAGACTCCCAGAAGTCCATATTATCCACAAGGGACCTAACTCCAGAGAGGAGAGAGGAAGGTCTATTTCTCATATACCCCCCCCCTCTATACCCTGTCTGTATAGTCCCCCCTCCTACACCCCCCATGGGCTAAGTGTTCTTAACCCATTCTCTCATGGGTACCAGACAGAAGGAGTCCCCAGGCGGCCCATAATCACCTCCTTTCAGAATGTCTCCCCCTCCCCACTGTCTCTCACTCGTTCACTCAGTCTTTCTGAAGTAGCCTACTGCCTGAAATTCCTCAGACTGCATTGTCAAAATGTGTCCTAAATTCCCTCTGACGTTTTTCTTGTTTAGGCTCTTAAGACTCTGAAAAAAATAATTAAAAGAAAAAAGAAAACCGATTTTTAAAAACTATAGAATAAAAAAAATATATAAATAAACATTCTTTTATAATGCCTAATGTCCCGGTCCTATTCAATGTTTTCATTTATTTTACATGATTATAGTCACTTTATATATATGCATGACATATTGTTTTAGAATCAATTTCACATTATGCTCATTGGCAATAGTCACATCGCAGGATGTGCGATGTTAAGTATAGGGATCATAATTGGTACGGACTAGGCAACACGGTTTGAAAACCACATTATTCTTAGTTTAACTGCAAAAATTAACCACTGTAGAGTGAAAATATATCATAATCATTTGAGCAAAAACACAAACACAAACTCAACTCGGACCTTGTGCGCAGTTTTCAGAGTCAGGCAAGCAGCATGCAAACACCGAATTCCGTTCTCTTTCTCATCCATTTGTGCTTGAACAGACACATACACACAAAATGATGTAAAATGCCTGTCTCTGCGAAGTATCCTCACAAACACTTACTTATGTAAGCGTAAACAATTGAGAAAGAAAATAGTTGCATATTATAATGGATCTGTGCATTAGCTATTAAAGTGGCAGCAGCCTAATATACCTGCTGCTGTCTGAGTCATTAATGCTAATCAAAGAACAAAATACAAAGAAATCCCTTTTGTAGATTATGTGGTGTTATTTTACATTTTATTATTCAACTTCTGTACCTAAATACTCTTAAACTCAAAAACTGTTAAAACAGGCTATAAAGCAGATTCATTAATTTATCTTTGTTCTTCTATATTTGTTTGTGCTTTTAATTTTTGTTTTGTTTTATATTTGCAATGCAGATTTACTCTCCTAAAATATAACCCCAATCATTCATTTTTTCCAAATAGAGCTATGCATTCATTCATGACCGTTTTTCTAATATCATGGGGTCCTAATATACACGCTTTATATATAGTACTGCATATAAAATATTTTTCTATTCTAATATGTTGCACCAAATTAAAGAATAATTCATTTTTGACCATATAATTTACCTAAATAGAATATGTACTATGTCTAATGCAAAATATGGCTTATATGGAAAAAAGGTGCAGGGCTGGTGTGGGGGTAGAGTTTGAGACTGCTGCTCAGTGAAGTGGAATGATGGGAGAATGCGGGCATAAACCGAATGATATTATTCTATGACCTGAGTCTAAATCATTCTTTTCCTTCAGTCTGGGCCAACGGCCACCAAACAAAGAATGACTACCACCACCAGATCCCTTACGGCCAGGTTAAAGCTGATGGATAAACCCAGAGAGCTGGGTGAGGTATTGCAAGCGGCGGATGGTTGCTGTGTGGGCCATTCTGGATTGGCTCTGTGTGGAGATGGGCAGGGCGAGTAAGTAAGAAGAAGCCACTCATGTGTGAAGCTCCACACACCGGCTTGATTGCCTGCTTTTGCGCATGTAGTTTTTCAAAGAGAAGATTGACAGTGTCGTTTCTGGCCATCCCCCTTCCTCTACTGTTCAGTGCACCTGAATAGAAAACATGTCTATATATATATATGTATATATACATGTCTAAAATATATATATATATATTTTTTTTATTATTATTATTTTATTTTATTTTTTTGTCCAGGCAACAATAGGCTGTTTCTACAAGATTTTTAATACCACAGTTTATATTATTAAAAAAGGACAAACAAGCGCTTTTAAAAATGTCTCAGAATATCAGAATCAGAATAGATGGCATCAAAACATTATTCGATTATCTTTCATTTCATAATAAATATTTTCCATTTTGTTCCACTGAAGAAGTATGGCTGCATGGTATAACAGTAGTAAAGAGTACAGTGATAAGGAACATTTACCATGGTACAATGTACACAGCTTAAGTGGTCTAAGTGAGTGTCTGTAAAGGGGCTTGTTTATTTTCTTTACTGTTCACATAATATCAAATATCATTTGAATCATTAGTATCTACTTTGAGGTTGAAAGGTGAAGGAGCCAACATGAAAATACATGAAAATTGCACAAATGCACATGCAATGTACATGCAAGCTCAAAATAGCTTACTATCTCATGCAGTTTTTTTTTTTGTTTTTTTTTTTTTTTTGCACCTTATAATGAGAGTGTAATTAACTATCATCATTTAGGTCATAAAATAAAGTTCCCAGCTGCATGACAACAATCTATATTTGTAACATCTGTTTTTGTGTGTCAGGCAGCAGTCAGAACTAGACCAGACTGGATTGTGTAGGTCTGGTCAAAGGTGCTCTGCGACTTAATTGCTTCTGAAGCTTGATTTACATAACATACACTTTAGAGCATGAAGACTGCAGAGACAGGAACGGCAGCCATGTTCACTCAATGCTCCGGCTGACAGTGGACTTGCCTGTAAAGCAGCTACGGTGGGATGAGATGAAAGGATTGTTTATCTGCTCAGGGTATCTGTGGAGAGCGTGTAGGGCTTTTGTGTTGACCTTTTCCAGTCAAAGACTGTACGAGTTATTCATCCGAGAGAAGAAAACATTGCTTGCTTGGTATTGGTGTGAACACATTTACACTGATGTACATTTACAGAAATGTTTGTTCACTATGCTCAAAAGTTTGTGGCCATTTAAATTGTTTAATGGACTTTGACTTAGTGGGTACATGCACTTTTATCTGACAAGGAATGTCAATGAATAATTCATAAATAAAAGCGATAAAATAGATAAACGTGTCTGCCAAATACATAAACATAAAATATCTAAAACGTGCACAGAGAGTCACCATAGTGCACAAGACTGAATTGAGTTCAGTACATGTCTTGAGCTTGAACAAAAAAACACACAAAATTATGTCAAAATAACCTTGTGTAAACACAGTCGGTTTTTCTTAAGTGAAAGTAAACTGTTGAGAAAGAAAACACATGTGTAACAGTTAGGGATGCCCCGAAATTTCACGTAACAAAACAATTTTATATTGAGATATAGCCAGGGCTCCAGACTGCAACCAAAATAGTTGAAGGAGAGAATTAAAATTCTCAAGGTCACTCACTAAATTGGTGTCTGCCTATCTGCTCCTGCATTAGGGATTTATATAGGGGCAAATCAGCTACTCTCCCATAATAACGGTTACAGTAGAATGTCAAGCAGCAGCAATTAACTTTAGGCATGCACAACAGAATACCAGTACGCCTTTGTCATTTTATCAGCAAATTAAAGTCCTTACTATCAGTCACCAAGTAATTGATTTGTGACAACACAGGTAATAACTCGCTCTTACATCGCTAATTCGGAAGCAAAAATATATCAGATAGACAATCATGGCCTAACTATTGTAGAGTCCGACTGGTAAACCAAAGGTCGCTGGTTAAATTCTCAGTACTGGCAAAAAAAATCAGAGGTGTCTTTGAGCAAGTCACCTAACCCCCAATCACTCTCTGGGCGCCACATCATATATTATTATATTATTAGTTTTCTTCTATTAGTTTACAAACCTTTAAATTACACCTAAGTCAATTTTGATAACTTTTTAAAAACAGAATTATGTTTCTACTTGTTATGAATACGAGCTCCGCGCCGCCCCTCTCTGGCCACCGGAGGGAGCTCACACGTATACGGACACACACACGCACTACATTTCCCATGATGCTGTTCATTGGACTGATTATCGCACCACCTGCGAACCATTACACAAACTTTAAAAGACTCATCTGTCATGGCGAAGTCTTGTTTTGCTATTGTGCACAATTCTGAGCGGTTATTAGCCTGCCTGTTGTTCTGTGGCCGAATCTGCTGCCTACCCGTCATTAAACCTGTCTGCCTGCCTTTTGACCTCCACCTGGATTATCATTGTGGAATGTTCTCTGCCTGTCCTGACTATCTGCCTTTATGACCATTCCTATTAAAGACACGCATTTGGATTTCTGCCTGTGAGTCCCTTCTGTTACACTACTGTGTCTTTAATCTGTTGGTGAAATATAAAAATATAAACAACTTATTTTTAACAGATTTAGATTTAACATAGCCTATTTAAACATAGGCCAAATTAAAAAATGAAGAAATCAATAAGTCAAGTTAAAATATAATGAACAGGTTAAGTAAAAATGATTAATACGTAACCTCATGCATATAGTCATCAAAGAAAAATGTTAGTTAAAATGTAACATTAACTTTGTTTACCAGTAGTTTTATTGATGTTTTCCTGGGCTTAAAGTAGTGATTACATGAGTAATTTGTACAGTAAAAGTAGCACAGCACAAAGCTTATTGTGATTATTAGATGTTAGGCGCTACAAATAATGTTTAGTGGAGTTTTGTTTAGTGTATCAATTGAAAACAGACCGATTTCCTTTTGGGAGTTGCACAGACTTGATGAGACTAACGCTATCATATGCTTCTCTTTAGAACGTAGTCTCTTTACAGGCTCAATTGTGATTTTGTCAGCTTCGAGTTTAAAGCGATCCTCACATGAACCCAGAAGTATTAAAGTGGTGCGGTAAAAGTAAAGAGGAGGCGGACTTTGAGAAGGAAACCCTCAATAAAGGAATGTTCACTGCTGTTCATTTGATGTGAAATATTTGATAACATGCATAAACCCTAAAATATTATTGGTTAAGCATGGTAGTTCTGTGTGCAACCTGAGATCAAATCCTGCAGGTGCCCCTGGCGATATGTTGATGCAAATGATATGATTAGCGAGTTAGTTCAATCTTAGGCTCAGATTAAAGTATTTATAAGGTATAATTCACCCAAAAGATTTTTGTTAAACTTCCAAACATAAATGAAGATATTGTTTTATGAAACCTGATAGATTTCTGTTCCTACATTTAAATTAACAAACTATTAGTTTAATGCACCCTTGCCGGATTAAAGCAACAAAAAAAAAAAGAAAAGAAGGAAAGACTTATTGGCCCCAAACTTTTGAAAGGTAAGACAATCAAATCTGGTAACCTGTATCGCTGTAATCTGTCAAACGCATACATGTTAAAGCAGAACGTGAATGCTAAGGTAGAAGCCAAAGTATGACAGAGAGAAAACTATGGAATAAATTACATTTTGGTTGACCTACATTTTTAAAACTATACTAGTATTTCAGTTGTGGTTTAAAAATACCATCACAGGTATCATTATATTAATACAAATGAAAACAAATGAACAGACTCAGAGACAAATCTCATGATTTGGTTTATGCTACACTCACCTTGAGAGTTCACATTCAATCTCTATTATCAAAGGGACATAATGTCTAAATTCTTAAAAAATTAGATGAAGAAAATCTTGCGGCTGCACAGCTCGTCAGAAGCCTCAAAAGGGGAGAGAAAATCAGAGGAGGACGACTGGAATCTCCCAGTGGAACAGCAGTGAAAGTTGCAGTGAAGTGCAGGCGCAGCCCTTTTGTTTATCTGAGTCTATTCAGCTGTCACAGCCACAAAGGACAGCTTCAGAATCAGCGGCAAAGTGACTGGCAGAAATCGAGTGAAACAAAAGCAGAGATGTGTTTCTCTCTCCCATTCTCTCTTTCCAGACCATTCCCAGCTAAGTTTCTCATAGCCTTATCTCACATTGCTAACAACGTCATTGTATTCAACAATTATTCGCAAAATAAAATCAAACTGGAAAATCTATAATTTTTTGTTACTTCATGATTTTCAGCCTTAAATAATATGAAAACAAAAAAGGAAAGTAAATAAAAAGGCTTCTTTAATGCAAAAAAAAAATGTGTGAAACATTGTTAGGAGCGCTTTCCATTGCAATGATGTTCTTCAAGAGTCACATATTGACTGCCCTGCTTTTCTAAGCAAGAAATACATAGCTTTTTTATCAACTGTGGTGCTGCTTTTGCTGAGCGTAAACTTAAAATGTAACTGTCAAGGGCAACTTTTGAATGATAGGCTTTTTGCAAAAATGCTTCATTAAAAAAAAAAAAAAGCTTCAGGTTCGTTTTAATTTAAGGTACTGTAATCTGAGCTTTCAAAAGTCATTGCTGTTTTCTCTGAACAAACTCAATGAGTTAAAGTCCTGCGAGGCACAAGCGGTGGAAAAATCAAATATTAGCTAATCAACAAAACTTGTTACACAAACGGCTATGATTCCACTCATTAGACCCACAAGGCATCACTCTCTCTTCTCCTCCTCCCGTTTCCTCGCTTCAAAGACAATCTCCTGGAGAAAGCAGTCAACGGCAGAAAGAACACAAGACGTTTAGTGTAATGTGTTTTTGAAATCTCCCTTTAATATGTTAATCTCTAACGTTTGTGTTCTGTGTGATGTACTATAGTGTCAGAAAAAAAGAAAGAAATGAATACAACACTGAATGCATTAAAGGCGAAGACAGAAGCTGTGAACCATAACTATACAAATACACCGCCAGATACATTTCCTTTCTCGTTAAGAGTGACATCCAATGTAGCACATGCAGACAACAAAACCACCCAACTCACAAAAACACAAACACACAAATATATTCATTCAATCACAGTAATAGTAGTACATTTGGGTGAATGCTGGTTTCATTCATTCCTACTTGATAAAAGATCAAATCTGTATAGCTTATTGCGGATATAAATATATAAAGTACATATAATAAAGTCAGTATTATTAATATTATTATATTTTTTTTTGACCATATTTAACATATACTATTCATATTTTAATAGGTCTAATGTTTCACATAAATGTATTCATCTATTATTTACAGGTATGCGGTCATAAGGATATTGAATATTTATAATTCAAATTATTTAATATAAGATTTTCAGTTTCAATGTTTTGGATGGATGGCAACATTCAGTCATCTCAATATAGGAGATGAGAGAAGATCAAACAGAAAGAGAAAAAGATGTAGTGTGTATCCTTTCTCATTTCTTCCATGACTGGAGCACACTGTGCTGTCTGGGGCTGATTACAGTAATTGGCTGAACCTTTATATGACGTCTTGGACCCCCAAAAATGACAGGGGCCTCTTCCGCCCTCAATTTCAAAGTACTGAATACAGCCTACAATTACTCTCGTCTGGATGGGAGCTGGGTACTGATTAAGGGGCATAATTGGGTTAATTTTCTCTCAGTACATGTTCTTGAATTGACTTGCAATATACAAACAGCCTGAGGCAGATTGTACAGCTGTCTGGACTGGAGGTGTAGAGAAAACATCGATAACACCTTGCGTATATCTAGATTAGTAACAGATTATGGAAGTAGCGATTTGTGTTCAAATGCAATGGTTGGTTCTGTGAAATGTGGTGAAGAAAACTGTCAATGCTTAAAGTAAAAAAAAGGTTGTTAAGGGAACTACATATAGTATTAACATTACAAATACTCTTCCTGCAGACAAAGCATCACCGATTCAAAGAGCAGTTTTGTGTCAGTGGGCATGTGGTAGGGGGTCAAACAAAAGAGGATTAACCCAAACCAATTCACTGAAATCATCAAAATCATCTCTCCATGAAATCGCAAGTGACTCAGGCCATGCAATTGGTGGAAGCCCCATCCTTTCAGGACAAATTATGAGGAAGAGTGAAGAGGGCCTGATAATCTGTCCTTGGGGGCACCAGACACTCTACTACCGCACTATTGTTCTTGAGTTCAGCACCACGGAGAGCTCTCAACCAATCAGATGGGCCAATCACAACCTGTGTATGTCTCTGCAAAATTGGCACTGTCTCCCTGCACCCTCTTTTGACTTGGTGAGCAGGGCTTTTAAACATAAAATACATCCTTTATTTCCTAAAATACATGCTTTGTGCATATCAGTTTGTGTCTTCTGAGATGCATTTGAAGCTGTGGATTTATTGGTCACCTGAACCAGAATTGTCTAAACGATTAATATCCTTCAGGTTTGTGCATAAACTTAAGCTGAATTTTTTTTTTTTTTTTTTTTTAATCTTCCAAAAGTAATATATTGCATGATGCCTGTGTGGACAACATCTGACAGTCTGATAATTGTAGTATATTGTAGTAAATGCAGTAAAAAAGTGTCGCAGACTAATCTGTACTGAGAGCAGACAGGAACTATAATGATACATACAACATTCTGTCTACACACAGAATACATAGACAGTGAGAGTGGGGACGAGAAATGTCCCTCCTTGTGATTGTAACAACAAAATAGACCATTTATTTTGCTACAAATGTACAATGACGACACCACAAAAGCATACAAGTGATTATATGCCATTTGGTAAAAAAAAAAGTCCTACGTTAGACTGAAACCATCATATTGGTCTCTATTATAAATTATTATAGATATGTTTAGATGGAGAGATATTTAATAAACAAATAAAAAATAGGTAAAAATATAATTAAAAAAACTACAAATATAAAGAACTATATACATGTGTGTGTGTGAATATCATGAAAAACACATCCTGCTCTACAAAGTAAAATTTAAACAAACTTGGAGGATAAAATTCTTCTATTTCAGTGCTGTTACTGCATGTTAATGTTCTTTGTTAACGCAGAGCTGGTAAGAAATGTTCCCCCTGAGGGAAGCTTTTCCACTGTGGAGAATCAGGGGAAAAAAAGAAACAGAAAAAAAAATTATGTTCTTCCAACCAGTGAAGCCATCTGAAGAAAATGGTGGTCTTAGATGAGCCATTTTGTTTGCAGTAGCTTCTGATACACCCGTGGTGAATACACCGTGTGTGTGTGTGTGTGTGTGTGTGTATATATATATATAAAATCTAAGAAAATCATGGAATAAATTAAATAGTCACATTATGAAATAAATGTTTTTCTACAAAACACATTAGTACATTCCTGTACTTTTTTATGAATAAATTATCTCTGAAGTACATTGTCCATTAATATGTAAGTTTTTTAGCAAACCAGGGTGAATAGAAACACAGACGTGTTATGACTATGAGCTATGACCTTTTGTCACATGAGTATAAATGTGAGGAAACACAAAGGCCAAATTCCCTTAATCAACCATCACAATGAGTAAAACCAAAGAATATGGTTCTAATGTGCAGCAAAAGATTGCTGAGCTTCACAGAATAGAAGGTGGCCGTAAGAAAACAGCTAAAGCATTGAAAATTCTTCCATTTCTACCATCAGGGCAATTATTAGGAAGTTCAAATCAACTAAAGATGTAACGAATATATGATCTTAATGCACAGTGAGAAGGAAAGCTTGAGTGGCCAAATACTCTCAAAGCATCACAGATGAAGAATTCCAGAAACTGGTTGAGTCTTAGGCTCAGAAAGCCTTAAATAAATCAAGAAATAAATTCAAAACAACCCCAACATCACCACATGTTGTTTGTTTGTTTTAGTTTTTTTTTTTTTTTTTTGGGGGGGGGGGGGGGGGGAAGAAAAATCCTTGTTGACAAACTCAAATGCAAAACAAACTCCAGCATATTCAGTTGTCAGGTGAGGATGGGGGGGGGGGGGGGGGGGTTCTATGGTTAGATAAAAAAAAAGAAAAATAGCTTTTTGGCAGCATGGTATCATGGATTCTAGAAAAGAAAAAAAACTCTAACGGCCTATTCTAGAAATCTTACAATGGTTACAAATCTTTCATCAGGGCAACGATCCAAAACAAATATCAAAAATCAACAGAAATGAAAGAAATTTTTGCCATGACCATCCCAGTCTCCTGACCGGAACCCTGTAGAAAATAAGTGGAGTGAACTGAAGAGGACAAGCTGGGAATCTGAAGGATCTGGAGAGATTTTGTATTGAGGAATGGTCTCTGACCTCTTATCAGGTGTTTTCCAAACTCATCAGGTATTATAGGGAGAAAGCTCACACACACACACAAAAGTAAAAAGTTTATTTTTACAAGAAAAGAAAAGAAAAGAAAAGGGTGTCAATATTTGTAACCCAAAACAAGGGCCAATGTATTAGAGAAAAACACTTAATAGAATAGGTCATATTCTGAAAAAGATATTGCGCACAATTCTTTAGAACAAGTTATTATACAACAATGTTTTTTTTTTACATTTATTGGGGATTGGTGGGGAATATAAAAGACATCAAGATTGCCTCTGTGAAAAATTATCAATGTCCATTACCAGTTCCCTAAAGGGGTGGCATTCGTCCCAGAACACACTTCATCCTGCAGGCTCTGACTCAATCAGATAGTAGAAGAAAACATAACAAGGACACTCTGGGATATGGCAAATAAAGGATTCAAACACATACACGCACTCCCATGCACAGGTATTTCTGTCGTGCCGAACTTCAGCCACAACTCTTGCAATATAATTTGAGAATCTCTCTATCCGATAACAGACAGAAGTTTCCTTAATTAAACTATGATGGGAATTATTACAAAGCAAAATTGGTGCTGATTAAAATAAAAGGGTCACACAAATTCTCACCTTGCATAACTTGCAATGAGATACATCACTCTTACTGGCTTCAAAATCCATATATGCCATTCTTCTGTCATTCTTCTGATTGTGCATTTGGAGGTCACTTTAAAAAAAGGCAATAACTGAGCATATAGAGTCTCAGCTACAACCCTTATAAAATGTTCAAATTAGTTAATATTTTCTCTGCATGTTTTTAATCAAACAAAGTAAATAATACAGACAAAATTAATCATAACACGATTAATGCATGGGGGTGTCAGGGTTCTGCCACATTCGTTTTAGTCATTTCTTGGTTTTGTGGCAAAGCTCTGACACTAACGTAATGTCTAGTGTTTTGTGTGAGTGTGTGTGGCTTTGAGTGTTCGAGTCGCACACACTCTTGTCTGTGTAACGTCTGGTGTGTGGGTTATGATGTCCGGTCCCGATACTTTGGACTGGTTCATTTTCGGTTTTGGGTTGGGATTTGGACATTCATAAGTCATGTGTTCGTCCTTGTCGTGAGCGCGCGAGCCGAGTGGTTCTTTTACATTTACATAAGGTAAATAAAAAGACAAAAAACCACTTCAAGTTTAGTGAACATGTACTTAAAAGTAGTATATGAAAAGTATTAGACTCAACAAATATCTATATAAAAAATTTTCATACATAGCTTAAGCTTAAAAATATGTTAAGACCATAATAATGAAAAATATGCACATATAAGCAAAATCTGTCTGCATATACAAACCAAAGCCCATGAGCTATTGTCATTTCGATCACCCATCTCTTTTATCAATTAGTAAAAATAGCTAAGCAAATTAAATGCATAAACATCAGTACAATAACACAGAGCTGAGTGTGCGTGGGAAGCAGCCGGTGCTGTTCATTTTCCATTGATTTACCCGCCAAGGGGCACATCTACCATCTCTTTCTGGTTCTTTCACAAACAAAACACAGTGACTGCATCATCAAATTGCCCTTTTTACTTTACATCTGAAGGCAAGTAAAGATTGCCCTCAAATTCTATTCTACTGTGACTAAGAAATTAGTTTTTGTCCTCTGTAGATGACATTTTTATGTTCATTTCTCTGGGACCATGCATAAAAAAATAACTTCTAGCCGATCTAATTTCCGGCACATCCAGGGAATAGGACAAGAAACTATTGATATTATTGATATTATTATAAACTAAGATATTATTTAATAAGTTAAACAGATTGAGTACATATATGTCAGGCAAAACCTTCATTTGAAATCTGAAAGTGAACCTAAGGTTTGCTTGTTGAGATGTTAATGTGAATGTAAGGTAAATCTAACATGTAACTGTACTGTATACTGCAAGGTCTAAAACAGGGGCAGTTCCAAACTGGTCAAATTATATAACTGAGGGACCTTTTTGGGGACACGAACGATGGATAGGTGTTATAGTGAATGAATAAAGTAGATATTTCTATGAGCACAGTACATTTGTCATTTCCATATTACTGATGATCACAGACACACTCAATATGTTTTGATAACACTAGCTAAAATGTATGATTTTAAAAAAATCTCTTTCTTAAATTACAAAGTACAGCGTTTAATTTTTGCTCCATTTTATTTTATAACATTTTCCAAACTGTCTCGATGTTCACAGACAAAATGTATGTTTTAATAAAAATGCATTTGTTTGTTTATTTATTTATAAATATGCAAAATAAGATGTAGTCTCTTCCATAAAAGTGAGTTAAAAAAAGGAAAGGAAAAAATAAACATTAAAAAAGAAATTCAGTCGCAAGAGAGAGAGGGCGCAGACGCTCATGGCCCAGGCCCAAGCACAAGAAAGATGAATGATGGGCCCTAAATGAAATGTCACTCCCAGTAATAGGAAAAGTCTAAGCCGGAATGCGGGTCACTTAAATTGCAAAAGATACACTTAAGCGCTTTTGCCACAGGCACAGTAGAGTTGACAAAACTGTTAATATTAGCTGGTTGCTAAAAATAGAAATGAGGAAGAATAAACACTTTTACATAGCTAACCAAGGCCTGAATCATCCAGTGGGACGTCAGGGTTTCTGGTGCTAACAGCTCAGCGCTTAAGTTTAAGTGACATGTGAAGGTCAAGTACGGTAACCCATACTTGGAATTTGCTCTCCGCATTTAACCCATCCAAATTAGTGCACACATATTAGGAGAAGCGAGTACTGAACACGCACACTGCAAATCATGACACATACCCAGAGCAGAGACAAGCCATTTTTGCTGTGGCGCCCAGGAAGTCATTGGGGGTTAGGTGCCTTGTGCAAGGGTTTTGCCACATTCGGTCTAGTAATTTCTTGTTGTTGTGGAAGAGCTCTCACATTACCGTAATGTCTTGTGTTTTGTGTGTGTGCACGGCTTCGAGTATTCGAGTCACGTGCGCTCTTGTCTGTGTAACATCTCGTGTGCGGGTTATGATGTCTGGTCCCGATACTTTGGTGTGGTTCAGTTTCGGTTTTGTGTCGGGATTCGAGCATTCATGACTCGTGTGTTCGTCCTTGTCATGAGTGCACGACTAGTGGTTGCTCGTTCTCACGCAGTTGCGCACTCTGCTTGAACCGCGAGCTCTCGGGTCTTTGTGCAGTGTTGTAAGCACGCGGTTCGTGTTTACAACGGCCGCGTGCTTTCATATTGTGTTTTAGTGTCGCACGCAGTTTGGTTTTCACCAGTTGCGCGATGTTTTTGTGTTAATGTGAACATTAGCGATCAGCGATGTACGTTCGCATCGGCTGCGTGTTCGTGTCTTGTCATCATGTAACCCTCCCACCTTGTTCCTTGTCATAAGTTTGATTTGTCCCAGTTGATTTCCCATCTATTACCCTTCCTCCTGTGGCTATTTAATCCCCTCGGATTTGCTGTCCTGTGTCGCATCGTTTTCTACACTGTGTCATTTCTTGTGTCGTGCGTGTGACTGCTTCTTGTCTAGTCTAGTCTTGTTAAGCTTTGTCAGTTATGTTTTTCCCCCCTAGGTTTTTTTAAAAGTTTTGGTTTATTTTTGTCAGTAAAAGCCCTAGTCCCTGCATCCTTGAATCCTCGCTCTTCCCTTCACCCACCAACCCTGACACCTTGCTCAAGAGCACCTCAGTAATTACCTGCCGGTACAGAGAATCGAACCAGAGAACTTTGGTTTACCAGTTGGACTCTCTAACCACTCTAACAACTGGCACATGCGATAGTTCTGGGGTTATTTAACATCTATCTTTGATCATTCTATACTTCTTGACGCTAATGTCAATTTGGGACACTTTTGACTCTATCTGTTCATGTCAGGTTATTAAACTGATATGTCCTTGTCTGGGAGTTCCATAGAATAACCAATGATAGAATTAAGCAATTTCAGCTCTACTACAACCATGTGTCATCATCAAATCTGACCAAACTTCAAAGCTCCTGCCAATTCCTTTTAAATTTAAACAACATTTATCAAAAAAAAAAAAGAGGTTGTCACACAAGGGTGGGTTATTTGTCATACCACCAGGCCTCAGCCCCTCTATGCTCTCTGTCATTTGCACACAAGAAGAATGACACCTTAAACTCAAAGAAATAACACCTCTGGAGTATTCATTATTTTAAGTTTCAAAATGTAACATAAGCTCTCGCTGTTCACTGGCACTGGTGTTTAACAAACTGCTGCAAGTGCAACATCAGAGTGTCAGCTACACGGCGCTAACGTGCCAGGAACCAAAATTAAAAGGATTTTTTCTTTAGAAAACAAGCCTACATGGAGAATTAAATGCCCCAGTACATCCACATAAAGAAAATATAACTCTAAAATGCCATACCTAGGAGGAGTTTAAAATTGAAAATTGGATAAACACATCAGGAAATGACACACGACTTCAATTATGTCAAACCAATTGATTCCAAGTTTAGAATGAAATATTTTCCTCCTGCTAAAGTAAGTGATTCCTTTTCTGCTCTGTTTGCTTAAAATCTTCACGAAAGCAGAATGGATATTTACCTTCAAAACACACATTCCTGTCTTATTGTGAATGATAAAAGTGCATTATCACAACAAGAACAACCAAACAAAAAGTGTTTTTCATCTAAATGTAGCTGTTAATGCCAGCAACTGTAAAAATCACCATGAAATCAAAACTTGCAATTCTTATTTTTAATGGAAGATTGCAGTTGTTTTTTGTGTTTTTTTATTCATGTCCCTTCATAATCTTTTCTCAAAAGCATGAACTGGTACGAAGTTTGAAGCAATAACTCATCCATCCAGCAACCTGTCGCTCACAAGAGATCAAAATAATTTGGAAACAAACACAATCCAATGATCCAATCAGTTCCCATGTTACCCTAAGTCCTGTTTGTCATGTCACCTATGCACTTCCTGTGAGGTCAATGTTACACTTCCTGTCGGTGAGGTCTACTGTCACTTCCTGTGTGTCATGTCATTTGTCTCTTCCTGTGCGTCATGTCAAGTGTTGTTTAACTTCCGGGTCCCTTCTGTGTTTCCCTTTGTGCCTTTCCTGCACCTGTCTTGTTAATCACTTGCATTGTTAGTCTACCCAGGTGTTTGTCATTCCCTTGTGTATAAAGCCTTCTTGCATTTCCCTTGTGTTGGTCAGTTCAGTTGTTCAGTTCTATGCACATGTGTGCTTATTTTTGTTTATTTTAAAAATCTTTTGTTTGAGTTTTTGTGATTTTGAGTTTAAACCCTGCGCTCGTCGTTGTACTCTCCGCATAGCACACGCCCTGCCTATGCTTTGTGACATCCCAATAGACAAAATCAGACCTATCTACATTTTTGTCTTGTTTGAAAAGCCATTTATATACATCACAATAGGAAAGACAAGACGAGACAAATCACAACTTTCGTTTCATGCCAAATTTAACATCAAATGGCAGTGAATTACTGAAATAAAGAAGCAAAGTAGCAATAGCACACGACTGCAAATGATTTGAAAAAGAAGCACTGAGGTCGATCTTGACCTTCAGTGTCCTCTCAAAAGAGGGTGCCAGTAATCTTTCAAGAGGTCCTCCACAAGTGACTGGGTTCAATAAGGGACGGACATTTTTTCTCACTGAATATTCTGTAAATGCAATTTCTTTTTTACTTAAATGTTTTGTGTTTATGATAAAAATAATTTCATGCAATTAAATTACTGAGGTACATGAAACTGAGTAATTTTTATAAAAATAATATTACACTTAACTTCTACAATGGCGCAAGCACCTTTAACCCTGGTAGGCGGACATTTATAATCTAACCCTTCAACTGATTTCACTTTTTTGCTTGCAATCAGGTTATTTTAAGTTGATAAACTCCAGGAAAGTTTTTAATCTGATGATCCAGTAAGCAAATTCATTGAAACAATCAGTTCAAAACAGCTCTGAAGTAAATGGTAGAGAGAATAGAGATTTATGTTGCATTTTCAGTGAATTAGTCATTCCATTGTGTTTTTCTTTAAAACATGAGCACTGTCATATTCTGCTTCTGAAGAGTGTGAGCCCTGAAATACAGACTGAACGAAATGTTAAATACCCTACCACTGTATGTCCAGATGAAATGAAAAGAAAAACAGAATTTCACTAGTAAAGTTTTGATGGATGCAGATGGTAACCAAAGTAAAGAAAATTTCGCAATCGATGGACTGCCTGCACATTGTATTTATGCACAGACATTTCAGTACAATCACATTGCTTCCACACATTCAGGATGATGTTTTGATTTTTCAGGTGTATGCTCCTGTGTTTACTAATTCTTAATATATATGAATGTTCTTTTAATCGACGCAGAAATCTAGTCTGACATCAGAACAGATTTCAGGTAAACAGCTGCTCTTGCAGTAGAGCTGAACTAAAATTGCTGAATATTTTATTCAATACAGTCAACTTACCCAAAATAGCAAACCATCTCATACCAAAGGTCGGCTATGTTAAATTCATAAGCCATGTCGGATGCCAGTGGGTGTAAACAGAGGAAGTCCTCATCCAGCGTAATGCTCCTGGCACACACGAGCAAGACTTGCAAAACCCTGGCAGCAAACTTGACACATGAGCACATGATGACATCCAAACAACAGCTTGTGATTACCCCAGAAGCATGAATGTCTGGTGGTCTTGCTCTCAGCTATGTTACCCATCACTCCCACAGCACTAAGATGGGGGGAAAGTGACAGGGGAAATGGTAATCAAAGCAGTGACCTCTTGACAAGAAGTCCACACCTTCAGCATGAAGCTGCCAGCTATTCCCGACAAGCCAGACCAAAGATGTGCCCATGTAAATGTGTGTGTTTGTGTCAGGTCTGATGTGTCTAGAATGTAAGCATTGTTTGTGACACACAAAATCAATCCATGCGATAAGCAATGTACAACAAGAAAAGAATATTAATAGAGCAGACAGTATGTCATAATCTGATATGTGATTTTCGTATTTCGATTCTAAGCCAATGACGATACAAGCGTCTTGTTCACAGATTTGCATATCACATAAAACCAAACTGTCATGCAGAGGAACACCTAATAGCGTTGACACACGCGTCATATCTGCACGGATTTCCCTGTCTGTCGAGTGAACCCACTCGTGCAGTCTTGAGCGTACCGTGTTTAATCTGGGACATAAAAGGGCACTGCCTTTGAAGTCTTTCATTTCCTAAATCGAGCTTTAGAGACGAAGACCCACAGTGCCAATTAAAAAAAGAAATAGTGGTACCTTTTCTCTCCCTTTGCTTTTTGTGATGGTGAATGGTGGATCTAAAGACCTTAAAACATTGACAGCCCCCTCAAAGCGGTGGTGCTTTGGATTTCTAACACCGGTGTTAGAAATCCAAAGCACAACCAAGCTAGCTATTAGCAACAAAGCTAGCTATTAGCTTTAGATCTATCTTTAGATGTAGCTAAAAATAAAAATGCTTGAGCTTAATGCTTTAAAAAACGGCAAATGTTTCTAAATGCATTTTATTACGTAAAGTCATCATGAAATCAAAATTCCTTTCTTCATAAACATTCCTTGTTTTACTGTTAATGATTTGTGAGTCAGTGTAAACAAAAAAACTGCGTTTGCGTTCATAATCTTGCATCCTGGTTGACATTACCAGGTACTTGGTTTCAACCTCCTTTCAAGTCCCAGTCATATTCCCAGAGAATATTTCTAGATTGTCCTTTTTAAAATTAAATGATATCCAAATCTATATTTGTACATAACACATTACATATAAATATATAAAATATTTCATGGTTTCCACAAAAATATGAAGAAGAATCATAAGAATGAATGCACTTTTACTTATAATAATATTTCCAAATTATACTTATTTTTTACTTTATTTAATGAAGAATAAAACGTATAAATAGCTTACCAACAAAACACATACACAGAATAACTGTAATAGCATATTCTTTCTATTGAGATAAATTAAAAGCCTTAATTTCAAAATTGAGGCTTACAGACGGTTCATCAGTATTGCAAAGTAGATCTCCTGATGTCTGGCTCCTATGTTTTCTAAACACAACAGATGTGTGCACCAGATAAATTACGTTCTGTCCTCTGCTATTGACTTTGCCTGAGGTAAAACAGTTTTTTGGGCCAATGGGAATTCTCAACTGATTTACGGAAACTACTGATTTTATCATAACACTATTAAAGGAACAGCATTTGATTTTGATTTCTTTTCAGCCTCCAGTGATCTATCTGTATGGAAATGCACTGAATGTCTTGTAAAACATCAGCAGAAGACAACTTGATCTAGCAGTGACTTACATTATAAAACATTTAAGTTCTAAATTGAGTACTTAGGAGGACAGTAATTGCCCTCTGATGAAATATTGCTTGCTTTGAAACAGACAATCATCCTTCATTATTGTTTTGCCAGGCTCTTGTTGGCAGGGCATCTCATCTGGCTTGAGGTCACAAACTCTATGCTCTCACAGCAAGGCCAGATCAGGTGACTATCTCAGGCTTCCAAAGCACTGAGGGGGGGTTACTCACACCACACACAGGCACAACACAGACACCGATTACTTTCGGTGTGTGTGTTCTAGGAAAGAGAAGATGTGCAGCGTTTAACCAAAAGCACAGGTCAGATTGTCCACAAGAACGGGATCCTGTCTCACAAACACACAATTAAAGTGATGCCAGGTATTAACTTAAATGTGAAGAGTGATATTAAAGTGTTAAGTGACCAGATTAGCAAAAAAAAAAAAAAATCCAACACTTAAAAACTAAAATCAACTGAAATCCTACAGGTAAATTTAGATGAAAAACAAATATTTGCTAAATATTACATTTACAAGATTAGTGTAAGATGGCAAAAACAATCAAAATGTATACAAAATAATAAAAGCATAGAAACAGTATTTTGTGCATCTAGAGGGGAAATGAAAATGTTAATGTTAATGAATTTTTTTTAAATTAAAGAACAACCTTATTCTTTGCACTTTTTAGTGCTGTAATAATACCTGCTGTTTAGAATGTGCCCAGTGAGTTTCGTTTTTTTATGTTTGTGTGTGTGCACATGTGCGTGTGTGCGTGCACGTGCATGTGCACACCTAACAGGTTCTCAAGTCCAGGCCAGGGCTGACCTGCTTCCTCATGGCCCTTTGCCCAGGCAAGACTCATGCATTTTTCACAACGCACACAATTCAAACGGTGCTCAGCACATACACACACATGGCAGATTAACCAGACCAGGGTAAAAAGTGGGTCAGAATCTGCCATCCACCCAGAAATTCCTCAGGCAGTCATCGGGATCAGGTGTTGTGCTGTGTAGAAAGTGGTTTGTGTGTGGTATTAAAACAAATTTTAGAAAAGTGCACAGTTTTGTGTTCAATTTCTCACTGTGTATTTTGAACAGAATATACAGATAATGGATGAATCACACATTCCACACCCATTTCCAAGTCTAACATCAAGTGACATTTATCTGCTCAAGCTCTTCTCAAGCTTCTTTTTTATTCTTAAAGCTATACTTAGGTGGTGTCCACACCACAAAATGGTATCCACACATTGTGAGAAATGCCTACATGCAAGTATTTTATTACGAAGGTCGACATTATGAAAGCAGAAGTCAGTACTATGACACACTGTTTAATCTCCCTGTTATAATCTGCATGGGGAAGAAAAATTAGCTAGTCTAAGATTTCCACTGATGCACAATCATGCACAAAAGCATCCACTTTGGCTACACTGGCAAAAACAGGGAACACGGCCAAACACCATGCTAATACACCACCCGGAAACAAACAGCTTGAGAGAGGTTACTCTGACAACCAAGTTCTGCTTGAGAGGTATATCAGTTACTAGCGGGTGTAGGTCATCTCACACATATCAAACATTTACTCATTTGGTTAGTTGCCTGGACATAACAGAGTTCTCTTGTTTTTATATATATATATATATATATATATATATATAAAAAAAAACATAATCACATTGGACTTTTACATTTTTAGACAAACAACAAAAACTACTTTTCTTGTAGTTCCTCTATCTGTTTTAACAAAACTTGCATCCCTGGTAATGAAAATAAAAACTACTACAAGCAATTCTTAAAAACTACATCAATGGTATCCTACTGGCTACATTCACATTCCATATTCATTTATATCAGCGGTACTCTTAATAAACAATAAATAAAGATGCATACTGTGTCCAGCATGTACAAAAGATTACCTGAAAAACTGCACAAACAACTCTGATCTCAAATTACTCTCAATCAATGATGGTTAATAGTGCTAAATATACAAATTTCATGCCTGATGCAATTAAAGGGTGATTGTGGGAATGAAAGCCCTTTGCTGTCTCCAAGTACACAAAGTAATGAGGCTCAATAGGTGCACTACTGGACACCAGATGTTCATTTCTATTCACTTTGAACAACACAATTACAGAGTGACACTGTATGACCTCTGTGCAGATCCAGATATCTACACACAGAGACTTGCATATAAACTCTCATTAGCACAAATACATAATTTGTCATGGCTGAATAACAATATTTATTGCCTTGACCTTTGTAGCTGAAAATTTGAATTTACAACATTATTCTGTCTGAGGGTTTTCAACCAACTAAATTTGGGATATTAAATATTTTATTGTAATTATGCATATCAAATTATCAGAGAAAAAACATCTATAAGCTTATTTGTAAAGTAAAATAAGGTTATATATATCTCCATTTTCTGTTCTATAGAAACTGGAGGACTCCATTAAATCTGGCCCAGTCTTATTTTTCTCAGTTTCATAAAGACAAGTTGTGTCATTTCTGAATCAATTTCCATTATAGAAACATGACATTTTCAAATGACAAATAACAGACCGATGCCATTCACTCACAATGTGAAAAAAAATCTTATTATTGCCCGAAGAGCAACATTTTCAAAAAGATGCAACCAAGTGATTGAGATGTCTCAAAAAAGAGTGAGAGGTATATCTAAAATGAGATATGGTACCACACTAAACACTCTGTTCAATCTGAAAATAGCTGGAAGGAAGAGAAAATCATATGATGTTTAAGAAATCATAAAAAGTAGTACACTTGCCCGGACTGATTCTATACTTTGAAATTCTGTTCTTGCATACCAATGAAATTTGTACATTTGAAATTCTTGCCTTCCACCCTCTCTGTGATGCAGAACAGAGAGGTTACATCTTGCTAATTGAAGTGGTTCTAAATAAGCAGTGTTTTTTGCAAATGTGCCTTCTACTTCTGCATGTCTGATGAGATCGGCCAAAAATATCTTGCATCCATCAGAATACATAAAGATAAGCAAAACATTTTAAGCAATAAGCCACATTGGTTTTACCATGGGTAAGGGATGTTTATAAGTACAGTGTGAAATAAAAACCCTTAAAAATACCACTGTACATTAAAATCACTGTTACAAATAATGCTTTACTGATTTTTTTTTTTTACAAGAAAAAAGTAAAAGATTTAATTTATAACAGGACACAAAAAAGAATTAATGAAATTATTATTATTATTAAAATCATAAAAAAATTATTAATAAGTACAAAAGTCAAATCATAAGTTTTGAACTTGCTTTTACAGCAAACATGCAAAAACATATTCTGCAAATCAGCTTTTGACAGTAGCTTTTTACCCACATTATTATATCTCATCTGATTGCATTCCTGGTATTCTTTTCATTATGTCATGATTACCCATTTCAAAAAAATAATTAACAGTTTTTTGTTTACCAGGCAACATCCGGCTGGTCTGTCACAATCGGAGTGGCCGCCTTGTTCTCTTGTTTTGTCAGGGACAAAAGGCCGCCACAAGCCAGTTGAACAGGAGGACAATAATCACATTTAGCCATAATCAAATGGCACTTGTTCCCTCTGGGGACCAGAAAGGAAATCGTTGTGTACAGTAGCTTAATATGTCAGGTGTGAGTCAGGGAAATTGGAGGCAATTATGGGCATAACTGCATTCAGATATGTGGAATGAGGGGGGGGGGGGGGGGGCTTAATTTTTTGTTTGTTTGTGTGTATGATGTGTGTGTGTTGGGTGTGATTGATGTTCTTTTCTATGTTACCCTGAAAAGAGCCTTTGGGAGTTGGAAATAGAGGGCTGTGGGGAGGGGGAAACTGAGGAGTTCTGTTGTCTCGGTTACAGCGTATGGAGAGGGGGGAAATCATGGAGGGGGAGGTGATGAGGCTATTCTGTTAGAGGACACCCTGTGTGGATGGTCCTGATTACACAAGAGAGGCCATCGCTCTGATCAGCAGACAGCCAGCAAGGTGGCTCAATCAGGCTTTCCTAAGAGCTCTCCCTGCACTGATGAGGCCTGAGGAGTCTTCAGTGAATGACATTTATATAAATAAAAAACAATACAAATTATGGACAACATGAAATACAAAATACGGCTCTGAAAGAAACACCAGACTGTCATATTTGTACCTAACAGAGGAATTAATCTCTACCCCAAAAAACATTCAGTATTTGCTTAAAGAAAACACTCTAACCTACTATTATGAAAGCCATCAGGGTCCATTTAAATTTACATTTAGGCTTTGTTTGTGCCATTAAAAAAAGTGTAAACTGTAGATCAATGGAAGGGGAACTCTAGTTTTTTTTAAGTGACAGAGAGACAAAGTGACCGAGGGATTAGTAGAGCAAATGGAATTACAGGCCCCCCAAA
This sequence comes from Rhodeus uyekii, assembly GCA_037043235.1. Taxonomy (NCBI): domain Eukaryota; kingdom Metazoa; phylum Chordata; class Actinopteri; order Cypriniformes; family Acheilognathidae; genus Rhodeus; species Rhodeus uyekii. The sequence goes on from JAWRVZ010000056.1 coordinate 2,192,541, forward strand.
CGTGTGATAAAGATTTCATTATCAGGCTCTCACACACCATGTGTCACCTCACTGTCAAGAAGGCCTACCTTCAGATGTGTGGTAACGGAGAACTGTGTCATAAAAACACCCTACACAGAGGAACAGGATGGAAGAGGCTTGTGTACTGCAGCAAATAATGTGTAAATGTGAGCAATAACAACGGGATTCTTTATTTCAAATGTCCAATCGTGGTCAGAGATGTTGCTTCAGTTTAATTTAGAACAGACACGTAAAAGAGCATTAATGATGAAAAGTTTGAAAGAAAAAAGAAAAAGAAAGAAGAAAACAAAATAAAAAGAAGAAATAGTAATCAAGAAAAGGTATAAGAATAAAGGAAATCCTGAGAAAAGAGGATTTTTTTTTTTTTTTTTTGTGCAGAAAGAGTAAGCTGATCAGTCCCTGCCTTCTCAAGGTTAGGAAGCTGGATACATACTTAATGGAATCAAATCTGATTAGATAATTAGCATAGTATTTGCATAATGGCACAGCAATTCATTACCTTGCATGCAAGTTCATCAGCATAGCATGAGCTACAGTGTTTCCACTCCCCTCTGTCCTATAACAAAGCTTAGACTCTCCATTGCCATCCGAAAAGGTCAACTCATTTACTGCCTCCTGTACCAACTAATATCTATCAAAGTCTCGCACACTTGCAGAATGACTTCAGAAACCTCTGGGTGGTCTGAACCAGAGCCACGGTAACTAATCTGACCGCTGTGCAAAGCAGACAATATTTGCAGACTTGTATTGATTTAATTTCATTCAAATGAATATTTTTGCTAATAATTTAAGATGATAAAGAGGAAGAGGTGAGATAGAATGCATTGTGAGAGAGGTATTGAGACAAAAAAGAATATCAATTTACTGAAAAAGCTAATGAAAATATCTACAGCTCAAAGCAAAGAGTTAGCTTAAAGTAAAATATGCTTCTCAATGGAGAGGGACTTCTGCTACAGACTCCTTTTTGTCAGACTTTTCTTAAAAAATAATAATAATAATAATAATAATTATATATATATATATATATATATATATATATATATATATATATATATATATATATATATATATATATATATATATATATATATATATATATATATATATATATATATATACTGTATTTGTCACAGAAAGATCTCCAAAACCTCAGAAATTAGAATATATTTGTTTCAATATAAAGTCAAGTATATCTCATTAAATATTCCATTTCCAAATTATCTGCTTATTTAAACTTAATTTAAACCTAATTTAAAATTGTACAATATTTTACATATAGCTAAATACTTAACCCTCGTCAACGACATAATCCTGGCCAAATTTGCCCATTGGCCTTGGTCCATCATGGCTTCTTATTCATCCCCATACTCTAATTGGCTTCATCGCTCTGTCTCCTCTCCACCATTAAGCTGGTGTGTGGTGAGCGTTCTAGCGCAATATAGCTGCCGTTGCATCAACCAGGTGGATTGGGCTGCACATTGGGGGTGGTTGAGGAGATTCCCTCGTCCATGTAAAACGTCTCTTTTTTGTTTATTTCTATTCTTTGTCTGAAAGAATTTTACGTGAAACATCTGAAAGTTGATGCTTGTTCAATGAGCCAAAAATGAGAACTCCATTATGTCTAGACTGTAAAAAAAAAATTAAACTTTGAGAAAAATGGACAATCCAGTTTATGAGATTTAAAGACCCTAATATCTAACTCAAAACCCTAACTCATATATATTTCTCCTCTGGTGTTACAACATCACAAATATGATCTTTTAAAATATTCTATTCTATGCAATCCACATTAATTTTACATATTCAATGAGACATAACTGAGAACTGCGTAATCATCTCCCAGCTTTAGAGGAGTTCTTGATAAAAGTCACAAACTGTGATCAAATTTTCCAAGATACCAAGTTTCAATACTACCTCAAATATTTCTCATCACACTTTAAGACAAATGTATCTACGTTCTGACATTAATATTAATTTTATAGCTCAATACTTATCTGTAACAACTTTTAAGTTTGTCTATTTGTAAAAATCACAGGCAAAGCTGCTACTTCAAACTGAAAAAAAAGAGAACGTAATAATGTTTCGAAAGCTATGAAAGCGCTACCTCTGAGCACCGAAATCTTCCCCTAGGATAATAAAGAGGAAGTTACATCACAGATAAACTAACATATGAAAAGAAAAAGGACAGAATCAAAAACAATGACAGACAGGAAGTCCCTAGAGACCCTTCTTCATCTTTGTCCTCTGACTTTCTTTTGTTTTCTGACATATGCCTGTGCCAGAGAGGAGAACAGTGTGCTGACTGATATGATTGACTTCAGACGGGTGCCGAGGATTGTCGTCCGAGAGCCCTGAGATAAGCAGACATGAGCGCCAAGCCCTGGGCTCCCCAAAAACAGCTGCTGCCTCTCCCTCTCACTTCCTTCCACTATGGTACTACAGACACAACACTGTCAAATGTTACAAAGCACTACAATTAGGAATCTTCCTGAGGTTTAACTACAAGAGGTTTCTGAGGAAAGGATTAAAACGAAGAAAAAAAAGGAGGAACATTCCTAGATTCACAAGCTGTACAAATTCGCTCGGTGGTGACAAGTGAAAGAGATGCGGCGATGGAAACAAATTCAGATAAATAAACATTTCGTAATATTGTTTGCCACAGTGGAGAAGCAAATGGAAGCCCTTGTCATCTTAACTTGGGCGTACAGCCAGGCTGATTTGTAATGTCCCCCCGTCTAGAAAAGGGATTTAACACAAGGCGGTTGAAGGGGAGACAGCATCAGAAACAGCGCTGTAATGCAACTGCTTTTGAAGCAACGCAGGCAAACATGTGCTAATGCATCTGACTGGCTATATACTGTATTGTCTGTCTGCCAGGCTCTTGCTGACTGGGCTCTGACTTAGCACTTAAATTGGGTTGATGAAAAAAACTATGTTGGCAAGTGGAATTGCACCATATGCCTGGATTCATTTTAGATCATATAAACAATCTGTCCTAATAGCAACAACATACATAGCATACAAAAGGCGGGTTTAGATAAAAAACAAAATAGTTTAGTTGACAAAAACAGTTTAGTATACCAGATTTCCCTTTAAATTCAAAACTAGAGCATAGAATGTGTCGATTCTGATCTTCTTGTCTGCTTAGATGTGCATACACTTAAAAATGTAACCAATCAAAATATTAAAACTTAAATGTTAAAAAAAATAAGAATAATTGTTTTACAATTTGACCAATCCTTCAACAAGCATACTCAGGATTTCACACATGCTGCTCCAACAAAACAAACCATCTCTGAAGGCAAATGTACTCATGTCTGCACCAAAATTTCTATTGTGAAAGCAGACAGAAGCATCCAGCAAATCTTCCGGAAAACAGGGAACTTATAAATAAGTCATTTAAAAGGTCCTGCAAAAAAAGAAAAAAAATCCAGAGCAATCCAGGCCTTTTCTATTTGAAGAATGAAGTTATTTGGCCACTCCGAGACATGCTGAAATATTGGGTGAGACGAGGGGATGACATGTGGTTCAACAGCGTTCCACAGGGATGCTCAGCCCAGCAGCAAGTCAGGGCTAAATCGGGCCCATCTACAAACCTCCCTAGAGAAGCCAGCTATGAAATGACATGACAGCGCACATGTACAGCCAGACTGAAATATCAGTTCTTTTCTTTCTCTTCCATTATTTCTTTCTTTCTAAAAGAAAACACAAAGCGGAAGTCATTGTGGCACCTAACTGAACACAAACACATCGCTTCGCAAAAATCCCAATGAAAGATCCAAACCAATACAAACAGTAACATATTAAGCGTTATGGTCTCTCATGAGACTATGTCATTCTGTGCAGTTTCAGCATTTTTTAGCAGCAGATACAAATATCTATTACCTATAAGACCACCAGGGAGAAAGACACTACAGTTTCGACCATTCAGACTGCAGTCAGAATAACTTTGGTGTGTATAACTTCAAATTAACTCGCATTTAATTAAACTCTTGCTCCAGTCACCTGTGGTGAGCAGCTATTAGCAAAAAAGTACTAAAACAAGGATGTAAACATGAGAGCACAATTTTGAGGAGAGGAAGAAAACGGTTCTGTACCTTTGCCCTTGGCTTGAGAAAGGAGATGAAAGGCAACAGAGAGATGAAGAGTATCCACAGAAGGAAAGCATGGAGAGATACGAAGAAACAGTCAAAGCACAGTCCACATCTATGCATTCAAGTTTCTGAATTGCAGTTTAGCTCATTCAGTGCACAGCAATTCAGTCAATCCAGGCATGCAATACATAAATCAAATCGCAACAGAGTGAATAAAAGTGAAATGGTGAAACATACCTTGATCCGCCATCATCATGTGTGCAAAACCTTTGAAGAACAGAGAAAGTGACAGAAAAAGTTGTATCAGAACATATAGTGACCTCAGATCTTTGCAGGATAAAACAGGGTTTTATGTAGTGAAACTGGTAATTAGTTTTATTTTTTATTTAATTTGACAGCTCAAATTGTTTTAGGTTGTAAAGTAACCTTGAAAAATAAATAAATACAATATTTTGTTAATATTACACAGTTGTGGATTGCTATTTTCACAATACACTGCCTTAAACTTATTGCATTTATTAAACAGTACCATTTAATAAAAAAATGCATGGTGCATTTTAATTGTTGCTGAACAAATATTGCCTTTAATGATTAATGTAGTGATTGAAGTTGTCAGTAAATGAAAATTTAAGTTCACCAATCTATTTATCATCATCTATTTCTAAATGCATGTTATTGTGAATGATTTATCCATGTATGTTTCATTTTTAAATTAATTTAAAAAAAGTTTAATCAATGTCTCACGTTCATCGGCCTCCAATTTTGAGTTAAACCCACATCTCATAATCGAATCAACAATAGTCTCATTCTACAGTTGTGATACTCATCAAATGGACTACTACAATTTCATTGTCTAAGTATTTTTCATAATGGTAACTTTAATGGAAATATAGCAATATTTTAAGCATATTTGAACATTTTTATGTTTTTGTTACTGTACATTTGAATACTCTGTGCAATGTGCATCCATAATTATATCGCTGCCTGTAAAAGACAATTCAATTGAACTTAAGGATATTACGTATTAACTCACCTGGGATGCTGTTGGCCTCTGATGGTGTTGCAGCAAAAAAGAAACAATAGGAAAAAGAAAAAAGAGAGAAGAGAAACATTGCAGCCATTAGAGCCCACTCATGTTATCTTTGCATGAAAACTCTCATGCAAACTCTGACACACCTGCCAGCATGCACCGAGCAGACATCTGCCCTGTGCATGTACAAAGAAACCCTTAAATACCCCTTGCATCCATCCACATCCACCCCCTCTTCTCCTTGGGAAATGAGGAGGAGGGGGGGCATCAGGTGTCTGAAACAACAACTAAGAGGTCTAGTTCATCTTCCATGTCTTACACACACTCCCAAAGCCCACATCCACGCCTGGATCATAAATCCAAACAGGCAACGGAACCTGTTCCCTTTAGAGAGGGTTGTGGATTTATGGGACGCTGATGTTTGTCTGAAGCACTGTTCCATACTCAGAGCCCACGTTTACTCTCATTGTAGACACACACTCCCTCTCTCTCTCTGTTTGACACAAGCCGCCTTTAGCACTGAAGCACTGGGCTGACTCATTTCATTAATGCACTCTAGTCGTCTTCCAAACCAAAGGGCATCCAACGCTGATAAAAGGCATTGCAATGCTCTGTGTGATGAAAAACAGCTAATCTACGATTTTTCTAATCTGTGCTGGCTAGGGATGGTTCATGATCATCCGAACATCCAACTACTAGATTAGGGAGGTCAGCGATTTTTATTTTTGTTAAAGCTTTGATATTTTTATTGTGCTGAGCTTTAGCTGTAATGCCTGGTACACATTGTACAATTTTGTCCCAGACGAAAGATGACCAATCGTGGCAATTGCTGTGCTTGTGGCTCCTAAACGGTGGTCCTGTGTCGTACAGTGAAAGAGCTTCAAAGACGGCCATTGTTAAAGTCTTGCTACAAAAGATAGCCTGCAATAGTTTTCTGACAGTGTTTGAAATTTAGCATGATCATCTCAGAATGTGTTTACTGCTACGATGTACATCTACTGGACTTCACAGATCCGCAACATGAAATGGCATATTTATCAACGCAGTATGGCGCTAAACCTTAAAACTACTTTCCTAGAGCTCCATTTGCAAAATTGGAAGGCCAAGTTGGCCTCTTTTCCCTAGCCATAGCCACATCCATATTCTCCTCTTTCGCTTCCTCTTGTTTTTTTCAGCGTACATAAAACACAATTTGCCAAAGTGCAATTCATCTTGCTCTATTTGTTTGACTCTAGCACATGCTGATGATGCTTTATTCTTCTATACTAACTTGCATCATAGCCTACTATTCAATAGGTGTCATCATTGTTCATTCTACATACATGTTGTAACGTTGTAAAAGCATTTATGCTTTTAATGGTAGTGAGACTATTAAAAGTATTAAATTAAGCGTGACTATTAAAACTATTAATTTGAGTATTTGAAAAAGCATATTCACGTAAAATAGGATACAATATATATATATATATATATATATATATATATATATATATATATATATATATATATATATATATATATATATATATATATATATATATATATACACGTTTTAACTATAAATAGGTATACATTTTATTTATTAATATTTAGCTTTTAGCTAACTCTAAGATTATCCAGATTTTTTCAATGAATAATTGTATAAGATTCTAAAGAATTAAAGATTTTACTGTTGATATTAGTACTAGGCACAGCCAGGCCGAAGAACCAATTTATCTGTTGCCAGTGCACACAAACTGCAGCTAATACAGGAAATTAAGGGAAACCTGATGGGGTCTGCCTCCATTAAATGCTTTTAGTGCAGAGTAATTATAGCTACATTAGACATTAATTTAGTCCTGTATGTGTTGATGTCTGTACTGGCTGAAAATGCGATATGTCATCTCTCATGGTCACTCATTTTCAGGACACGTTCCAATATGTAAGCGTGTGTCTGTCTGCCGTGCTTGTTAAAGGATGGTACAGGACATTAAGTCCTCTGATGAGATGCATTAACCTGGTGGGGAAGGTATTAGGATGTGATTGGAGAGCAGGGAATGCGGAGTTACACTCAAGAGATGAGTGCCAGGGTGACTTGATTGATGTGTTCAGCTCTTGAATTGACCTATACTGAAGTTTTTTTGCCTGGCTGGAATACGATCTTCTGCATGCACTGTGAGCCTTCTACGATGACCTAGTTTCTCAGAAACAGTGGTGAGACAAAAAATTGAATGTGTAATTGTGGCACATCAACGTGTGAATGAGGATTTTATTGGTTTATTCTGGATTCATACCAAGCTGTAATGATCTCTTCAATAAGAAGTCAAATACCTTTAACTGCAACACATTTAGACATACTCATTTAAAATTAAATGAACATAACTCAATTAAATATTTGCATTTAAAAATTATACACCTGTCTTATCATCTGATGAGTGAACATGTTCAGAACAATTACTTAGAGCAGTTATAGTATATCTAATATGAACAATAAAAATAGCATATACCATTAATTAAACATAACTTCTGGTGGGAGGGGAATAAACACAGATGTAAAAATAAATTAGCATCTTAAACAGTGTTGGGCAAGTTATTCTAAAAAAGTAATTCATTTCTAGTTACTAATTTTATCTTCAACCATTTAATTAAATTACAGTACTATTTATTCCCTCTAAATCCTTTCTAAATCCCATATCAACCTTGACAAATATAAGGATAGACATGAAACTATTCTTTCAAATACATAAAAAAAAGAAATTCAAAAACAAAATTGCATAAAGTAAATTTAAATTAATTTTAATAAATAATTTGACATTAATTAGACATTAAACTTTGATGTTAGATCCTCTATTGTTTAATATATAATTGTTAAACAGTTTATACAATATGTATTGCAATTACATTAAAAGTAAATTGGTTACTGCAAAATTAAACAATTTAAGAGTATTACCTTACTTTACTTTTTCCAAGGGAAAAGTAATTCAATTAAAGTAATTGATTACTCAGTAATGTTTACACCCAACACTGGTCTTAACCTTAAAAAGTAATTACGGTAAAGGTCCTCTTGATGCAGTTTTGAATTTTGGAAAAAATAAAAACAGAGGGAGATTTGTAAAGAGTGGCCGGCTTCAACATAAACCTCGCAGCATATCATCCACATGGGAAGACAGATTGAGTATCTGTCTTGCTGTCAAATGTTTATTATTCTAATCCGCAAAAAGATTACGCGCTTTCGCAAATGATGTAGCGCTGTGGCTATCACGATTTTCACAGAGTGAGGAACATACGCCAAGGCAACGCAACACAGTTCTGAGGCCATTTTAGCCATCTGGCCATCGAGAGGAGTGTCAGATTGTTGTTGCGGCTGCTATGGCAATTGGATTCAGTCAAACGTACGTAAGGCTAATGCTTAACACTTCAGACCAGCTTGCCATATGGCTCCGACCTGATATTTATTACCCATCTACAGATGTTTCAAAAGCCTGAAGACACAAGATTAAGATGGAATTAAGATTGCTCAGTTGGTTTTTGTAATGTTGTTATCGAACACTGATGGCACACATTAATGTGTCATTTCACAATACAGATTTTGATTTGGAGAGATGCCAGTGGAGAAAGTTCAACTGTCCTCTTACAAACGGCACAGCAGTTTAGGCTGCCCCTGTGCACCAATATAAATGGCCTCCAAAAAAAAGGTTTATTTATTCTTTTATGATTGGCTGAACTGATTCCCAGCATTCAAAGCGATCAAAGCTGCTTTTACGTCTGGCTTTAGCCCCTATCAGTGGACTGCAGGACCCAGTCAGCCAAACAAGATGGAGAGGAACAGCGGCTGTAAATCAAGCCCAAAACTCTGTACTCTTTACGGCCTATAAATCTAACCCTAGTGCCCATTCTTCTACACATACTCCTTTCATTTTTTTCTCTCTTATGCTCTGAAATAGGCTGTACACACATAAACATTCAGTTCTATATACAATGCTCAAACACTCATAGCATCCTGACTTTTTAATCACATTCAGTAATTGTCTAATTAAGGAGAGATTCACAGGAGAGGTTGTCTACAATGAGGGTAACAACTCATAGGGTTCAGAGCGCCAATCACCAATCAATCACCCAGCTTAAACACTTCAATCACCAGGGGGAAAAGTTTAGGCCTAATCAAGACAGGATAAACTGTATAGACAAATGTTTTCAAATTCACATATCTACAACATTTTTTCAAGCATTTCAGAGGATATAGTTAAAGGAAAAATAATCGAAACAAACAGAGGATTATTAAAAAAAAACTCATGGTGTACCTTTCATTGCCATCAGGATCATATATCAGGAAACATGATTCATGGAGAAGAACTCAAAAGTTGTGATTCCCTTTCTGGGAACTCGAGCTGTGTCGAAGCACTAGGGGAAATAGCCTTGCGTGAGTCACGTGAAGATCTATGCAACCAATGAGAAACGAACGCGTGTGAATGCGTCACTGCCGGCCGCAGCCGGTGACGTCATGAGGCAGAGCATAAAGCGCGTCTGAAACCGGGGCGCGTCAGCTCTGAATGCCTTCAGCGTGCTGTGTCTGTGTGAGAGTGATTTTGAGTTGAGATAGCTAAAAATCATCAGAATGAGTGTGAAAATGTGGCGAATGAACAGAGGTTCACACCGTGTGTTTATCCTTGCCCACGTTTCATAACGGGCAGGGATACACATGTTATGTGTGTAATCTGTTTGGGAGTGGAGCATGCACGGTCGGCACTTGAGAGTGCCGGTTGTAAGGACTGCGAGAGGTTCTATCTGCATGCTCACTGTGGTACAGTGGATAGTGTGTTTGCCTATCATGCGGTAGACCGGGGTTCGGAGCCCCGGTGGGATGAACTTTTTCATTGCATGATCTCCGCTCCCGCCTGGCGGTCTGTAACGAGGCCGCCTAGGCTAGTGTTCCCCGCGATTTGGGACCTGCAGTAGCCGAGGCTTTGTGGCGCTCTCGGTCCTGGGGATCACAAATGGATCTCGCTGAGGCTGCTGGGGTGGGTCCGTCCTTACCTCAGCCTTCACGAGATCAAGCGGGTCCCAGTCACGAGCACTCTGAGTGAGATGCCCGTGCTGTGACTCCAACACTAGCTCTATCAAGTTCAGAGAGTGAGATCGATTTAGCTAGTGTTGACCCGGTCGAGGAGGATTCGCCACTCTCCTCGCCGGCGTTTGAGGAGCTTGTTGAGGTTGTGGCGCGAGCGGTCTCTCGTCTGGGGCTTGATTGGCCAGCAGAGACCAGAAGGGCTCGTCCTAAGTATGTTAGACGAGCGTTATCTTCTGACTCGCGTCATTTCCCCGCGCCGAGCAATGCCTTTCATACTTGATTTACATGCCGAGGTATCTAGATCTTGGGGAAGGCCAGCCTCCGAGAAAATTTATACACGTAATATTACGATGTATAATAATCTAGTGGGGCTCAAGATCATTGATATGGAGGGTTGAAGAAAGTGGATGAGGGCGAGTTACCTCGTCCCTCAGTCCGCGTCCTCCATTAAAATTCTGGCGCTCCCCTCCAAGCCGATGCGCGTCACATCGTCTTTGGTGGGGAAAGCATACTCCGCATCGAGTCATGCCACAGCGTGTCTGCACGGCACGACACTGCTGCAGGCATATCAGGCGGAGTTGCTTGGGGACCTCAACGAGGGCGGCGGTATCGGTCCGGAGGCAGTGGCAGAGCTGCGCCGGACCGTGGATCTGTCTCTTTGGGCCACTAGGGAGATGGCCTACTCTGTCGGCCGCTTCATGGCAGCTCTGGTGGCTACGGAGAGACACCTTTTTGGCTCAATTTGTCAGCTATGAAAGATAGGACAAATTTGTTTTGCTGGACGCTCCTCTGTCCCCTTCGGGCTTGCTCGGCGACGCCGTAAAAAGCGTTGTCGACAAGTTTCAGGAGGCTGCACGACAGCAGGTGTCGTTCAGTAAAGTTATTCCCCGCCGCCCTCCACGTGAGACCGCCAGTCAAGGGAGGTCTCAAAGCTCTTCACACAGGGCCGCTCAAAAACGAAGTGTCGCCACCCGTCTTCCTCCGGTTAATCCCGGGGGGTCGGGTCGACAGGCTCAAGCCTCTGGCAAGAGGGGCGATCTGAGGGTTGTCCTGAGCGCTAAGAAGGCTAAGAGCAAGCGGCCCTGACGCCAAGCCGCAACAAGGTGGTGTATCCCTGGAGCAGCTGACCAGTCAGCCCGCCATGGGAAAACCACCCCCTCCGAGGAGGGTCCTAGAGCACTCCACCCGGGAATCCGGAAATCCCGGCCCGGTGGTGGACATGCTATCAGCACCAGAGGCCAGCCCCGGGAGGCTGGTTCCCCTAGTAGAGTTCCGGGATGCGTGGTCACGGCTACCCGGTATCTCTCAGTGGGTCCTGCGCACGGTCACCTTAGGGTACACCATTCAGTTCGGGGTCTCACCACCCCGGTTCTCGGGGGTCCTACAGTCTGCTGTAGGCCCTCAGCAGGCTCTGGTCATGGAACAAGAAGTAGACACTCTGCTGGCGAAAGGGGCCATCGGGTATGGACCCCTCGTGAACAGCAAGTCCGGGCTTTTCAGCTGTTACTTCATAGTTCCGAAGGGAGGATGGAAGGTTGCGGCTCATTCTGGATTTTTGTCTCTTAAATTGATGCGAAGAGATGCGACGCTCAGGCGGATCGTAGTACAGATTAGGTCCTATAACGGGTCCGGCACGATCGACATCAGAGACATATAAATCCCTCATTCCCATCCTTCCACAACAGGAAGTTCCTGTGGTTCGCCTTCAGGGGGGAAGGCGTACCAGTATCAGTGCTTCCGTGTTTGGTCCGGCTGCTCTAAGCTCATCTGTACTTGCACGGGCAGCACAACATCGAGGTGTTGTGCCCGCACACAGAGGAGCTGGGGTTAGGACTAAGACCAGGGGTTCTCCCTGAGGGGTACCCGCTTCGCAATCAAGGTCACGGGGCGATGCCCACGCACCCTGAGCATGCGGAAGAACTCCTGGTTCTCGTCGATGCTTACGGCGGAACACCAAGAAGAGTGTACTTTCTCCCACTCAGAGAACCACTTTCTTGGGAGTCATTTGGGACTCAGTGGCCATGTCTGCTCGGTTCCTCCCCGAGAGCATCCAGGCCGTTCGTTGAGCTGTTAAGCGACGAGTGACACTCTTACGCTGAACACCAAGAAGAGTGTTATTTCTCCCACGTAGAGAACCACTTTCTTGGGAGTCTTTGGGACTCAGTGGCTATGTTGGCTCGGCTCTTCCCCGAGCGCATTCAAGCCTTCGTTCAGCCGTCAAGAGTATCGAGGGGCAGCCACTCACGTGAGACACTCTGAGGTGTTAGGGTCCATGCAGCGGCTCCAGCGATTATTCCATGGGGCCGACTGTGTGCGAGACCCCTGCAGTGGTGGCTGAAAACCAGGGGTTCTCCCCGAGGGCTGGAACCCTTGGTCCCCTTATTTGGAGCAGATTTGGGACAGATACGGCAGGCACAGGTCTCCTGTTTGCCTCCGTAAGAATTTCTCTGCCCTCTGTGGCTTTCGTTTAACATCCAGGGCCTCTGGGGCGGGTTGTTATGGTACAGGCGTGGCCGAGGCTACGCCTGTACGCTTTTTCCTCCCATCACTCTGCTCCCGGGAGTTCTGGGAAACTGTGGGTCTGGCCCCTGAGGGGGCCCAGCTCATAGAGGCCGGTCTCTCAGCCGAGGTTGTTGAGACCATCCTTCAGTCCAGAGCTCCCTCCACGAGGAGACTCTACGCCCTGAAGTGGAAGCTCTTCACTTCTTGGTGTAGTGAAAGGCAGGTGAACCCAGTAACCTGTCAAGTTGGCAAAGTACTGGAGTTCCTGCAAGAAAGATTTGTGGCAGGGCTGTCCCCCTCCACCTTGAAGGTCTACGTGGCTGCTATAGCGGCTTGCCACGTACCTCTGGGTGGGGTACCCTTGGGCAGGGACCCCCTAGTCACTCGTTTCCTCCGTGGTACACTAAGGCTGAGACCTGCGGCACAGACCAGGGTGCCGGCTTGGGACTTGTCCGTGGTACTCCTAGGCCTGTCCCAGCCGCCCCTTGAACCTTTAGAGGAATCTCTATTAAGTACCTCTCTCTTTAGACCCTTCTTTTGCTGGCAATCGCCTCGCTCAAGAGGGTCGGGGATCTTCAGGCCCTCTTAGTGGCCCCTTCATGTCTTCAGTTTGCGCCCGGGATGGGAAAGGCATTTCTCCACCCGAGGCCAGGCTATATCCCCAAGGTTCCCACTGAGGTGGCTCGGTCTATCATGCTGCAGGCCTTCTGCCCTCCCCCATTTGATGATCATGAGCAGGAGCAAGAACAAGGTCTGTCCAGTGCGAGCACTGGACGCTTACGTCAAAGACTGCCACTTGGCGTAGGTTGGACCAACTGTTCGTTTGCGTTGGCTTTAGGACCCCTAAGGGGGCTCCAGCTTCTAAGCAAACACCAAGCAGGTGGATAGTCGAGGCTATCTGTCTAGCTTACGAGTCGGCCGGACATGCTTCTCCTTTGAGGGTCTGAGCCCACTCCACTAGGAGCATGGCAGCATCCAAGGCTCTCCTCTCCGGAGTCGCCTTGTCTGATGTTTGTGCTGCGGCCGGCTGGTCCTCACCGCACACATTCATGAGGTTCTACCAGCTAGACCTCGATGCCGCCCCGGGAACCAGGGTGCTCTCTCAGTGAGCTGGGACACACCCGGATGCTGACGTCGCTGAGGTGGCGTTGGCATAGCGTTCCCCTAGTGCTTCGACACAGCTCGAGTTCCCAGAAAGGGAACGTCTCGGGTTACGTATGTAACCCTGGTTCCCTGAGGGGAACGAGACGCTGTGTCTTGGCCTCAGCTCCTGGCGCCTCCGGGCCCGCTTCAGGCATTCATGGCTGACGCGCCCCGGTTTCAGACGCGCTTTATGCTCTGCCTCATGACGTCACCGGCTGCGGCCGGCAGTGACGCATTCACACGCGTTCGTTTCTCATTGGTTGCATAGATCTTCACGTGACTCACGCAAGGCTATTTCCCCTAGTGCTTCGACACAGCGTCTCGTTCCCCTCAGGGAACCAGGGTTACATACGTAACCCGAGACGTTTTCTTCTGTGGTACAGTATAACTTAAAATTAGTTTAGTTATACTTACAAAATAAATGTCCAAACCCGAAGAGTCCTATATATTAGCATGTTCTTTAAAGAATTATTAAACCAAATTCATAAAATTCTCTCTTTAGGGAAACCAGTAATGACGCTATAAACATGCAATTGACATGTTTAAAATAGGCAATTATCCCCCGTCTCTGATTTATTCTCTGTTGAAGAGGTGCAACAACAAAACCCAGAGCTGTGAAATGGCCTCCTCAAATCCCCAGAGAAACTAAAATGGCCACTTCAGAAAAACAACCAAGGGATCTGAAAAGGCACCTTAACATCTTAACACCCCACCTCCTCAGCCCTGCACGATTAACACACACACACACAAAAAACACTTGCCAGAGACAAACAGCTTAGTGCTTTACAGAGGTAAAAACACAGGCTTTGCAAGTAGTGCATTTCAATGACATTCGCTTTTAATTCACTGTATGAAGTGATGGGGGAACAGAGGAGGCTGATTGAGAAACTCCCAGCACAAAACACCTGCAAATGCATAGAAAAGGCCAGATTTCAGGAGTAAAGCTAAGAGATGGCATTAACCTGGATCATAGAGTAAAACTTCAGTAGCATTCTAGGAAAGGATTCTAGGAAATATTCACATTGCAGCAGTAAAGATTGACAATTTCAAGTAAAATCAGATGAGAACATTATATTGTATATTGCATTTGCTGTATTATCAAGCTGTATATAAACCATTTTACCTTCGCTGCAAAATCGGCCAACATATTCCGTCTTAGAACAATCACAAAGTGGTTCCCCATCCACAATGGAGCACATCCCTCCGTTCTCACATGGGTTCTCCATGCAGATCCCCTCTATGTCCATGCGGACCCTCTGGCTGCTTAGTAGAATAGGTTCCTTGCTATTGTACTTCAGTTCCCTGATAATTCCCTTAAACGGCGGAAGATCCTTCACTGTCGGGAGAGTGAGCACAGAAATGCGAATATCTTGAGGGACTCCGCCCAGGAAGAGGTCACTAACGATCTTCATGTACTGCCTCTGTGGCCGCACCTCACCAGATTTGCTCACTCCGTCTAGACCCAGCACAGTTCTCGGGTTGTACCTGCTCAGGGTGGCAGAATGCCAGCTGCTGTCATTGACTCGCTTGTCCGATACGACTGTGGTCTCTGCGCAGTCGATGCTGAACTGCAACTGGAGCTTCCCCTCAACCACCATGAGTTGCAGGAAGTCGCAGAAGCCGCCATCGTCAAAGTACAGGATTAAGGCAGTGGACACGTCTGTTTTGAACTGGAAGCTGAGGTCACTTCTGGTGCTGGCGTCCCAGCGGAGATAGCGTGCCCACTGGCCTTGCGACCCTGTAAACTCAAGGCCCAAGCAGGGCCCAAGCACAGTACTGATCAGCAGCTGCAACTGGACTGGGAATCTGAAGAAATTCATTGTAAAAGTGCTGGAGATTTGGGGTTATTATCCTGAACAGAAGGAAATCATTGAATTTGCTTTGGTTCAAAGGTCAGTATATCCAAAGTACATCCCACAGTAAGCCCAGAGATACTAGAGAAGAGGTGAGATCGTCAACGCAAAAACAAACAAAAAGTATCCTAAAAGAGGAGAGGGACTTAGTAAGGAGAACAGTCTTGAATAACAGTCATAAGGCCAATGACATTGCACAACAATCCAATCTCTGTCAGGCGACAATCAAAGTTTTTCTTCCGATCGAGAGAAAACAAGCAGATGAGGTGCTGTGTCTGCTGAGGTGTTGTTTTCTTCCGGGATCTCCTCAGATCTCAATCATCCAGACAGGTCCTCCAGGTCGGACTCTTTCTGTATTTAGGGAAACCAGCACAGTCTGCATGATGCCTTGTGGGTAATGTAGTTCATAAGGTTACTCTGCCCCGTCTAGCTGTCAAAATAGAAAAGCATCAGGTTAAAAACAAATCCACAATGTCTTCATGTGGATTTTTTTTCATACATAAAACAAAAAAGCATAAAAATACAGATTAAGAAATTAATGCAGTACACTTTCACATTTATTATCTTTAAAAAGCTGGACCTAAATGAGTCATTGTTTTGCACTTATGATAAATGTTACTCCTGAGAAAACCTAATTAAAAGTTTATAATTTTTTAGGCATTTCACCCAAAAGATCATTCTGTTATCGGTCATCTCGTATGTAAATTAGCAGCATTATTCACATGGCAGCCCCAGCTATAATTCAATAGCAGCGAGTCCATGTTTGTCTGATGATGTGGAAAATTAAAAGGATTTTGCAGGATTCACAATGCATGAAAACAATAATATGCATGTCTACACATTCCCATGACATATACTCTACATCTCCAGCACCCGAGTCACCTAAACACTATTTCTAAAAAACGTGTAATTATTTTGTTTTAAAAATAATACATTTATGTGGGGTCCAACATATTGAAGAAAAACCTACAATTTAAATTGAATGTGTAAATGTATCATTTTTTAAGGATCCTTGCATATTTAGAAGTAAAAATGCAGTTAAAAAAGGCAACGGAAATGTCTGTTTACTGATTAAAATATTACAAATTCTTAACACATCCTCAAGCACAAATGCCCTGTATTGTTCTACAAATGTGAGGGAAGCTTCTCATGCTGAGCTGACTTTTGGCTTTGAACCATCACAGATTAGTAGGACTTTTGTGAAGGCAAAATGCAGCTCCAGCTCCTTTTAACATGTGTCCCCTACGTGCATAAATGAATAGGCTCCAATTACATGGCAACATGCGAGGTGTAACCTAATAGCCATCTAATATTGCCCGTGTCCTTGCCAGAGGCGTAGGCAGCAGGTACGGCAGGACAATAGTGCTACCAGCCCACGCGATTCAACCGAGCCGAAACACAATGTATGCCGTCAGAGCTCTGCCTGCTGCAGCTGAAGAGGGAGAAAAAGAGCAAGAGACTGCATCCTTGTAACAGATACTCCACGTTGGCTCGCGCCCACACCACAGAATATGCATGTGTGCTTTCTTTTTCTTTTTTTTGTCGAGCGAGGGCTTGTGGAGAGGAGGAGAGAGGTGAAAAGGCTAAACTGTGCACATCATTGTCCTCATTGATATGTGATTGACACACTCTACTGGGAACAGCACACAACACCACAAAATAAAGCCCATGCATTTGGATGCTGCTTAAAAAGTCGGTGAGTAGGAGAGGGAGGTGTAATGGCGGAAGGGGGGCATGTTAATGACAGCAGGCCCAACCATTTATCAGACACACAAAGCAGGGTTTTACCACAGGTGCCTCAATTATGCTCTATCATTACACCAGAAGAGCTGCGACAAAATGTCCTCCGGTGCGCCCCGATGATATCATGGAGGCTTTGGGAGGAGGCGCACGCCATTTCAGCGAGCTCGGCTCCGTACGTGACACGGTTGCCATCAAGCATCCACGTGGTAGAGCGGAGGTGTGGGCGAGGTAGAGCTGGGCCAAAATGGATGACATCAGCGTCCGGTGCTCTCCTCCTGGGCTACCAGCCGGTGAGAGAGAGGCGTGAGGCTCCTACCTGGCCTCATCCAGCCTCCCCCCTGTGACCCAGTGTGGGCACGGGTACCACCAGCAACCCCCTAAACAACCCACTGCAGAGGAACAGCAACCTGCGAGCAGATTAAAGCGGGAGCTGTTCTGCAGCAGCCACTTAAGGCATTACATCACCTTGCCTAAAACTACCATCTTTGTGCCAGTACTCACTATGATACCCCTCCTAACCAAAACCAGATGATTAGTATTGTGATTTATTACCAAATTCGCTGTGGTAAAGGTGTGGGGTGTGTGCATTATATGGAGCTCTGATCAAGACAGAAAGATCACGTCACACTGCGGTGTATTGGAAAGGCAGAGCACATTCGATGAGTGTTTTGGAGGCTGAGCATTACACAACGCCAATAGGAAATATTCATCTCTGCGACACAGACAAAAAGCCGATTTGAACACACACACACACACACACACACACACACACACACACACACATACACAAAATCAACGATATTCGTTACAAAAGGAAACAAATGCATACATGTTGCTTGACAAACACTACCTATATTTAGTACAAACAAAACAAAAATAATAGTTAATATATAGTATATTATATTAGTGTCTATATTCAGTTTGTGGATTAATCTAATTCGTTTATCTCTGTAGAGAGAGAAAAATTGCTCAGTTACATTAAGATCTTGGCTTGATATGTAAATGGAGATTATACACCCACACGCGTGAGGACAAAAAGATAGAAAAATAAAGGAAAACGACACAATACAAAAGTAAACGTTCAAACGCATAATTTTAATTTTGGCTAACCATGTTTTTGCATAGTAAACATCAAAACATAGTAGCCTATATTTTAAGATAGATGCAAATTAATATAATCGCAAATTATACTTTCAGCAAAAAAAATCGTTAATATGGAGTAGCCTAATACATTTGAAAAGCTTTTATTTGCCCATTTTTCGTTTTGAAAATAGCCTTTCGTTTTACACGTTTAAATTGGAGCAGAATTGACTCATAAAATGTGCTGTAATAATCACGCTTTTGATGGAGATGATTAGTGCACACAAAATAACGCATGACAGTCTAGCAGATGCATTTTCTGAGAAGGCTCTGCATTATATTTCACACAAAAGAGGGTCACGAAACACCACAAGGTGAAATTATACTTTAGGGTCACGGAGATATAAAACACGCTCGAATAAATATATGATGCATTATTTTAGAATAAAATATACGTGCTCGTTTTGATTTCTGTCAGCTGTGAAATAATGTGTGTGTGTGAGACAAGGCCGCGCTCAGAAAAAAAGAATCTCCGACAATTTAAACACAAACTGTGTGAATTCGTTCAAATTTGGTTGAAAACGCAGACACGCAAAATACAACGAGTGCAGTCCAATGATCACTTTGACAAAAACCTGAAATACACCAGTTAAAAAGCAGAAGCTTACCGTTAAAACGAGCGTGTGAGAGCGCGAGTGTGTGTTGGAGGATTATTACCAAAGTCTATTAAATTCCAGGAGATCTTAATGAGCCACTGCAATTTGATGGGAATGAATAAAGATAGACCAATAATGCACTGGACTCATTTGATCACTTCAAAGAAGTGATTTTTAAAAAAACGTGTATGTCATATGTGCAAAAAAACATTTTTTAACATTTCTATAATTTTGGCATCAAAGCTGCATATTTACATAAAATAATGTATAGGATTTTGTAAATACTTTTTAATCACTGCAACGTGTTAATACCTTAAACTAGTCTTTTTTTTAAACTAGTCTTTAATTCATATTTAAATCGACTGAAATTCATTGCACATTTTGTCAAACAAAAACCAGAATGAAGTGGTGCACCAATGCATCATAATAATAACCCGTATTAGGTTAAATACACCACATGTGTGCATCTTAAAATGAATCCAATCCTAATAAAATCTGAGCATTTTATAAAAACCTCTTTATGCGTAGGCCTTGTCTAAAAAGCAAAGCACAAAAAAAGAGAGAGGATATGCTGTCCTGTGTTTTTGCTCAGTCTATGTCTCTGTGATGGACCTGCAGTGGGCATGCGTGTTGTTTACCCTGAGTGACAGCCGAACACAGACACCTGAGAACTCTTATTCATTATTAACAGCTACTTTTACAGATTAACAAAAACACAGGTCTCTTGAGATCAAAGCGAGAAATTGTTTGTTACATGTTTACGGAGGAAAAGGCACGTTTCCAATCCCCTACCCATGATTACTAGAACACAGGCCTGTGTTGTCTAACTTAATATGAATATTTATAAACGAAATACTGTAATAGCACATTTCAAGCAGCCGACAAATTCAAAGAATACACGTTTATTTTAGGGTCTCGTATTCTGTCTGGAAAACCGGTCAAATATCTACTGTCCACGTTGAGCTCTGTATAGAGAATGACAGGCTATCCTCAAACAAAAAGGAACAGATACCCATAAACGTATTTTTAGACCAGGAAAGCGTGTGTAAACCCCCTAAATAACGAGTAGTTTAATATTTTTTACGATCTGTCCAACGCGCCGCGTTCCCAGAAAAAAAAGTAAAATTCAAAAGGAACCGCGAATTATAATGTAAAAAAACAAGCCGACTTAGCGTAAACGCTCAAAGTAAGTGATGAACTTCCCGGTGAGCTTTCCATCATTTCGTACCAAAAAGAAAAACAAAACAAAAAAAGAAACAGACTAACCTCAGTTTTCGTAAACATATCCCAAAGCGTACAGTAATAATCCACATTACATTCCCCCACAGGCTCTATATGTGCGGTCCACTTGACTAAATCAGGTTTTTTTCTTCGCGGTCTTGTAAGGATGTTGTGCCCGCGTGCACTTGTCTTGTTCCGCGCTCGTTCGCAGTTCCAGAGAGCCGCGCGCTCAGAGATACTGTTGGACAATCACGAGATTTTCACACACGCGCCGCTCGACCCCGCCTTCCTCTCACTGCGAGGCTCGCGCCATTTAAAGGTGTAGTAAAATCTGAGAGAAAACTTCTTTTTCAAGCCTTTAGATGTGGAAAGGGAGACGCAATGTCTATGACATGGCCGTGTTTGCTAACTGTGAGCACAATGCGGCTCTCAGCCTGACTTTCATTCTCTCTCCATCTATATCTCTCTCTCTCTCTGCATGCTGTTGTTGATAATCTGCATATACGCTCCGACATTTGGACACATTTGTAGAATGCCTTGTTTTTTTCTCTCTCTTACATGATGTAATGTATATGGTTACTGGTCAATCATTACAGCACCCCTTGACAATGTATAAAAAACTGATGTGCAGAAAATAAAGCTAGTATTATAGTAGGTTACTAGAACCAGGTTTTATGGCATTTGTGTGAAGAATAACAAAAAGTAAAAGTTTTATGAAATTGTTTTTATAAACAACACTTTAAAAAAGGGTTAGGCTACATCTCTGGTCTTTATGGATCCATATTTTAAGTAGTTACAACTTTTCATCTTTGACTATTCGACATTTAAAAGCCTGAAATATTTTTGAATCATCTATGAATCAAATTTGATCCAAAAATAAGGCATTTTCTCAGTTTTATCTCCTCACAAATATACTGTTCTTTTGTCCTGCAGTTTAGGACCAAATAAAGACATTTGATATGGGGAATGTATTCATCCATTGTACCATAATCAATAAATTCATGAGTTTATAATGGTTTTAAAAGTGGCCTGAAAGAAGCCGCTGTCCTTGGTGCTGAACTTCACCTCAAACACAACTGCTGGTGGGGGTTAAGCATTCAGTGGAGATGTATTTAGACTTTAGTTTAGACCAGATAGTTTGCTACTTGGGACGCAAGTGAAATCTACAAAACAAATAAAAATAAAACCCGAACATTGCGA
Source organism: Rhodeus uyekii (assembly GCA_037043235.1). Lineage (NCBI taxonomy): Eukaryota > Metazoa > Chordata > Actinopteri > Cypriniformes > Acheilognathidae > Rhodeus > Rhodeus uyekii. Next base: position 2,214,131 of record JAWRVZ010000056.1, read on the forward strand.
TCAATAGGCGTTGACCATGCCATTGATTTGCAGCCCCAATGATCCATCATAGATCCTACAGAATATTGAGCGTGTCTTCGAGTTGAATGGATCAAACCTCTCCATCCTGCAGAGTCAAACTCATCTGAAGCTGTATGATAAGTATTTGACAGTGAATCGGAGGTAAGCATGTTGCAATGATGGAATTCTTCTAGCAGCACTTTATCTCATGCAGTGACTATGTTGTGGTGTCATTCACTCAGTCAGAATGAAAGTTATGCTTCCACTCTTTTGTGTGCTTGTCCATTCCAGTATACACCAACAACTAATAGGTCTTGCAGCATCTAAAAGCCCTGTGTGACAGACTGGCTCTCTTTATCCCCTTCAAGACATTTCAGACACTACACAAAGACAAGCTTTCCTAACCAACCTAACAAACACCAGAAAACTTGACATCTCTCTCTTTCTCTCTCTCACTCACATCCTACCAATTTCCTGTTATTAGAACACAACCAGGCCAGGTGGCATGTCAATACTGCTTTTTGGTTTCACTTCCTGTGCTCCTGGTCTTTTGCAAACTCCATAAATGTGTCTTCTGGACTATAAGAGATACAGAGCAGAGATACCTGTACATACAATGATATATGAAGATATTTATAAGAATACACATCACATTATTGATGAAACAAGCCCAGACAGAATCCAAATCTGTGGAATTGGTGGAGTTTATTGTGAATGACTCATCCATGCATGTTTAATTTATTAATTTGTTTCGACCTCATAATTTTTAATTAAAATAAAACAACTCAATTATCCAGTGAAATGACATGTTCAATCATTAAGTCAACTTAAACCCCCTACAATCTATTAATTTCCACACACAAAAGTTGCATATGAGGTTGCTGTTGCATGACAGAGCATATAAAGCTGCACTGATGCTGTATTTAATTTAAGACACAGATGCATATATTAATACTGATTTTATGCAGCAATGCATCGTGAAACAGCAGCCTTAACATACCAATATAAAAAAAAGAGTAAACTTATCACATATCATATGTAACCCCTCTGGTCTTATTCGCCCCCCGGGACTCAAACGGTGTCTCTGGCATGAGAGGCAGGTGCACTAACAAGGACGCTAAAGACTGCACATCAGTCACTAGTGCATTTCTTTAGATCAGGGGACGGAGTTTTACCTGCAGAGAATTCATATTGAAGTGCTATGATCTGATGTTAGCACCTGTTGTCATTCAATATGACTGTCAGGTAGTAGCTGATAATGTGCAGGTTATAAGTGTCTTTAAAAAAGAGGAACAGGTGACAGCCTTTGCATTCACTAACAATTCTGAGTACATAAACAGTACAGTACACCTGTACAGTACTCAATAACACAGGGAGCAAACTAAACCATCTGTTTACTCTTCTAAGAACGGCAAACAACGTGCCTGCAAGATGCTCTGGCATCACCGGTGTGTACGGAGAGAGTTTACAGGGTGGCATTCTGCAGATATTGATTTCTGCAGTTAATTCATAAAGGTCTCAGCTGTTCTTTTTCAATTAAACCTGGAAGCCGCCCGGGTCAAGTGGATCAATGTTGCGCCCGCAGGTATGAATTCAGAGCAGATTTACTTAGATTGAGTAAGTAAACAACATATTGACTGACACACTCACAGTTCTGTGCTTCCTGTGTTGTAACTGATGACACAAGCTGAAAAGAGTGCACCCCGGGAGAGACTGACAGCTCTGTTCTCATATTCTGTTTAACTTCACTCTGAACGACTGACCTATGAAGTTATCAGTTCCAGAGTTTACTTTTAACCTGGTATTTTTTGTTGTAATGTGTATATTTCTTTGCTTTCTTTTGCAGAGGCACCAGCCAAGGCATCTTTCGTACTCTCTCATGCTCTTATTCAAGTTTAGTGTCAGAATGAAATCAGACAAATAACACAGGCTTTGTTGTAAAAGGATGATAAGGGAAAAAGGGATAAGTTCAGTCGCTGCATAATGGCTGGCTTTACTATGAAAGACCTCTGTTTGCAAATCGCATAAGAAAGTCAGGTTTCTGCTCCATGATTTTAAGTCTTAGTCTGAGCAAATATAAAACCACCATTTCATAAAATCGGATAAAATAGCGAAGAGCTTCCAGCTGCGGCTTCTGGTATAACAATAAACTGCATACACCATAATTTAACCTTCAGGATAAATGCAGGACAGTAATAATCAGTTAAAGGTATAGTATATGATCTCTAATAAACACTCATTGTGTCATCATTTACTCAACTTCATGACAACTTTCATTTTTCTGCTGAGTACAAAAGAAGATGTTTAAAAAAAGTTGCAGCTGATTTTGTCCATGTGAAAGGTACAAAATATATACTACTGGCCTAAAAATAATCAATAGCACACTATTTTTGGTCTTGTTTTGTCTATATATTCAAATATATTTATTAATGTGTGTGAAAATAAATCAGCAAAGACAGCTTGTAAAATATTGCGACAAATGTCAAACCTCATTAGTTCTTGTACACCAGGCGCCATGACATGTGAGAACCAATGAGGTTTGCCATGCTAATGTCTTATCTAAAGTCATGTGACCAAAGATTTCAAATCCCTTATTTATATATATTTGTATCAAACATGTGAAAATATAGAAAATAATAAATAAGGGCATCAGTTTATGAAGAAATTTACATCTTTGGGCAGAATGTTTGAAGGAATATGGAGCTGAAAAAAAAAAGAATACTGTGTATCAGCTTTGCGTAAGACAGAACATCCATAATGGCATTAGGAAAAAGGATATAGCGTAGGGAGAGACAATCTGACAGACAGAAACAAAGAGAGAGATAGAACAACTATAGAAGAAAGAAAGAGCGCTGCCATACTGAGTCACTGGAGCATCCACTGACATTTCCTCTGAGATTCCCACATTCATCAAGCAAGATCTCCATATCGAACATCTCTCTCTTTCTCTCACTGTGATCAACGTTCTGTGAGCATCTGCTCAACCCCTCCACTCTGAAGCTGTGTGTAGGATATCTGTGTCTCACATTTATAGCCTAACATACTCAAACGTATTTATCATAAACCACAGCCTCACCTGTTAGATTGTTTTAGACCCAAGACTTCATCGTTGCTCTTTTGTTTCGGTTTTGCCCCCTTCCAACAGACATGCACAAACAAAATCACCGTTTGAAAAGTAACATACTAAATTAATAACGAAAACATGCTTTCACAAGGTTCCCATTCGGCTTACTGAGCTCAATATGCGCTGACATCAAATCAGATTTTTTTTTCATGATGTTTGTGTCCAGCTTGTTCTTATCTCATTATAGCTTCCTCAATTCCTGATCTTTCTCTACTTTTAGAATACATAAAGTACATACATTGAATAAAACGAAAAACTAAATTCCTGACTTCAAAATTCCACTTCCGCAAACCCAAGTAACTACTATTTCCCTCCATCACATACTGCAATATATATATATATATATATATATATATATATATATATATATATATATATATATATATATATATATATATATATAAATGTTTAGTGTATTTTTCGAGTAAACATTCAATCTCAAAACTCTTAAAAAAAAGTAAATTTATGGTAGTTTGCCATCAAATCCACCCTTGTCATTTCAAACCTGTTTTTCGTTTTGCAGCACAGGAAGTATTTTTTCTTGTATAGATTGCACCACATGTATTGTGGGAAGTCCTCTCTCTCACTATTTTGTCCATGCGTTTTTTTATAATAGTAGTACGGGCATTGTCTGGGTTCTGGGAATGCAAACATTATCAAAGCCTCATTTCCTTGATGTCGGGTGGCTCATTACTCGCCCTGACATCATAAGTGCATTACGATAGACACGTCCTGTCCCTAGAACGGTCCAACTTCCATTAAATTTCCCAGAGCTGATTCTATAGAGATTATCTCACTCTAGCTACTTCTGTCTCTCTGAATGTGTTATCTGAGTTCCTCCCCCTATCCTCCGCCTGTCTGCCAGTGTCTGAAAATTCCTTCTCCATCTCACTCTCTCCTCGAAGTCGGGCTCGAGTTTTAACCTTCAGTCAAATGCGTTTCTGGGAAATGGATAAGATGATTTCGAATTGTTTACAGTTTTGCAATGAAAGAACAATAAGTGAGCGTATTGCAGTTTCACAATGTTCTAAAGCAGCGGCCGATCTTTCATCTTGGCTCCTGAGTGCTTCGTCTTCCCACCTCCACTCTAATTACTGTGATTACACTGCCATCTTTAAAAGTCTTCATTGGCTCATTCCTCAACATGACCATTTATTTTCGAGCCAAGACTAACTTATCTGTGTCAAGCCGATTTTGCTTGCTTTAAATAGAAGTGTATAGAGCCACAAGGGTAGAGGAATGACACAGGAAATACATCGCTGCCTTTATAATACACTGCCATTTCTGCAAGGTTTGAATATGCTGTTCAGAATGAGATACATTCTCAATAGTCTGTATATTTCACAAGCCATTGCACTGTATACTGATCCCATTCTTGCATGAATAGAGCCATTTTTATAATCAAAGTATTTTGTTTTGTAATTGCCATTGATTTAATCTGTTTTGTGGAGGACTTTTGGCCACAATTTTATCTGAATACACTAGCACACAGTTTCAGACACAGACTGACTTCATAATGAGGGTGATTTCTTACCATCTTTTATCCCTTGAAGTTTAAGAGTAGCACACAATGTGCCAATGAACGGGATGCTGCTATGACATTTGGCCCGGTAAACTTAACTCCATTGTAAGAGCTCTAAAAGCACATCCCGTACGCACGACCTCTGTTATAAAATAAATGATGCAGAGTGGATCTGCAGAGAGCAGCCCACACAAAAGCAGGTCGGGACGTTTTCCCGTCCACTGCGTCACGATGTTGACTTACAGTCGTGAGCGCATTGACCCCACCGGCAGCTAAGTGCACAATCATGTTATAATCACACAAGTGTTTAGCACGGAAATACTCCACGATACAAAAATACATGCGGAAAATGTATTCAAAACAGCACTGAGGTTTTAATTGCTAAGATTAAATGAGAAATCTTATTTATTATTGATGCGTTTTCCAAACAACGTCCGGTATTAGGTGACAACTAGAATCAGGAATTTGTCAGGCTTATCTAAGGATATCAAAATTAAGAAAGCATTCTTAATAATTAAAAAAAAGTGTTCAAAGCTTATGAAAATTTTAGCAAAGCGAGACAATGAAAGCACATTAACAGCCAGGAAATTACATCCAAAGGTTGAGTAAATAGTGTTTCAGTTGACTCAAGTTCTGCAGCTGCAGAACCAACAACGGGCGGCATTGTTCATTTGTAAATGTTATTTGAACAGTCGAGGTGGTGGTGCTTTTCCTTGGTTTTCTCTCACACACATTACCATTCAAAAATCCATACACTCAGACATTTCATATGATTGTTGGCAAAGAAAGTGACCACTCGTCCCACAAAATCTATTCAAAAGTATCAGTTTACACTTCATTTTGGTTTAATGGATATCCTAAAGATGAAAAAGCCTCGATCCCATTGGGGCCAGTGGTCTATTGTATCTGTCAGAACAGGCTAGCCTTCCCTAGAGACCCCTTATCTCGCATGTAAACACATGACGGCAGAAGAGGTCACGCACACATCCACATATAGGCTACACAAATATCCAGCTGGCAGCCCTTTTACTGCAAAGAAAGAATGACATTGCTTGTTTAAATTCAAATATATATGTCAATAAGATAATTGCTTGGCTCAAATGAATAATACAGGATATAGTTTCTCATTTGTAATGAATAAGAAATCTGGGAACGCGGATATTTTCATTTAAGATTGGCATGTGTAATTTTAAGTATAGTTCCATATTGATTTAACAGTCCATCTTGGTCACTGGGCAAGAGAAGAATAGCTACACATATGGATACGGCAGACGTATAATGTGTCACTGCATCTTAGCCTGTGCGTTTAAGGGCAGGAATATCCACATCAATAATGCATGGCAACGTTATGCAACAAGAATACCTGATGGCAGCTGTTGTCTATGCCAGAGACGGAAAGTGAGATATGCTGCACAACGGATATACCATTTTTCAACACACAGCTACAATATAAATGACTAATCAGGAGGATAAAAATGAAAGACATTGGTTTCATGGGGGCAGCTAGTTACACATGAATGGAAACGCTTTCATTGGAAAGTTTTAGAAGCTCAAAATGATATTCATTTTTCAATATTCACTTTTACGTCAATGATGAGTCATCTGGTTTTGAATTGAAATCAATTCATTCACCCAAGATAGTGCTGATTAGCTTACATAGGTTCTAAATTTATGCATTTTGCAGGAACATGCCATAACCAGAGTGGCTTTTGTTTCTTTAGTGCAATGGAAATGGCATAATTGCACTACAATACAATAAAAAGCTAATTGTTTCAATACAAATGTAATATTATGATTATAATTAGTTTAGAAAACATATTTCTGTTAAACTCTGAGGCTGTGTGAAATACAGGCTCCTAGCTAATAAAACTATGTTTTGCTAAGGTTCACATTAAGTTATAAAAAAATAATAATTTCTGAACGTTCAATCCAGTTTTCAAAATGCTTTAAAACTTTTTACTGGTTATGCAAAATTGAGAAAAAATCATGGAAAGATTCCAATTAAATGTTTTATGGGAATTTTACATTTGCTTATTCTTCGAAGTATACTAATATTTAAGCATTTTTGTTAACATCACAATCACAATCTCATTAGCTAATGCATTAATATGAGCACATTTTTGTTAACCTTTGTTAATGTTAGTGAATAAAATACAATTGTTCATCATATCTTTCTTTGGGCATTTGGAAAAGTTTGCCTCTTTCCAACAGTAATAGCTTGTATCTGTGTAGTCTCAGCCTGAGCACACAAAATTGCAAACACAGGAGTTTGAGCTGGTTGAATTCTACAGGATTTTTGTTTTGTTTAGTACATTCTTTAATGCTCCACCTGGAAACAAAGCCGTGTGACGGCATTTTTTACAACTGATAATGAGCTGATAATAAAGCTTAACTTTCAAAAGTACACATTGGTGTGCTTATTACTTATCAAAGTACACATTACACAAAAGTGCACGTAAATACTGGCCACTTTGCATCAGATACAGAGATAATGTATTGTGTAAGATTAAATATATTTGCTGGATAAATTATAGCATTTTTTAGAATTATCAAGAGAGAGATAATGATGATGTGTGGAAAAACTGTCTGTTCAACGTCTCTTCTATTAGCAACGATGATGCGAGTTTAATCATTTCAAAACCAGCGATGTAACCCTCTCTATTGCCTCCAAGAAAGCAAAGCAATACACACTAGTGACTTTCTAGTCAAATATAAAATACATGTTCATGTTTGTACACATATAGTGAGAACAAAATGAACAGTGAAACTGACAGGCCTGTTTAAGCAGGTCAATGAAGGTCTTGTAAGCAAAAGATATCACCTTGAGCAGTTTGTAACTTGATGAAAACTACATCTGACCTGACCAGCATCTGAAATTCTACCCCTGGTGCTTCCAGAACCTCCTATGCAAAAACGAATGGGATACGAGTATAAACAAAAAAGACAGGCAAATGTAGTGCAACACTAAAAGAAACATAATTTCAACAATGCATGATGGGACTGTAGGACAAGTTAAATGAAATGTGAGACTGAATCCAGCTCACAATGGGCTTCTGAGTAAAATAGGGCTGTGTGTCCAACTGTTGAAAAGAACCGCGGACACTTTCCACTTCTCTGTTTCAAAACAAAAAATAGTGTGTTAATTGTCTTTGCATTCTCCCTCAACACTCCAGAGCAATAAAGCATGGTAAGACAGAAATCAATGAGGGATCATTTTCCTCTCGTCTTCCTCCATCGCTCATTGTTGCTTGGTTTTGTCTATATATATATTGATTATGCAGCTCCCTGCTGCCTCTTTTATAAAGGATGACTGCACAATGGATCATTCACTCTGTACTCGGGAAGACATGATTGAAAACAATGTTCAAGGTACCAGAAGATCTGAGTATTTGAAATCAGTCTTATGCACTATATATATTCTTAGGTGTATAAATATATTACTAGTTTACAGTTTAGTTTATTAGTCTCAAAACATTCAGATGGGTAAAGAGAATACTTTAAAACAGTCATTTGAATCTTCAAAGTGTTTGTTTATCTTTAATCCATATGTATTTGAGCATTTAGTACTCCAATACAGTATTCCAAAGGGTGTTATTTTTCCCCTATCTTTTTAAAACTATTCCTTTCTGCCCCAAAACACTTTTACCACCCCCCACTGAGTTTTACCACCCTGTGTTTTACAGTGGCAAGGACTCCCAAGAGACCGACTTGCAGACATACAGTAAAAGTAGGCCGAAGAAGTCACGCTGCAAGCATGGAGGTGTGAAGCTAGAGCTTTTAGAAAGGTGTGAAAGATTCTTCGAAACAGAGAAATTGACGTAACCCTGAAAACTACATTCATCCCTGTGGATTGACACATTTTAGTGCATTAAAGCTGCTGTAATGACAACACTAGTTTAGGTTACAACAAACCCACTCTCAAACTCTCATAGCTCCTTGAATTTGTTTTTACTGCTTTTAAAGGGTACTGTTTAGGTTTAGCAAAAAAATGAATTTTTTCTTGTCATTTCAAATTCTGAATTCCTGTCTAAACACGTGACAGTGAAGAGGGGTGGAAGGTATAACACTTGATATTAGTAAAGTTTCTTAGCAGAAGTGTGAGAAGACTTGTGTGCTATTGTGCCAGAGTTTGGAGGGACAAAGAGGTAAATAAACGATGACACAACTTTAATTTCTGGGTGATGTGACCTTTTAATAACATTAAAATCACTCTGCAAGTAGGTTCAATTCTGTAGGTATCGATTCTGAATGTCCCTGTGACTTAACTCTAAATCATTTCAGTTTGAATTAAAATGACTAGCCTCTCTAGATTTTAATTCTTCAGCCAGAAAACCCAAACCAGGCTCTCAATTTTTGACATTATCTCTAAGCTTTCTCATAAAAATGTACATCTGGAGATGAATTCAAATTATATTTCCAATGGCTAAACCAGTGGAAAAGTGCTTTTCCCTCAAGAGAGCAGAAATTCTCTTACATAAGACAACATTGGCATGTTTTTGAAGCAGGGCACAATTCTTTGCTGCCTGTTTATTGAAACGGTCTGAGCTTAGCCTGAATCAGTAAGATTAGTATTGATCCTTGTGAAGCAGAGTGGCAGTTAACTAAGAGTGGTCTGACTTGCCTCAAGACTAACTGCACTTTTGTTATCGGTGGACAAATCTCAAGAGCAACTCACAGACAATGTGTTTCATCTAAGCCTAATTAATGATTGTGTGCTTCATTTACAGGGCTTTGCATAAGCAAGCTCTTCTTTAATTACACCAGACGATCAATGCAGGGATGAGAAGAGGCCTGACGAGACCAGCACCTGCTAATCATTGTCATGTTGTCCCGCTCGATCGTATTTTTAGACAATTCTTTTGGTCAATTATTGCTATATGAATATTATTGCTATCTATACAGGATACAGTGGCCACATGATTACAACATGTCATTGTACACAGTAGTGGCCAAAAGTGAAGAAGCATTTTGTATAGTTGTGCTTGGAGCCAATTGTTTTATTTGTGATAATAAAGCAATGAAATGCCAAATTGTGTGGACATTTTTGAAATTAAGGTAAATGAAGAGAGAGAAAAAAAACGGAATGTTGTTACCATTTGTCCTGTTTATCGTGTAATCTGTGCACTTCCTGTGAGGTCAGTGTTACACTTCCTGTCAGTGAGGTCTATTGTGACTTCCTGTCATGTGTTGTTTCACTTCCGGGCGCCTGTGTTGTCATCACTTTCATCCGTTAGTCCCCCAGGTCCTCGTCATTCCCATGTGTATTTAACCCTCTTGTGTTTCCCTTGTCTTTGTCGGTTGTTTATGCTCCTATGTTGATGTCACTGGATGTTGCTCTGTGTGTGGATGCCATGTCTCTGTGTTACTTTAGTTATTTTCAGTTTCTCCAAGTTTTGCAAGTGTACCATTTTCAGTTTGTATTTAAAGTATTTTTGTTGTTGGTTTTGAATAAAGTTAAGTTTCATTTGGAAACCTGTTTTCCTCGTCTGCCTCTCCGCATCACACACGTTTCCTGAGTTCTTATAAATGTATGCATTTTGCTGTCAGCTTTTTGGTTTTCCATGCATTCTTTTGCATATTAAAATAAAACTTGTAGCTGTAGTTTGCCTTTCTGTTTGATAAATAGTTTAGTCAGATAAATACCTTAAAGGTTTAGTTCACCAAAAAATAATTACTCACCCTCATGCCCTTTCAAATCTGTTAGACCTTCGTTCATCTTCGGAACATAAATGAAGATATTTTTGCTGAAATCTGAGAGCCCCCTCTCCCCATAACATCAACGCCATTATCACAAAATCCAGAAAGCTAGTAAAGACATTGTTAAAATAGTTCATGTGACTACAGCGGGTCAACCAAATTTTGCAACCCGACTAGTCAACTAGTCTAGCCTTGAGTTTGGTGGCAAGCTTGATGCCTCTCCTATCCCAAACATTTGAGCAGAGTCTACCAAATGCTATGCCGGCTTTGACCTCATCGTTAATATGGACTGTTGTGGGCCTAGTCAGGTTGAACAACTTCACATCTACATGATTTCGGAGACCTACTCCAACATCTGTCCTTGAAAGCATCCATCAACATTGCAGAGAACATGAGGCTAAAAAGAGTAAAGGCCACTGTTTATGAATTTTGATATGATGTGAAGCCAGCCCACTGCAACAGTCTCACAATCACAAGTGCCCTGAATGCCCTGAACTTGTATTTAAGAGTGTCAGAAAGGTTCTGAACTTCTAATATTGTTTTCACTGCCCTAATATTCGTTTCACTGCCAACAGTGCTATAAAATTGGTTTCCACTTTTAAACGGGGTGAATATGTTCTACACACAAAATAAGGTCATTCACTTCTGGTCTGTTTCCAAAGCAACAGTAAAGCCATTTTTTGCGATTACAGAGATTTAATCTCTGAATAAATATGTTTTGGCCGTTTCATCAGAGTTGGTCTTATGGGGAAATTATGAGTGTCTAAGAGGGTCTGCAGACTGCGCACTTGCTGTACAAAATCGTCATGTTCTCTTCTAATGGAATTTCACAGTATTAAATGAACTCATTTCCCACTGCAGCGAGAGAACACAGAGGAGCAGCACACATGCCCACTGGATTTATTGTTCGTTGGTCATGCACACTTCTTTCCACTCTCTTTGGTCTTTTTTTATTCCTTATTTTCATCTATTTTCCCTGCCTTCCATGAACTATATCCAGACATTGCTGAGGCCTTACGCCTGAGATGATGTAACTGTATCATTTCATATGAACAAATATTGAAAAAGATATAGAAAGGGTTGTATGTATGAACCCCAATAATTTAATAATATATACAGGGATTGTTTCAAAATTTGATTTGTAATTTTATACCGTCTCTGTTTAAATTCAGATTTAGCTTTACAGATTGTTATCTTCTTGGTCAAATAATGGTTATAATAATATTAATAATAATAATAATAATACATTTACGCTATTGTCACAGTCTCGTCTTGTTTAACTTCCGGGTCCTGTCTGTGTATTCTTCCATGCCCTTGTTTCACCTGTCGCGTCAATCACTTACCTTGTCAAGTCCTGTCAGGTGTCCCTAATGTGTCCTCTCATTAAATACCCCCCTGAGTCCCCATGTGGTTGTTGTTTGTTGTAACTGTTTTAGTGTCTCGCCAGGTGTGGTTGTTCTCAGTGTTTCTTGTTTCTAGTTCCCGAGTTTTGCACAACTGAGTGCCGTTTTGAGTTTGCATTTATAGTGATGTTCGTTTTTGGTTGATCCCTTCCGTCCGTGTCTTCCGTGTCCGTCAGCCACCAAAGTGTGACAGCTATACACTAGTGCTTTCAGATCTATTAATAGCATTAGTATAAATGTTTGTGTATATACAATACTGTGCAAAAGTTTTAAACACACTAATATTTTGACCCCAACAAAATGATTTTAAGCCAGTTGTTTGCATATTTTGCTGCAGTGTGTCAGTAGGAAATATCAGTTTACATTTCCAAAAAATCTTTTTGTAAAGAGAACGGGGCACCAATGGCAGATTTGTATTCTGCATTCTCTGGCAAATGCCAGTCGAGCTCCACGGTGAAGAGCTATGAGCACAGGTCCAACTAGAGGACGTTGGGCCCTCATGTCACATCATGAAATCTGTTTCTGACAGTTTGGTCAGAAACATGCACACCAGTATCCTGCTGGAGTTCATTTTGCATGGCTCTTGCAGTGCTCCTCCTGTTCCTCCTCTCACAAAGGGGCAGATACCCGTCCTGCTGCTGGGTTGTTGCAATTCTACGTCCCTGTCCAGCTCTCCTTGTGTAACAGCCTGTCTCCCAGTATATCCTGCATCTTCTTGAAACTATGCTGGGAGAGACACCAGACCTTGCGACGACATGTATGGATGTGCAATCCAGGAGGACCAGGACAGCCTGTGCAATCTATTTGGGTTGCTTCAGACAGAGACAAGGACCCTAAAAAGACACAAAACTAAATACAATTCAGTCAGGACGAATAAGGAGCAGACAATCGTCGATTTTGCCACCACCTGCAAAATCATTCCCTTTTTGGGGATTGTCTTGCTGTTACATGTCTAAATTTTGTTGCCACTTCTCCAAAAGTTCTTCTCATATATTGATATCCCGTCTCATATCAAATGTGCTCACATACTGTAAACTCATTATCTTTCTAGAATGCTTATTTGGCTCTTTCTACTTCAAGAGTGTTAAAACTATAACACTTATTTACTTACCTACTCTGACATGACGAAGGATTGGAAAAGTGACTCCTGCAAAAAAAAAAGAAAAGGTCTGATAAGTGAGGTAAGCAGTTTTTTCTTTACCTGGAGCATTGTGATTGGCAGGATTACATGAATATCTTCCTCCCAGACTTTTCTTGGGAACCCCATGCAAAGATATCAGACATCTGAAACATTCAGAGGGACTCCGGATCCCCTCGGGTAACACACACAAACCTCACCTGATGGATTAATAGGTAGCAATGAGAAAAGTTAAGATTGCATAAGAGCAAATGAATAATCCCACAGGAAAATTATTCTTTGGGAGAGCAGTAATCTCCATCTCAAATGCTGAGTTCCACCATGCGGACAGCCAGAAGAAAAGTGGCTCCATTCAAGCCTGTACTGCAATCCAGAATCTATAATATTGTACTACAGAAGAGCCAAATTGGAGGAAAAAAAATGTAATGTGATTTTCCATTAGCAGATTAAAATGTCTTTCATGGCTGCCGTTCCTCTTAAATCTATAGCCATGCTTAAACCCCTGCATCTCGGCCCAACCTAAAAATGTCATGCGACCATGCGACTGTGCTTTTCCTTTTTCTATGACGCAGATGGTTTAAATGTGACTTTCACAAGCAAACTGCAACCACGATGAAACACAAAATGACACTTTCTGAATTGTTAGATGAACAGAAAAAGGAAAACAATAAAATGATACAAGTTTCTCATAAATGTATTTCTATTATAGTACACAATGACTTTAACTTCTGATAATACTTCCTTTAACTTATGACACATGTGAAAGGAAGCAAATGCCAAATATGATGTGAATTAATTATTCAGTAATTTATGAAAGGATATAAGCAAGTTAACAGCAGGTTAATGCAGTGATACAAACAGCAGAGAGAGAGAGAGAGAAGGATATAAGGATAGATATAAGGATAGATAGATAGATAGATAGATAGATAGATAGATAGATAGATAGATAGATAGATAGATAGATAGATAGATAGATAGATAGATAGATAGATAGATAGATAGATAGATAGATAGATAGATAGATAGATAGATAGATAGATAGATAGATAGATTCATTCTGTAAAAATGACTACTGGAAAGGGTTCAAATATGCAAAAGATGCATTTTGACTATCAAAAACAAATTAAAAATTCTTCTCAGCAAACATTATGACTTTACAACATGATATAAAACTTGTACTCAATGTGGACACACTTTTTATGCTGACTAAGAGGAAAGCGCTATTTTTGCAGCAGATAAAAGCAACATCAGGTACAGTGGTGTATAAGTGCACTTCTGCTTCATTCTTTCGAAGGGAAGTAAAGAGATTACACTCTACTGTGTAGGGCAATTGATTGTGACATTTAATTTACTTCTTATGCCTTATTTCTTCTCCTCACTAAATCCCATGCAGCAACAAATCCACTGATGATATAATAATTGGACAAATGACATACATCAGACCAACACATTCTTTCTTTTAAAAATGAATGTTTCATTTTTGTATTTCTTCTTTTTTTTTTCAAAGGTTAATTTGCACAAGATGATCATGATGAGGCATCACTGAGAGAAATACCCCATATTTAGTTAGTTTATACAATGTTATGATAGTTTTGAATTATGAAAAAATAATATGTTATAGTTTTTATTAATCTTTATTTCAGTTTCAATATGCTTCAGTTTCAGAAACAGACTAAAATGTATGATGATATTCACTAAAAAATGTATAAAATATCAGTTGTGCAATTTGAAATTTTGGTGCAGTGTAACAGCATTGTAATCAAGAACAAATTGATATTAAATATTAATAGTCACACTGACATAAGCTATATAGTGATTAACTAAATGCCAGTGTTTGCATGCAGAGTTACAGTATACATTTGCAAACCTTACTGAATGTAAACCAAAGAGACACACCTGAAGCTAAACTACTTCTCCGGTCACCATACAGCAATGCTTTTGTACCCACTGGAGGCTTCAGACCTATTACCAGAGTGATTACATTTGGCAGCTCCAGCCTCGGCTTTTTGATCAAGATGGATGGATTTTTTATTCTGGGCAGACACAGGCTTAACATTGGCTGTGGGTTTGCCTACAGAGGTCGAGTCTAATTAAGAGATGGAAAGAAAGTGATAAGGAAAAAGCAGGCATTGTCCATTTCTGACTCAGCAGAGAGAGATGGAGAGAGATTTTCCAATTCTGACTCATCAGGAGAAGGAAAGAAAAAGCAGAGTACATCATTGCAGTTTCTTGTGTTAGAAACAAAACATGATAGCAACAATATTTCTCAGAAACATTATTAGTTTTGCCTCGTTGTTTATACATACACACACACACACACACACACATATATATATATACACACAACAAAACTTTTATATATATCTCTGTACACACACACACACACACATATATATATATATATATATATATGTGTGTGTGTGTGTGTGTGTGTGTGTGTGTGTGTGTACAGAAATATATAGAAAAGTGTGTGTGTACAGAAATATATAGAAAAGTGTGTGTATGTATGTATGTATGTATATATATATATATATATATATATACATACACACACACATACACATAACAGAAATATAAAGAAAAGTGTGGGTGTGTGTGTATATTTATTTATACACATACAAAGCACTTTGAGTGTCTGAAAAAGTGCTGTATAAATGTAACTAACTAATTATTATTATTATTATTATACACGTATATATGACAAATAACAACGTCAGATAAAAGGAGCTCGCAAAGGTCTAATATCAAGGGGACATATAAATATAATAAGAGCACTTAAGTAATTTGAGTTCACTCGAACCACAGAAATGAACAATTACAAGTTTGCACAGTTCCTAGTTGCAGTTTGTGCCTGACAGGATTAACTGTGGAAACATTAAATGACACATTATTGTGGATGGAGAAGCTGGGATTCAGCAATTTCGTTTCAGCAGTGCAGCTTGAGCAGAGCATGCTGCAGAAAAGACTTGTTGAGCAGATAACTGCGTCCATCATCCGATGCTTGGCAGCCAGAATCTGCTCTCTAGCCTGAGGGCATTAGTATGGAGGGGTTTGGACTCCCTGGCTGCTGCCTCTAGGCTGTGGGAAGTAAGCTGTGTATCTCTGCTTCTGTTGGGCTTCCAATGGGGTCTAACCTGAAAAAGCTAACCTGGAAGGGAAGAACAGGGTGTAATTGAACATAACTTGCCCTCCGGATTGAGAAATGACTGGCTGTGATGTACTCTTTATCATCTGATCTAGGTATAGCTTACAACATTAACACATTTATCAGATCTTGATTGTACTTGGCACACTATACTCAGAAAAAAAGAGACTTTAAATATGCCTGAAGGTGTCCTGTGGTGTCTTGCACCAAGACATTAGTCCTGTAGATAGTGAGGTGGAGCAATAGTGGATTGAACTTGTTGGTTAAGCAGATCTTAAAGATGCTAGGTTGGAATAAGATCTAGGGGATTTGGACCAGGACCACGGCTAGAACATCACTTCCACCAGGGAACTTCACTGTCATGAAGGAAGTACCTGGTCTGCAACAATATTTAGGTAGGTTGCATGTGTCAAATTTACGGCCACCACATCCCCAGGTAAACGATGTATACATAGACGGTCGTCCACGTGATGTTAAAGAAACCAGGTGACCTTCTTCCATTGTTCCAAGGTCCACCTCTGAAGCTTGTGTTCCCATTGTAGGCACTTTTCGATGGGCCATCATAAGAGTGCAAAGCACTGTGTGTTGTGATACATTCATTCTGTAACCATCATTCAAATTTTGTGTGACTTGTCACAGTAGACATTCTGTTGGGTTAGAGCAGGCGGAATAGCTTTCATTGCCCTTCATTGCCCTCATGCATCAATGAGCCTTGAACACTAAAAACCCTGTCACTGGTTTGTCCCTTCTCGGACACTGTTGGTAAATTCTCACCACTGCTGACTGAAAGCAACCCACAGCTTGCAGTTTCAGAGAGACCTAGTTGCCTTACTATTTTGCCCTCATCAAAGTCACTCAGATATTTATTCCTGCCCATTTTTCCTCCATCCAACACATTCATTACAAGGACTGATTGCTTGCTTACCATCTAATCTACTCAGACCTTATTACGTGGATATATAGGTGTTAATATATGATTAAGGATATTTGCTTCACCTGTGACTAGTCACGTATTCTTCTGGTTTATGAGTGTGTACACTGATGTATATATATATATATATATATATATATATATATATATATATACACACACACAAGTATAAGAATGTCAAATGGGTTTGGAACGACATCATCCTCCTATAAATGATTTAAGCATGTCATCTCATGTCAATACAAAATAAGTTTTTTAATTCTGCCCATGCTCCACTTAATATTTCATTCTCTTTCCACATATTCAGACTCTAGATCATTGACAAGGTCATACCTTTCACATGGCAGGTTTTAAATGTGAACAAATTGGTATTCAGGGTATTCATCACACAGGCCCATTATTTGAATTCAGAAGATCTAGATTAGAATCACATAGGGTGGGAACGACAAACAAATTTTGTTTCATTACTTGAAATTAAAAAATTACAATAAATTAACTGAAATAAAATAAAAATTTAAAAAACTAAAGCATTTTATTTCATCTAGGTACCAAGGCATTTCATTTTGTCATTAAATATGTAAAATGTAAAAAAATAGTATATAAATGATACTTAAACAATGATTAGAAAACAGTAACCATATCATATGGATTATTTTTATGGTAATTTTTTTTTTGGCTCTTTCGGAGCTTGACAGTCCCTGGTTACCATATGCTTTTGTTTGTAAAGAAATGATACGTGTGAACATTGTTAAACATTTCACCTATTGTGAAAAATAAAGTCATACGATTTTGGAACCTCATATTTTTTTAATTCACTGATGAATTAATTTAAAGTGGCTGAAATTTACCACAATAAAAAACTAACAAGATATAAAAAGGAAACATGCTGAACAAAGCAACAAAAAAACTCCCATTTATTGATAAAGCATGAAAAACAAACCACAGTTGTACTGTTTACTAAAATAAATAAAAATGTGTATGTTATGCTACAACTTTTATATTAAAATGAGATGATGTTGGCAACCAGATGGGAAAAGAAAATCTGAAGGAATGTAACAAAAAATTCCATGACATTCTGTGGCAACGTGACATCCACACAACAGTTCAATGTTTATTCCAGAAGTGATTTCACAAGTCTGAGATAGTACATAATGCAGACTAATTTACAGTACTGTGAAAAACACAATTTGGATACTATTAAAAAAAAATGAAACATGCATGCACTGATCACATAGCCGGTTATTCATGTGATCAGTAACCTTTCCGTGACCTTTCTTGGAGGGGGCTAAAACTTTACTTCCAGCTTGCATTAAAAACAGTCCACGATCAAACCATAATGCACTTGGCCATGTGCTTTGTTCTGTGTGGAGTACGTTATGACCTGGATCAAGCCTCTCAGTTTGGGGAGGGCAGGCAGCTGAGGATGTAGCAGACCCATCTGGCCAGCATGGAACTGCGGAGCCACAACACAAGTTCATACAGGTCTATCTGGCACAAAGACCAACGCTCAGACAGCGAGATCCGCAGCCTCCTGGTCCGAGACTTGGTTTTACTCCTCTTGTGCCTAAAAGAGAGGCACAGAGACACAAAAAAAGACAGAGGACTAGTGAGGCGAAGAACCAGAAGAGGAGGTGAGATTACACTGGTTAAAGTAAGTTGGCTGTAAATGATTCAGACTGTGTTGGCTCAGGCTTCTTGGTATAAGTGAAGGACTTTAGACAGGCCACACTAGGTCATGTAATATTAACAGTGTCTGAGAAAGAGAGAGCAGTGTCAAGTGGGATGTCCTTGGGGGGAAAACAATGACTCCTCCGCTCTCCTGAACGCATCTCACATTGTCACAGCGAACAGCTTTAAACTGACAATTAGTAAGTGAAATCGCATTCATTTTCTTATATGTTCCTGATTAGGAGAGTGAAAAAATAAGATAAGGGTGATGGTAAACTTCACTCTAATTTCTAAGCTTTTTTTGGGGTGGACAAGTTTGACATTTCAGACCATAGCTGCTGTGTCAGACTAGAGATATCACACTGTGCTCCATCTGACAGGCGCACACCGACAGCACGAACAGAATACAGGCTGAAAACAGAAAGCAGGGACTGATGGGAACCCAGGAGTCAGTCATGATTGTTTCCCGTCCTACTTTGCCATAAAAACTTGTGAAAATGTCAACAGTAACTTGTTGCATGATTGGCACAGAGGTCCATAGGTTTGTGCCAGAACTGCCAATTCTATGAGAACTAAACTAATAAAATGTATCGGCCAAAATATTTTTAACCCGTCATTGAAGTATATTTTGTATAATTCAAATAATGTTATTTAAAAATGTATACATACAAATAAAAACAGAAATAAATTAACAAAAATTGAGGTTTGTAAAACGTTTAAATGTTTTTGAAAGAAGTTTCTCGCCAAGGCTCAATTATTTGATCAAATATACAGTAAAAACAAACATATTGTGAAATATTTCATTTGAAAATACGACTGTTTTCTATATTAACATTATAAAGCTAAAGCATGCTAGCATTGTACTAATGCATTGTACTAAACATGCTAACAACATGCTAATTCGTGTTAAACATGTACTATATGATAGCAATTAATGGTAGCAACGTCCTAAATCACGTTAGAAATGTGCTGAAACTTATGTTGGTACAATGCTAGAAACATACTAATAATATAACAATTTGCTAACATGCTAACAATTTGTTAATTGATGCTAGAAACATGTTAAATCAAGATAGAAACATGTTACAATGTGATAAATCATGCTAGATGTTAGCAATGTGCAAATTCAATATAGAAACATGTTAGCAGCCTAAAACATTAAAATACTAACACCTTAGCAACATCACATCTGTCTACCTATCTATCCATATATTTATCCATCCATCCATCTATGTATTTATAAAGCATGCTAGCATTGTACTACTGGTAATTCAATTAAGAAACATGTTAACAACATGCTAATTCATGCTAGAAATGTACTACATGTTAGCAATTAATGGTAGCAATGTCCTAAATCACGCTAGAAATGTGCTGAAACTTGTTGGCAATTAATGCTAGAAACATGCTAATAATGTACAAATATGCTAGCAATTTGCTAATTGATACTAGAAACATGATACAATGTGATAAATCATGCGAGATGCTAGCAATGTGCAAATTCAATATAGAAACATGCTAGCAGCCTAAAACATTATTAAAATGCTAAAACACCCTAGCAACATCACATCTGTTTACCTATCTGTTTATATCTATCCATCCATCTATCTATCTATGATGACTGTATTGCCTTCAAAACATTCAAACATCAAGATTTGAAATGTTTTTTAAATACTTTTTTTTTTAATCTTGTTTAAATATAATTTACTTCTGTGATGCAAAGCTGGATTTCAGTCAATGCTTAAAACATTAAACATTATCAGGATCCTTTGATGAATATACATTTCAAAATAACAGCATTTATATTTAATTGTAATATTTTGTAACATTCTAAATGTTTTTTAAGTCACTTTTGATCAATTTGATGCATCCTTGCAGAATAAAATAATTATTTACATTCAAAAACACACACTGATCCCAAACTTTTAAACAATTGTATAAAAAATACAGCTCTTTTTAGATCCTGGGTCTAGATATTTACAGTAGTAAAATTGCATAACTTGTTGGCACTTGAATTATCCATGATGAATATTTAAAAGGAGATGTAGAGGATGTTGTCTCAGTTGAGCAGGAGCTGAATTATTAACCCAGCTCAGTGAGAGGCCTTTCAGGCTGTCTGTCCCAGCAAGCAGACAGAGAATGACAGAAAGAGTGAACCCAGCATGCACTCCCAGTCCTCCTCGTTTCTCATTACACCTTGCATATGCAGCCAATCAGGCAAGAGCTGAGTCTAAAACCTGAAAACTATTACCGTCACAAGAAGCAGAAGCATTAAGGCACGTTTGAAACCCATCCATCAATGCATCCAGTTCATCTGGTAGAACTTCGAAAGACGCATAAACGCATCTTTTGCTGCATATGATGTCCAACATTCCTATTTAAGTGGTTCAGTGGTTGGTAGAAAGAATAAAAATGGAGTCTAATGTGGGTGTTGAAAAAAACCTTGCAAAATATATTAGTAGAGTATCCTGCAATCTCACCATCATAAAAAAAACTATTATTATAGATGGTGGACAATGCAGAGACAATTGTGAGTTGTAAAGTTGTTGGACCGTGGCTTATGAAATATTACCCGTAACCAAATGCATACTGACTTTGTGTGAAAACATTTTTTCCAGCACCATTAAGTATTTTGAAAAGCATAGGGACACCTCCAGAACCATGATCACATCGCTTGCATTAGTCACTTGTACAGTGAGGCTAAAAATAATACTTAACAGTGTGAGACTACAGAATGAATGCTAATGTCACTTTCATGCAGAGACTCAATTTCTTTGTGATGTCGTTTCAGTGTATTTATCAATGAAAAGTAACTGGGTTATATAGACTATAAAGACTGTTCTTTAAAGGAATAGCTCACTCAAAAATATTTATATCGTTCCATAATTCTATCTGCTGAACACAAAATACTATGGTTTGAGTTATTTCATAGACAGTGCGTGGTTATCAGAGGTACAAAAATGACAAAACACCATAAAAGCAACAAACACAGTGTATGTGACTGAAGCACTACGTTCCAAGTTCTCCGAATATATCTGATATGTTTGTGCTCTAGGATTTCAATAGGTTTAGGTCAATAGGTCTAGGTTTCATTAACTCAGAAGCCTTTTAAAAATCAAGTTTCTTGAGTATTTTTTTAATCCATTTTTGAGCTTTTTGGCGCTTTTGTTGTATAATAAGTCTGGTTTAACAATTATTTTAAAGAGGCAATATTATACCCTTTAAGAAGGTCTTAATTTTGTCTTTGTGGTTTATTAGAATAGGTTTTCATGACTGAACGTTCAAAAAACACATTATTGTTTACATAATTTACATTGTTGCAGCACCTCTCTTCCCAGTCTGTCTGTAATGTTCTGTTTAGTTCCAATGTTTTCTTCTGATACCACTCCTTCTGAAAAGCGCATTATGCTCTGATTGGTCGTCTGCACCAGTGTGTTGTGATTGGCTTTGATTGGCTTCCGCTTTGAGTGTGTTTCGAAAATGTCACGCCACTTAACATTATGCCTTATGCATTAGTGAGATTCAACACACTACTAATGTGGGTCAACCAAGCCATGCCTCTCCAAGTAAGGAGAGTTATGTAATCAGATTACTTTTTTCAAGTAACTAGTAAAGTAACCCATTACTTTCAAATTTACAACAAAATATCTATGTTACTTTTTCAAAAAAGTAACACCATTTACTTTGTTTTCCCATTTATTGACTGACAGCTCTCCTGTCCTGATGTTGAGGAAAAGCGAGTAAGTGCTTGTGTGTGAACATGATGGTTATTGTAGTTAAGGACTAAATGTGAGCATTTACTCACTCACTAGCACAACATAAGATTCAGTATTCCTCAAAATGAATCAAATCAGAGAAATGCAAAATCGGCATAATGGAAAACTCCAATAATTAAATATATAAAAAAATTAAACAAACAAGATAACGCAATGCTTTACTTTTCTCAAAAAGTAACTAAGTAACGCAAGTACAGTAATACCTTGTTTTACAAGTGACTTAGTATATGAGCAAATCGGTGTACGAGAATGGAAAGTCAAATCAGTGTACGAGCATTGTATCAGTGTGCGAGAAAAACATTTTTGTGTGGAAAAGTCCTAACACTCAGCATATTTGCGCGCATTTTTGTGTTGTTAACATTAATTGTGATCACTATTGTTCACATAGTGAAATACATATGTGCAGTACATAAAGAAGGTACGAAATCCTCCCTCTAAGCAGTAACACCCTCCCCTCGTCTCCATCACGCCAGCAGTGACGCTACTCAAAGCTAAAGTGCGCGTTACAGTAAATTGTAAAGAGTAAAGAGTTTAATTGTCAATTATAACTTAGTATTTATATGAGATCTTAATGGTTATAATTGTAACTAATTAATAATTAGTTAATGAATTAATTATTATGGTAAAAAAAAGGCATTTATGGTCGTGTGGAACGAATCGACTGATTTTTAGTGCATTCTTATGGGGAAAATTGTTTTGGTGTACGAGAATTTTGAGTTACGAGCTCTTGAAACGAATTAAACTCGTAAACCGAGGTATTACTGTAGTTACTTTTTAAGGGAGTACCGCAATACTGTATTACTTTTCAAAGTAACTTTCCCCAAAAATTATTTAGATGAGGAGCATTGTGACATTTACATTCCTGGAAGAAAACTTGAGCTCAGAAACAGTGAGCACTGATATAGAGAATTCCAGAGATTAAAAAAGAAAGCCTTAAAGGGTTGAGGGTGAGTAAATGATGACAATTTTCCTTTTTGGATTAACTACTCCTACAGCCTGAACTATGAAAACCCAACTCACCATATTAGATGATACTGCAAACATTTCTGCTCACAACAAACTAAATCAGTGTGTGATGGTCTGGTTACTTCTCTAGGCCTGTCTTTCTCTTTCTGCTGTGTCTGTGAGCACAGCAATTGGTAATGGATTTTAGGATTTCTGCATTCTGCACTTTGCTGCCATTTGGTTTTAATAAAAAGGCGTTGAGGCAGACGACATTGAGTTTCATGTCTGGGTGCTTTTTTATTTCTGTATCGCGCCAAAATCCTTTACGAGCAGATGTGAGCGTCTCTTCACTGACAACCGTCAGGAGTCCTCCTTCAAATCAGAACGATTTTCTCCTCCAATCATCATGTTCTTCATTAGAATGGTGAGAATAAATCAATATGATCACTGCTCACTGCTGTGGAAAGTACAATATAGTACAATATAGTGGCATTCGCTCACACACTTATATTTCTGGGTGGGGGAGGCTGGACAGAGTGGCGGCAAAGTCGAGTGCATGCATATGTATGTGTGTGTGTGTCTGAGTGCATTTAAATGCTTTGTGAGGTCCCACAGAGTCCGCTTAAAAGAACGAGAGTTCCTGCGGTGTGTGGGATAGTGTCTGTGGGTTACTGGTGTGAGAGAGATGACAGTCTTTGAGCACTGAGATGACATCAGGGACTTGAGCTCCAGAGCAGACACGCAGAGATGAGCCAATGAGAGCCCACTGAACAGAGAGAATGAGGCGTTTAACAGCAGACAGGCTTCTAATGTGTGGGAACAGGTTTGTTCAGGTGCTGAAACTCTAACCTTGAGAATATTCAAGTAACGCTGCAGTGAACATGGCGGCACTTTACTATTGTACTGAGAGAGATTTTTTTTTTTTGAGAAAAAAAAGGAGTAAGAAAAAAAAATACTGATATTCCAAATGATTAGGGTATCTGAATGACTAATAATTAAATATTATTAAATAAAAAAGAAAATCTATATACATCACCATTCAAAATGTCATTGTCTATTTTCTATTCTGCTATATTTAAACTGTAATTTATTCCTGTGATGGTAAAGCTGAATTTTCAGCAGCCATTTCTCCAGTTTTCAGTGTCACATGATTTATAGTGTGTATGAGGGGAAATTAAAAAGCACCCATTTTTGTTGTGGCTTTTACCTGGCAATGGCACGGGTACAGCAGCGGGACATGTTGATAAAGGAGCTGGAACTGGCTCTGGTCTGCAAGATGGTTTCGATGCCTCTCAGCAGGTCGTTGGTTTTCAGAAGCAGAAGCATCTGTCTGGGAACCCTGTTCAGCAGCTCGCTGATCTGAGGGAGGTACAGCGCTGCATTTGTTCGGATCTCCACATCCTGAGAGGAGAAAGCCGAGCCGTTAAAAGGTTTTACTATATTAAGAGACAATCAGGCTGAAAAAGTGAACAGTGTATCATTCAAAAATATGTCTTTTGTGAGCCATAGAAGTCAGTTAGTCATACGGGCTTGACATTAAAACTAAACAAATAACGATAAAGTCATTTTTGTGGACTAAATAAGTCATGATTTTCTTGACTTACCTTACTAAGGGCACACTAACCTAAATAAGTTATTAAAAATTCACAAATAGAGGGCAGAGTGCAGGGTATGTGTGTGTGAGAGAGGGGGTGGGGGTGTAGGGAAATGGAGTAGCTTATTTCACAGACAACTGAGAAACTAAGTGCTTGAAACTGCGACTGTGAAGATTAGCTATTTTGGCTCTGTCACTCTGGCAACATCAGCCCCCTGAGTTGATACTCCCGGCAAATTTTTATTAGTAATCAGGCATGAAGACCTTCATTCCTCCCCCTGCCTGACTGGAAAAATAAGATTCCAGATGTCAACAATAACCACATTCAAGTTCACACTGTAAGCAGATCTTTTGACCTGTGCAGTCTCTGACTCAGCACAATACTGCATTTTACTTTAAGGATTGCAATGCATTATTTCAGGTCATTTTATGTCCTTTTATTTGTTTACTTTTCATTCTTATTTATTCACTTTCACTTATTATTATTTTTATAATTGTTCAACTTTGGGTTGAACAACAAAAGATCAACAACAAAAGATATAGGAAGCTGTTAACAGCATTTCCTGAAAACATTTTTTTTTCATAAACATATTAAGCAACTATTTTCAAGACTGATAATAAAGGTTTCTTTATCAGCAAATCAGCATATTAGAATGATTTCTTAAGGATTGTGTGACACTGAAGACACTAATGCTAAATGCTAATTATTTAGCTTTTTCATCACAAGAATAAATAGCATTTTAAAATATATTAAAATATAAAACAGTTATGTTATTAAATATGTTATTTACTTTATTTTTGATCAAATAAACCCAGTATTGAGTAATAGAACAAGAAAACATGGACAGTAAAGACAAAAACAGTGTTAGTTATGAAAATCTGTGAACTCCAGTTCATCAGCTGAGGTTTGACAAGAGTGGCAATTTGCATCAACAATTAATTCTGCTGACCAGCAGACCAAGTGATTAAAATCACAATTCACAATTAACAATCAAAAACCCAGATTAAGATAATTAAAAGTCAATTAGTCCTTGCAAAAGCATACACCAGTAGTACCACAGTAACAATGTTGTAGCAGAGCACAAAGAGCTGTATGAATGAGCAGTTTGATAAGATTTACTTGCATATTCTTTGCAATTATTATTGAAATTCTACACCAATTTTTGTTTCAGTGTACTACAGTGTAGGTTGACAATCTACATGATGTGCCTTTAAGAAAGGCATAAAACCTTGGGTTGTTCCAGATAACGTTCTTTTGAAAAATGTTTAAAGTCTCTACGACCCAAAATGATAGGCGCTGAAGTATTTTCTGCTCTCGGCTCTGCAGGGCAGTGGTGTGAAGAACAGGCGAGGTGGATGTGAAAGCAAGTGGGTTCTGCTGAACACATCAGACACCCTGTGTCCTATCCTCAAGTAACCCAACTTTACATGGTGTACACTTAATCATACATGGATTTATAAGAAGAGATGAGACCAACTACCAGAGTGCAAAGATCTTAACTGAAATCGTTCAATGATCAAGATATATACCGTAATAATATAGAATATTAAAGTATTAAAAAATACATATCCCTCGGATGATGTCACATGGGCATGGTTTCCATGGCTGGCATCAGCCTGGTTGTGTCTGGCTCCATTTTACCCTGAGGCTAATCTATCTGAGAGGGCCAGGAGCCAAGAGACATGTCTGGGGCCTGCAGAGGCCCATGAAGACCACCAGCAGCCCAGGGCCCACAACAAGCTGCTGCAACAGCCAGGACAGGTGTAGAGCAGTCTCAATGCCAAACACACGTCTCTGGAATAATGGAGGTAGCGACCATACAATATATGTACCAGCAAGATGAGAAAACAGACACGGATGAATAGAAAAAAGAAAAAGATACAAAACACATAATATCTACCCAAGTCATTCCAAAACCATGAGCACAGTGAACTAATCATGGCCGCCCACATTTATATGGGAGACTATAAGAGACTATTAAGGATGGAAATCATAAAGAATTTAAGTACATTTTTTGTTTAAAATTCCATTGTCAAATGAGGTCATTTCAATAATAAACACAGTACATAAATAAAAATTCTTGCAAAATTTGTATGTATGCTTAGTTTCCACTTTAAAGGAAATCCAATAATTATCTAACTAGATTAAAGATACTAAAACAAAATATGATGATCTTATAAAATACAACTAATCAAACTATGTTACTACTTGCTGTCATATGAATAACCACTACAATGTCTCACAAGTCTTAAGTGCAACATAACGTAAATTGTAAGTGCTAGGATCTTAAAAATCTACAAATAATTGACTCATAATTAGCATAATTAGTTTTTTTTTAAATCGGACATCAGGAAAAAAAACTCAAAATTGTATGTTATGGTGTTTCTTCTGAATTTAATGCACATGTGAGAACCATTAATTAAATTAAAGTCTGTTTCTGTATTTTGTTCATTTATTTTTTTCATCACTTCCCAGGTGTACGTTATTCAGCAACCTGTGCTGTCATGATAAACAACATCGACGTAATAATAATAAATAAAAAAATGTCTTTTTATACCTTACAATTCAAAATTTGTCCCACCTGATACTAAAAATGTATATCTTACAATTTTGACATTTTTTTTAGGTTTAAAAATTAAAAAATGTGGAATTCTTTTTCCTTGGAAACCAGAATTTATACTTTTTTATACAGAATTTATTTTTATTCCATAGTGGAAACAAATTTCCATAGAATTTAGCCTCTTTCAGAAAAATAACTAGAATTGATTATATTAGGTCACACGATTGAATCTTTGGATTAAGTTCAGATGGATGCTTGACGTAAAGGTTAAATCCTTTTCAAGCAAATCAAAATGAGTGACAAAGTGCCAAACTACACAACCACAGTTCAGATACACACCCATTGGTCAGGGATTTCCATCACCTATTGGCAATCATCTAAAGTAAGCAGCAAAGCAGGTCAGGTTGTGAAAATAACAAACACTTTCTATGTTATACAAGACAAAGTCAATGCAAAGACAATTTCCCAAAAGAGAGTTCCCAGAAATCACTTTGGTTTCTTGGCAGGATATAAAGTCCGGTTATTCAGTGCACTCCAACAGCAATAGTATTTTAATAACTGATTGCTGAGCTATGACTTGAGCTTGAAAAACATGTGCAAGCTCTATTTTCCTGTCCATTTATCTGCTAATCCTTAAATCTCAATCTCTAAAATTTCAACGGAGGAGGGGGGGTGGGATTAGGTGCTAAATTAAGTGGATTTAAGTTTGCTATCGCTTGGGTGGGATTTACAGGCGCCGGCAGCAGCAGCAAGCAATAGTGAGGGGCTTGGATTAAAATAGGACACTGAACACTTGGTCTATGACCTAAAGCAACTGCTCCAACATCCAACCCATATGCCCCCACAATCCCTGCATATATATCCCATCACTTGCGGCAACAGTAAGACAGAGACACATGCGCTCCTCCATCTGCACACGTTCTCTTTAAGGAAAGACTAACTTGATGGACTCACTCCTTTATTTCCTTTGGTGCTGCACAGCTGGTTATAGTCAAAGAGTGACTATGAGCCTGTTCCAGCGGTCCAACTGTGATTAAAAGCCTAGTAAGAGATAGTCATCCTTAGAAGTCTGAAATGTCTCTGAACCGTGCAGATTTTATTCATGGTATATTATACTTAAAAGGCACCACATATAAAACACACAGTCCCTACAATAAATAAAGGCTGCCGATTTAACACGTCAATTTAGTTAGTTTAAAAATAACGTTAAAATTAAAGGTGCATTAAATGCACCCGCTCCACCCCAGACCTATGAAATTCATCTTACACTTCATACAGTTGATGGGTGACTAACATGATGCAGGGTAACAATTCACTGTAGCCTATATACCGGTAATATGATAGTTAAGTAATATCACACGAGTAATGAGCACAATATCACACGAGTGCTGTTTATGTCCCAAATCGCACGAGTGCAAATGTGATATTCATTCATGGTCAATGTTTTCCAACAAAATTATTCAAAGCAGTGTTTAGTTTCTCAATATATCCACATTTTGATTGAATCAATCGGGTGAACCAATGATTCCATGGCCCATTCATAAAGAGAGCCATTGACTTTGATGAGTTAATGATTTGTTTTTATTTGTTTTTGTAGAACATATAGTTGAAAATATATTTTAACTATAAAACACTCTCTAGGTCTTCTTTTCCAAGCCTTCGTGGACCAAAAACTGTTTTGGACTTTATTAGTTTAATTTACTTGAAGACTAGATGTGTTATATAACGCATTATAATTCTCTGTTATACCCTATTTTTTATGTGCCTGATGATGCATTCTGCATTCAGCAGCCGTGATCCATCTCCCTGCTTTCGTCTCCTGTTTTTGAAGTTAGTCTTCAAAGTTCAACTACAAGGCATCTATCCACTTTAAAGACGAGGAGTAATCATGACGTAAATCACCCCCGCTGCTCCGTTCATGCGCCATTGTCCCCTGATGACTCTTGGGTGGACGTGGTGCACTATAAAAAGGGTCACTTTCTCTGTGTGGACGTGATTTGGACAAAATCAGACACAGACCGACTGTGTTATGCTACCAGCTCAGACAGCTGGAGACAGAGACCGTCCTGATTAGCCATGGCTTTCTCTATCTCTGCCTTCTCAGAACAGCA
Source organism: Rhodeus uyekii (assembly GCA_037043235.1). Classification (NCBI taxonomy): domain Eukaryota; kingdom Metazoa; phylum Chordata; class Actinopteri; order Cypriniformes; family Acheilognathidae; genus Rhodeus; species Rhodeus uyekii. The sequence goes on from JAWRVZ010000056.1 coordinate 2,243,743, forward strand.
GAAGTTGAGAATATGGTCGTGTCCTAGCTGCCCTCCCTCTGGGGATCTTGGTGAGCAACCAGAGAAGTCCAGGACTGCACATAACTAAACCAGCCGACGGAGTTACTACCCATCAAATCAGTCAGCATGGAGATTGAGAGTCATCCCTCAGTTGAATACTTAATGAAGAAAAATTCACAGCTTGCCCTAGGAGGAAATAAGGAAGAGGACGTTATAATAACAATGCGGCCGTCCTTCTGCATATTCACGAGTGCTTCAAATACACATTCCATTTCATCCCCGTGAGGAGTCAAAATCACTACATAAAAGGATTAACCGCTTAGTGCTCTCAGCTCTGCAGCTTTCTGTATCAAGGCACTGAGGAAATGGGTCAATCTGATCAAGCAAACGGAGGTCCGTTGGGGAAACAACCTTCTGATCTGAGTAAAAACCTACATGTGGCACAAATAAGCGCAAGAAACATGCACAAAAGATTTCAATATGCATCTCTATAAACTTTTTCAGAGAACGCTGAAAAGTGAATACTTTGTTTCTTTGAATTCAGTGTTTCTGAAGTAGCCTTTAATGTAGAGTCAGATTTTACTTTAAATATAAAGTGGCGAACCAACATAGTTGCAGAACTGTTTATTGTACAAAAGTAGCAAACAAAACCAAACAAAGAAATCTCCTGAACTTGTGAAATGTAGGCCTATAGTAAAAGTATCCAAAAGTTATATAACGATCAATTGCTACTCGAACGTTTAGCTGTTTATTAAATAATAATGTGTAGCTGTAAATAATTCTACAGAGAATCACAAAGCACTAAACAATGCAAAAAAAACAACAACACAAATTACTTAAAATAATTAAAATGATAATATTAAAATTATTTGTGTCTAAATTCTTGTTCATTTAATGCATTTCTAAAAGTGTAAAAACAGGAAAATGGTGTAGTAGTAACAGGTCAAATGCATGACATCAAATCAAATGACCTTTTGCGACAATTTAAGACTCAAACTCTCTTCGATACAAAAACATACCCTGTGTGAGTTCTTGTTTGTAAAGTTGGTAATATACAAGCAAGAATGCATCTTTCCAGATTATCCAAACGGTTGGAAATGTAACATTGATTTTTTATTTTTATAACAACAGTTCCAACAGTATTGTCAATTTGTATTCTCTATTTTGCAACAAAATAATAGTTCTAATGAAATAATTTTATTCTAGTTCTATTCTGTTCTTCAAGAAACACTCTAAGCTGCATTTAGTTAGTAAGCAAATCCGCAGCTTTAAACAAATTAGGAGAGTCAATGATTCAACGATTCATTTATAAATTAATGAATGAATAATTCAAGGGCTCACTCATTAAGACAGTGACTTGGCGTCACCTACTGCCGGTTTTGGTTAGATACATACAACTTTTTTTTTTCATATTTCTCTGTTCATATTCACTTTTTAATTTAAAACATTATTTCATAACATTATTTATGCCATTCTATTTATATTCATGCCAGCTCTGATAATTAAACCATTTGTAAATACATCTACATGCAGCTTGTGCCATGGCAGTCAGAGACAGTATTTATTGATGATTTAAATTGATCGAAATGATCAATTTAAGTTATTGATTTATCTATCATATAAATAATTAAATTAAAATAATCTGACATTAAAAATTTGACATTTAATAAAGTCTATGAAAACTTTGCTCTTATAAAGGTAAACAATGAAATCAAATTTAATGGGGGAAAATACGGTTCCTTAATGGAAAAGAAGTAACTGCAGTCTAAGTGGAAGAGAAGGGGTACTCAGAAGGACACTAAATGCTTCAGGGGGTACTCCACTCTAAAAAGTTGGGGAACCACTGCTTTACGATGAAAAAAAGACCTGAAATGACCTGACAATCTGAAGAGAGTCGAGGTGTAGGTACTCTAATTTGGAAACATGGCCCAGAGGTACAGTATATACCAAACTGACTTAACAAATGAGACAAGGGTTTCTTGCGGCCAAATGCTGATAAGTGCAAACAGACACTGTTCACTTTTACCACTAAAGCAAAGGCTAACTCAAGGGTAAACCAACAAACCTTGAAGTGAATTAATTCCACTAGAAGTCAATACACAATACATTCCAAGAGCTAATATTAAGAAAAGTACTATAAAAATGTCTGGGTTGTGATTTGATTTCACTGCAACCATCTGACCGCACAGACGCAAAGAGAAACATCTACTATAAATGGTATTACAATGTCACGTCTTTACTCATCGACTGAGAAAGTACAGAAGCACAGTGCTTTAGATGCATGCTTACGAGACTTGCTGCTGTTAATAACGTCAGCTGGGTTAGTAGTGGTCGAGATTTATGGCAATGTGTGAGGTTTGGACAGTAACTATTAAATTCTTTACACAGTAGAAATTGATTTAACTGCTTAAGCTCACTGGACGGAGGACTATTTAGAGCTCAGCCTTCTGACAGTAAGCCACGCCAGGACAACCCAACTTTCCACAGCTGTCCGCCAAATAAAAAGGCCAGAGACACTCAGAGGACAGCTTAAATTCTTTCTTTTAGCTGAGTTTGTGCCCCTGTCACAAAGCCTGAGGCTCAACATTGGGTACTGAAGGATACTTCAGAAATAGAGGCCCAGACCTAAACAAACAGACTATAGTTTTCGGGTTTTTTTCTCTCGCCCCTCACGGTTTCTCTTATGGCCAGCTGTGTTAAACTGACAGGTGTGAAGCAATCTAGGGGTACAGATGTTTAAAACTGACCCTTCTGTTTACATAATATATCTCTGCTCTTCTCTGACGGACAGGCAAAAACAGCTGAACACAGTGGGGATGGACATGCTAGTGGTTTGTATGGTAGATAGGCCAAACAGTCTCTCCTCAACTATATATGGAGCTCCGGGGCAGACATTACGAGACATGGCGCTGATCAGCAAAGACAGCGCTATGAACGGCCCAAAAAAGACTCTCCCCTGGGACAAACACAAAAGCAATTACACAGGAGGGAGGATATTCTTTCTGCCTCCCAATTCATTATTCACATACAGGCCTTTCAGGGCTCTACACTAACTGAGCAGACTTAGCAGGGATAATAAGGGGACGCTCTTGCCAACGGGAGTTTAACTGACTACCAATTTAAAAAAGAAAACGTTAAAAATACATTATATTCTATACTAAAAGGCAGAGACATATGCTTGTGTTTTTTGCTCAAGAAAAAAAAAACAATACTATATATACTGCCATCTGCCAATGTAGTATATTTTTTATAATTTACAATGCAGATATAATTTTTTTCAATATACATATGTAAATGCATATAGACACAGTGTTGGGCATTACAGAATTTAATTACAAAATAAATATAACGGTAATCTGTTAAAGTTACTGCAAAAAATATGTACAAATAACAACAACAAAGAGAGTCACCTTTATAGAAAATTTTCTATAAAATGCTAGGATATGTTAAATAATTAATTTGTTGCTCTGCCTGTTTTTGATGTGTGCCATACCTCCTCCCGTTTAGTAAAGAGATGCTATTCTGATGCATCTGATTGGCTCTTTTGTTCGAATATGCACACCACCTCTTCCAATTACATAAATCCACATTGCCACTCAAAGCTTTAGGTTACAACTCGTCTGAGAGCTGCCATCAAGACAAGTGATGCATTCATTTAAAGAAAATTAATTTAATCCAGAAATCTGTATTTAACCTTAGAACGATCTCAAAGTAAAAATAAGTGCTAAAGTCTGATTTTGTGATGGCTGTGCTTTAAAACTAAACTATTATAATCTTAATTCAAGTGATAAAGAATTTTAAAAGGAATTGAACTGTGTTGAGTAGTACTCTTTAAATGTTTGTAAAGGATTAACAGTTGAAAACATTCTCTAGGAATTTAGAAAAGTCATCAAAAAAACAAAACAAAATGTAATCAGTTACATTAATCAACTAATTGAAATAGTTACACTACTTATTACATTTTAATAAGTAAAATGTGTGTGTATGTGTATATATATATATATATATATATATATGTATGTTATATACTAAATGTACTAAAATTACGAATTTTACACAAAAAAGGTTTATTTTGTCTGAGCCAAAATATAGATCAGATTTAAAGATATATATATATATATATATATATATATATATAGAAGATAGATGTTTACATTTTTTTAAATATATTCCATCCATTCGATATATCTGGATCTTTGTTAAACAGATCAAATTAATATATACATTTAATATATGTTTCTCATGATTTAAACACTTAATTTAATGTTTGAATAAAATAAGTGTTCTACATCAATACAAACTGCCAAAAAAGAATAATGCATAACAAATAACATAAAAACATAATTGAAATGTATTTCTTAAATCAAATGGACATTACTACATTTTAACAATCAAAATCTCTTTTGACTGATAGTGATGCGTGTATAAACACCTGATCTTCCAAATGAGAACTACCGATGTATTATTGAGCTTCAGTCACACATTATGTCCTGCAGACAACCACATCGTATTACATTCAAAGAAAATTACACTTTTCTCTTCAAGAACTGAAAATTAGTTAGACGAAACAATCCATTTTAAGACGACGAGTGTCTGAAAAGACATACTGTATGAACAATGCAGTGCTTTAGGAACTTGCATTTAAGCATTCATATCATTTGAGAAGTTTAAAGATCAAAGTTATTATATTCAATTCCATGTTCTCAGCAACATCTGAGAGGGTCAGACACATTTTCCATCGCACAGAAATCATCGCTCATTCTGTAAAGTGACTAAAAACAAAAAGAAAAAAAGTAGCAATACATATAATACAATTAATTATTTGAATATATAAAAATGATTAATAACAATAAACTGCCATTAGACTGATACAGACAGAAGTGTAATGCCAGGCAGACATGGAAAACAGGTAGTGCACTCAAATTCACTGCTCTAGATGCCCTCTGGGTCTTTGTTTTCACTTAGCATTCTTTGGTTCAAAGCTCAGTAGTTACTTTTCCATTTTAGCATAAACCCAATTTCAGATAACAGACCCAAAGCCAACAACAACAAAAAAATAAACTTTGATTAGGACTGAGGAGAAACCTATGGAGACAGAAGTGTTTGCAGAGGAGGCCTCTCTGCATCGGACCGGAGGAGATCGATTCAAAGGGGATTTTCTTTGTTTCACTTTGCTAAGTAAAACCGTAGACCATCCGAACGCATTAACATGATAAACTTTATGTTAATTGTAAGCAATTGTTCTTTTGTTCACCATAAACTGTTAGAAATTGTTAGGTTTGTTTCTCTGCTGTTCCTGAAGATATAATGTTCACAAGAATGTTCAAAAGAGCGATCTTGAAGCAAGACCAGAGACAACCATATAAATTAAATTAAATCTGAGTTGGTTTAAATCCGGTGTTGCTTAATCGTCGTACAAAATACTCAAGCTTAAATAGTTTTCTGCTCTCCCACAAAACAGCAGAGCAGGTCCAAGGTTACTTTTGTGCTGACATCACATCGGACCATGTTCCACCAAGCAATCAAAATACACAAACATTTTATACAGGTTAGGTTGATTTGAAATAAGTAAACATGAATCGTAGCAAAAGTATAGATGGTCCAAAGAACAAGAACATGTCAAAACATCGTGTGATCAGAGTACAAGGCTACAAAATACGTTAGTTTACAGAAATACTGCAAGTCATTAATGAACTATTAACAGGGTGAAATATCCACAAAATATAAAGAGGTTAATACTAGTTAATGCTTGTTAGATATAATATAGATATATAGAGAGAATCCTTCATTTACATACAGACTTATCACTAAGCATCTATATAAAAAGTCCTACCATGCTTGTCTAGTCTTAAAATATCTTGAATTTGTTCTGTTTGTTTTTTTACGTTAACTCCTTCATTCCCCAGTGTTTTTCTTAGCCATCACTCTTCTTCACACAGTTACTGTTATTTGCCACTTTTCTGCCCATATCTATGACCTACAGACAGGTTATGTCTCCAGCGTCTCTCTTATGTCTCTCACTTTCTCCCTATCTTTGTTGTCTCTTGCCCCCCCTCCTCCCTTGTTGTTGTCTTTCTCCATGGAGTGATTGCAGCTCTCAATTCATCCACAAAGCAAGCATTTCTCCAGCACAATGAATGTAAATTGCATTCATTTCAATTTCGGCTCTAATGTTCTTGATGTTTTTTCCTGTTTCACGGCAAAACAAACAAAATGGAATACAGTTCCATTCGGTGGATTGCAAGATTAGGATTTAGAGCATATTTTATAGCCAAGTCGTTCTGCCATCCCTGAGAGAAACTCCAGTTCATTTGGCTGCCGTCCCAAAGATGATTATGTTCTGTCTAATCAGGCATGTAATTAGACTGCAACAAGTAAAAAAGAAAAAAGAAAGAGAAGTATGACATTTTTAAAAAAAGCATGTCGGAATCATATACAAACCAGATCCCAGGATTTTGAGGTAATTGTATGTACTGTATGGTGAAAAAGACACAGTCTAGCTAAATTCGTTCCAGTCTGGATGTTTTGAAACGTAGAACAAATATTTAAAGTGAAGTACTGTTATTCTATATTAGTTTTAATTAGTTGCATTCAATTTAATTCTATTGACAAACATTTTATGAACAAATACAGATTTGTAAACATATACATCTCTAAGTTGTTAATATTTAAGTTAACATGGATGGATCAGCTCGACATTGAATCGGTGAGCTGTTGATTAAAAACAGCTGCAATCAGATCGCTCACGTTTATGAATGAATCATTCAGTGTGGTTTGTAAATCTATTCAACAGGTTCATTGGAAATAATCAGCTCGTTCACAAACCGGACACCCCTCTTGCATCTCAAAATAACAAGAAACGATATGTTTTAATGAAATGTAGTGGGGTAAAAAGTACAATACTATGCTTTAGTATGTAGTGAAGTAACAGCACTCTGTAAAATACAAATACTCTGATAAAGTAAAGATACTTGAAAACGTACTTAAAGAAAACTTCACTCTCCACCAAGTTTTTCCATTATGTGACACTGAAGACTGCAGTAATGATGCTAAGACTTCAGCTTTGCCATCACATGAATAAAATCCACTTTAACACATCCAAATAGAAAACAAATATTTTAATTTGGAATAATATTTTACAATCATTTTTACTGTAATTTTTTATCAAATAAATGCAGCCTTGGTCCGCATAAGAGACTTCTTTCAAAATCATATATATATATATATATATATATATATATATATATATATATATATATAAACAAGGACTTACAGTCAAATAGATAGTGAATGGATAATGGTATATTGTAGGTACAACAGGCTGGAATAGAAAATGTCTCTAGTTTTACAGAGGGCTAATAGGGCTGTGGTTTCTGAGGGCTTTGGTGGTGCTGGGTAGCAGGTAATTGCTGAGGCAGACCTATGAGTAGCTAATGGAAAGAAAGAGAGAGAGAAGCTTTTTATCTGTGGAGGTCTGGCAGATGAGGAGCACACGCTGTCTAATGAGGGGGCAGGCCCATATTGACCAGCACTCCACTTCACTTGCAACACTAATGGTGTGTGTTTATCAAAATGTTTGAGTGGTTTTGGCTTTACTGCACTTCAAATATGGAAACCTGTAGCTTTGGTTGAGTTTTGTGTGTGTGCGTTTCTCTTTTCATGTGGACTGTCGGAATAAACGTTGCTGTCAATAGGCAAACAGCAAAACTGAAAAACAGAAGTGGTGTTTCTTGATATTGATCTAACTTTGTTGATTATATACACAACACTCTGGACACACTTGTCTAAATTTTTTACTATTTTAAAAAAACTTTCTATGTTCAGACTTTAGCTTGAATGCTTAAAACTAGTGTAAACAAATATAAATTGTGCTTACATATTTCATTTACAAAACTATGTAAGAAGTTATTTTTTTTAAATGGATGACCTGTCCCAAACAATGAAACGAAGCCAACATGTTTTTTTTTTTTCAGTAAATAATGTTAATTTCAGTTTCTTTTAATATTTTTTAAGGATAATGTCACACTAAGGACTGGAGTAATAATGATGGTGAAAATTCAGCTTTGGCAGCACAGGAAATATACAGTCATGGCCAAAATTATTGGCACCCCTGAAATGTTTCCAGAAAATCAAGTATTGCTCACAGAAAAGTATTTCATTAACACATGTTATGCTATATACGTGTTTATTCCCTTTGTGTGTACTGGAACAAAACAAAAAAAGGAGGGAAAAAAAGCAAATTTCACAAAACTCCAACAATGGGCAGGACAACATTTTTTGCTTCCTATAACCATCAGTAAGCTTCTCACACCTCTCACCTGGTATTTTGGACCACTCTTTCTTTGCAAACTGCTCCAGGTCTCTCATATTGGAACTGCATCTTTTCCCAACAGAAGTTTAAAGATCTCTCCACAGGTGTTCAATGGGATTAAGATCTGGACTCATTGCTGGCGACAGAACTCTCCAGAACTTTGTTGTCATCCATTTCGGAGTGCTTTTTGAAGTATGTTTGGGGTCATTGTCCTGCTGGAAGACCCACTATCTCAGACGCAAACCCAGATTTCTGACACTGGGCCCTAAATTGTGACCCAAAATCTTTTGGTAATCTTCAGATTTCATGATGCCTTCCACACAGTCAAGACAGCCAGTGCCAGAGGCAGCAAAACAACCCCAAACATCTTTGAACCTCCACCGTATTTGACTGTAGGTACTGTGTACACAGCAGAATGATGTGCTTTACCAAAAAGATATATCTTGGTCTCATCTTGTACATTTTGACAAACGGTAGTCTTGCCTTTTTATGTCTCTGTGTCAGCCGTGGGGTCCTCTTTGGTCTCCTGCCATAGAGTTTCATTTAATTCAAATGTCGACGGAATGTCTCAACAGAAATCGAGACTCATTAGACCAGGCAACATTTTTCCAGTCTTCAACTGTCCAATTTTGGTGAGCTCGTGCAAATTGTAGCCTTTTTTTCCTATTTGTAGTGGAGATGAGTGGCACCCGGTGGGGTCTTCTGCTGCTGTAGCCCATCCGCCTCAAGGTTGTGCTTGTTGTGGCTTCACAAATGCTTTGCTGCAAACCTCGGTTGTAACGAGTGGTTATTTCAGTCAAAGTTGCTCTTCTATCAGCTTGAATCAGTCGGCCCGTTCTCCTCTGACCTCTAGCATCAACAAGGCATTGTTGGCCACAGGACTGCCGCATCCTGGATGCTTTTCCCTTTTCACACCATCCTTTGTAAACCCTAGAAATGGTTGTGCGTGAAAATCCCAGTAAATGAGCAGATTGTGAAATACTCAGACCGGCCCGTCTGGCATCAACAACAATGCCACAGTCAAAATTGCTTACATTTTCTTAAATGGGAACTTTCTTTCCCATTCTGACATTCAGTTTGGAGTTCAGGAGATGTCTTGACCAGAACCACATCCCTAAATGCATTGAAGCAACTGCCATGTGATTGGGTATTTAGATAATTGCATTAATGAGAAATTGAACAGGTGTTCCTAATAATCCTTTAGGCGAGTGTATGTACACACACTGCATGCATCAAAGCAGTGCATTTAATTAACTTTTAATCATCAACAAGCTGGACTGATAGAAAAAATAATAATTGTACATTCATATTATTCAGAGTTTAATGACCATGTATAAAGCTGAATGTTGATTGGAGATTTAATGCAAGTGCAACTCTATTCAGTGCTAGAATGACAGAGGAGCTTCTCTGATGCTTCCGCTGGTTTCTGTAGAGACGACTGCATTAATATTGATAGTCCTGTACAAAGCAGGCTGGCTTTGAATTGAAAACACTGGACTGGACACAGAGTGTTTATTAGATCTGAGAGTCCTTCAGATGGTCAGGAGGGCACCTGTGATATCAATCACACAATGAGAGCCCACAAAGCACTGTGACCTAAACACCAGCTCACACACAAACATATACAAGTGAGGATCTCTAAGTGACTTACTATGTTAACTATACACCTTTACAAATGGGATAAGTAACCCAAACATGTAAAAACCGTCAATGAATTGATACTAAAGATTTTAAACTTCAGTAAATATGCAAAAGCAACATAAAGGTTTTATAGAACTGGTCCATATGAGCTGCATATGAGCCCTTTGAAAATAACTTCTGGTTGCCGCAAATCAATGTCAGTGAGAACACACTTTAAAAAGGTTTTTTTTTTTTTTTACAAAAATACTGCCTACACAGGTTAAACAAAATAAGTGCACACACACACAACCATATATTATCCTCCTAAGAAAATAGGAGGATGCTGTCAAAACAAAACTCAAAATCAACAAATACCAAGTAAAAATTCTGAAAACACTAGACTCCAGCCTCTTGACAAAATTGTGGCCATGCACATATCCAGAGCAAGAAAGGAAATAGGTTCAAATGAGCAACACTTGAAAAGACTTGAGGCTAATATTACAGCAACATTTCTTTTTGTATTTTACATACTCAGCTTCTCTAGACATTTGTGAGCAAAAATGTCCATCTGGCCAAACATGAGAACACATCACCTTCCTGACAATCAAAATCTGTGCAAGCACTCAAAACAAATATTCTATTATATGCTACAATGTAAGTCATTCAGTTCTATTAGAGTTCCCTCTGTCTCAAAAAAAAAAACTGCAGGGAAGCTGAGGTCTTGTTTGTATGCTGATAGATTAATTAGTAACTCTAATAACTCTAAACTTAACCAGCATACTGACTTACTGTCCAGCAAAAAAAATAAAAAATTGAACTTTCCCTTTCTGGAAAGTACATACTATCCATGGATACAATAACATAGAGTTAAACAAAGAAACTCTGGAAATACAACAGACTTTATCTCTAATGCATCTTAAATCCTGCATAGTTCATAGTAGTCAGATATATAAAATGTGCACACGGACCGATTATTCAAATCATTAAAATAGCCAAGACATTCTGGCAGCAAATCTGAGCTAGAACAATAGCAAAGTTAAAATTAAAAATAAAGTAAAACTCTCTCTCTCTCTCAAAAAAAAAAAAAAAGTGTGAATGGAGTCAAGCATGATTCATTTTGTGCAATAGATCATTACAGATTTCTTCTAAATTAGCATATTTAAGAAAGACTTCCTCACTCTAAACTACCGGTACAAAATTAACAAAGAAAGTAAATTAGCAAATGGCTATTTTACAAGCAATTGGACGTATATAAAATTATATTATATTATATATATATATCTTCTATATAAAATTACCTTCTTGGAATAACGTCATCAATAGTTTGCTTAACCATCACAGTGAAAGACTTTTTCGTAACACCTCACAATAATTTGTAAACATTAGTTAACATGGACTAGCAATGAAAAACAATTCTAAATCATTAATCATCATAATTTAAAATCAAAAGTTGCATAAGTTAATCCTACTCAATGGACCCGAGCTAACAAGAAGTTACAATGTTGCATTTTTTAAGGCGTCATTGACCTTTTTGCTCGTGCTCTTTAAGAGGTCTTTGTACCATTAAAAAGTCCTGCAAGTATAACAGCTTACAACATCCTCCTTGTTATAAACAAAGCAGTTAATCAAGCTCCAAAAATGGCTTGTTTTGATATCGCAGGATCTGTGACATCACATGGACAAATGCATTTGCATATGCCTGCCTCCAGAGCAAGACATCGACAAATAGTGATACATCGTTGCACCACAGACATTCAGTCATTTAATGGCTGACATTTGCCTACACACTTAAGGTGAGCGTCTTGTCAAAAGCAAATATAACCATAATCAATCACTGACGCTGGATACAGTATACAGATGCACATTCAGTTACTGATATACTCCTTAAATCCGAGTCTGTTGACAACAGGACAAATAGAAGAGTGAAAGAAGGTTTGCTTTAACATACCCAGTATAAACAGATCGTTTGTGTCTCTGTACAGAAATAAGTTGCTGGTTTATTTTAATGAAGTTCTGGGAACACAACAGGCAACTGTAACTCTGACAGAAAATAATCGTGCAAAAAACGTTATTAACATAAGTGAACCTTGAGGATCGTATTAAAACAATAATAAAAAAACAATATTATAACCCCTCTAATAACTTACGTTAACAAAGGTTGATAAATACTGCAACAAATGTATTGCTCATTAACAAATGTTAAAAAATGGAACCTTATTTTAAAGTGTTACAAATTTTGGGAAAATGCACCATTTACAAAATACAAAGACATGTATAACCAGAGGCTTGCTTGCTTTGTAAATAACCCTGTGGAAGCAGTTGAGATGCAGTCAGTGGATGGTAACGGAGTACAAGGTTAGATGAGGCAGGTGTGAAGTGTGTGTTTGCATCTGCTCACTGTGACCTATGAGGTGAGCCATGCGGACCGCTATCCGAGATTCAATAAACCACTACAACAAATATGTTCTCGACCATAGCTTTAGGCCTGTTACAGTCCTTAACATTCCACACACAACACCACAATGGTAACACTAGAAAACACATCATTAAATGAAGGGCATGCTAAGTTGTCACCACATGGAACAACAGCGGTGCAAAAAACACTCAACAATGAGGGAGTAATTTGCATGATTTACTCACGTCGCGGTGCATGCTGGGAAATAGAGTCCAGCCGTTAGCGCTGCAGAATTAATTAATCAAAAAAGGAAATTAAAAAGTAAATGTAAAAATAGCAAATGATGTCAAAAAGGTTGCAAATCCTTAAACTACTAAATCAGCATTTCGGTAGCTCAACTTTTAGCATGGCATTAACGTTGTTTGGGGTTTGATTCTTCGCTTTGGTCTGCAAAACAAATAAATATACACTATCGTTTAAAGCTAAAAGTCTGTTAGATTTTCTAAAATAATTGAAATAAGTCTCTTATGCTCACCAAGGCTGCATTTATTTGATACATTGTTTTTATTTACATGATGTTTTGTAAATGGTTTCATTTTTGCTGTATTTTTCTTTTTTACAGAATTATCTCAACATTTACTAAAGTAGTAATACAAATTTTTATGCATTAACATAAATCCACTACAGTAAATATATATATATATATATATATATATATATAATTTATATATAAATATATATATATATATATATATATATATATATATATATATATATATATATATATATATATATATATATATATATATATATATATATATATATATATATATATATATATTTATATATATATATATATATAAACTCAAGATTTAATTTATTCTGAAACATAGCTGTAGTTTTAACACCCATTATTCTGTGGTTGCAATACAATGTGTTCTTATTTCTCCTTTATGCAGAATAGAAAGCATCCTTTTCTGCAAATGCCACAGCTGTACACGTGAAATCTGCCTTTATAACTGCCTGTAATTATGGCAGACCAGACTACTTCAAAACATCCTGGTAATTTGGCGATGTTAGTGGGGGGAATGGCTCCGGAGACTTTTGCACGGCTTAGAGAATCAGACACTTTCAGAAGAGTAGAGAAGGGAAGAGGTACTACACCCAGCTAAAAAAGCACACCCTACATAAGTGGCCATGGACCGGGCCATAATTATCCTAGCAAAGGCTTTGGGGTAATTAATCTGCAAAGAAAAGCCACCTGCAGGAAAGTGCACTCAAATGCCACATGCTGACATGCCTAAGTGGATTGCTCATGAAAATGACAAGGATCAGAAAACAAGCAAGCAGCAAATCAGCTAATAGTCAAGTATATCTAACGGTGTCAAATGCTGTTACTGTATCCGGTTTGAGGAATAAATTCAGCTTCACAAACATATTCCAATAAATTCAATTGACTAAAATTTATCATATATATATTTAAAAAAAAGAAATCAGGAAAGGGGCAAACTGTCTTTCACACCACTGTGTGTGCATGTGTGTATGCACTGTGTATATATTATTTGGGAAAGTATTTGGGAGTATTTGGGAAAAAACTCTGTGGACTGACAAGACAAAAGTTTAACTTTTTGGAAGGTGTTTGTCCCATTACATCTTTTGTAAAAGTAACACCACATTTCAGAAAAAGAACATCATATCAACAGTAAAATATGGTGGTAGTAGTGTGATGTTCTGGGGCTGTTTTGCTGCTTCAGAACCTGGAAGACTTGCTGTAATAAAGGGGACCATGACCTCTGCTGTCTAATCTGTTTGTGACCTCAAGCTGAAGCAAACATGGGTCCTGCAGTAGGACTGTGATCCGAACCACAACCAGCAAGTCCACAAAAGACTTTGGAGTGGCCTAGTGAAAGTTCTGACCTGAATCTTATTGAGAATAGAAAACCCTCAAGTGTGGCTGAATTACAACAATTCTACAAAGATGATTGGGCCAGAATTCTTCCACAGTGCTGTAAAAGACTCATTGCAAGTTATCACAAATGCTTGATTGCAGTTGTTGCTGCTAAAGGTGGCCAAACCAGTTATTAGGTTTAGGGGACAACAACTTTTTCACAGAGGGGCATAATAACAATCTTTATTTAAAAACAGCATTTTGTGCTGACAAACATAGAAAGAAATAAGAAATCAGGAAGGGGCAAACTCTTTTTCACAGCACTGTGTGTGTGTGTGTGTGTGTGTATATATATTATTAATATATTAATTAATATATATTATATAATATTATTATATATATATTATATAAGTGTTATATAATGCTTAAAGCTTTATAAAATATAAGTTAACATTATTCTTTAAATATTAGGCCAATAATATGACAGCTTTTAGGGTTTATAAAAGTATGCGGTAGTAACTCTTATAGTGTTAGTAAATAGTGTTAGTACAGAGTTACTCAGTAAGCTATTTATACCAAGTATAAAAATGTGTACTTAAATAATAAAACTTAAATACTAATAATGTATTATTAATATTTTGTATTACAGAAAGAAAAAAATATAGATTTATAAGTATTAATTTGAATAAAAAAGAATTATTAAATATATAAAAAATAAAAGCACTTTAAGCAATATAAATCTTTATATAACGTGTTAACTTTATAACCACAAATATTAAGCCCATAATAATATGATAACTTTAATTCTTCAGGACTTGAGCTTTCCTGTAACTCAAGCAGCAGATCATTGGTGCTTGCAAAGCCAAGGTCATGGGTTCGATTCTCAGGGAACGCAGGAACTGATTAAAATGTCAAGTCGCTTTGCATAAAAGTGTCTTCCAAATGGATAAATGTAAATGTTTATAAGAGGTAACCAGGTTTAATATGCAATAACCTGGTAATAAATAGCGGAAGCGAAGACTCGTACAAATCGTATGCTCTGATATAATATGCTTCTGTGACCCAAACACTTTTACGCCCTGTAAAAGGTTATGTAATAAAAGTATAAATAAATATCCCTGACACCCTCCAGATGGCCAAACGTCCCCCCACAGAGGCCAGCTCCGGCCAGGCCTGGCCTCCAGAAACCCTCAACCCACAGCCACACTGACACAACAGCACTCCTCTGGCCACGGGGCCACCGGGCCAGCCACCTGGACAGTTAGTTATGCATTTAATAAGAGGACAGGTGAGCATTTTGCTATAATGTGGTCAACAGCTGTTATTGTGGTCAACTAACAACTGTAAGGCATTAACCTCAGAATTCACAACCTCAGTTTACCCTACTTGTGTTTTGTTTTTCTATTGCACACAGAAATACAGATTATCACTCCCTGGTTATTGCTAACTTGCAAGCAAATGTAGCAACTGAGTGCATGTATACCTACAAAGAAATAATAAAACAAAAATTCACTGCCTGTCAAAAGTTTAGACACTTTACTGCATTTATGTTTCTCATTTTAAAAACCGTTTGATGTTTAAACTATTATGCTGAAGGGCTTTATAACAGTTTGTAAATATAAATTGTGTCTTTGTATAAATGTATAAAAAAGTTTAACATAAATTAACTGATTTTATTAAAGTCAAAAATATTATTTAACATACCTTAACCACCTATATATATATATATATATACATTTATACTAACAAAAATATTTTAATGGGTTATATTATGGGAAATGGCTCCTTAAGGTAACAATGGCACGCTTCCACTTTTTACATTCTGGGCTGAATTTGACGCGACATTAAAGAATAAAATGTGTCCAGCTGTTTAAAATACACAAAAATAATATCAATAAAGGATGAGTATGTGTGTCTAAACATTGATAAAAATACTGACTGGTCAAAAATACCCTTGTATTATGCAAAATAAAAGGTATTGGTTATGCTTAAAGATTATTACCTCTGATTGAGTGACAGGCGTCTGGCTGATGCCAGCATTAACTGATGTCCATGAGCGGGCGGTGAGGACACAAGCGAACAGAGGGTAGAGATCCCCTGTGCCCAGACGCTTACTGTAACGCTCGATGCCCTTCAAGTCTCCCTTTATCAAACTCTGCCACAGCCTGCAGTAGTCCAGCCTGAAGTCCTGGTTCAGCACCTTGGACAGAGACACAACTTGTTCTGTTAGTGTTTGGGGTTTTTGAACAAACACAATATAAGCTTAAAGCAACCAAACTGAAACGTAAAATTAAGGAATGTTCTCAAACTGGTTTCTCTAACCCAAAAAGATGTCCTTGCCTCAAATTCACCGTATTGGTTGAACTAAAACTGCTGTATAAGGCTGGTCGGGATGTTATGTTTAAACTCTTCATGATCTCTTTTATGCTCAAGAAGGCTGCATTCATTTGATCAAAAATACAGCAAAAGCAGCATATTTTAGTCTAATATATTTTTAAGTGCAATGTATTCCTGTAATGGCAAATCTGATTTTTCAGCATCATTATTCCAGTTATAGAGTGTCACATGATTCTTCAGAAATCAATTCTAATGACGTGCAATTCTAATCTGACAGTTGTGCTGCTTAATGTATTTGTAGAAACCATGATAAATCTTTTTAGGATTCTTTGCTGAATAGAAAGATCAAAGGAACAGCTTTTCAACAAACAAAAAAATATATAAATCTTTTGTAACATTATAAAAACCTGTAATTTGTATCTATCAAATGCACCCTTGCTGCATAAAAGTATGAATTTCTTCCAAGACTTTTTTCTGATCTGAAACTATTGAATGGTAGTGTACACTTAATATGTAAAAAACATAACAAAAAAAAACACACACCAATTAAGAGTCTTAGACAGTTGAGTAAGTAGAAAGTTGTGATTCATTATGCTGTTAGTATTACCGAAAGAGATTACTTGATAGCGGCTAATATGAAATCTTGTGGGCCTCATTAACTGCTTCGGGTTAAATTAAAGGCCAGTGCATCCCTCACTGAGGCGAACAGAATTCACTGGAATACCACAAGGACTGCACTATTTTGCTACTCCAGTTAATCAACATAAACACAACCCATGGCTTTCAACAAACTTGCCATGAATTAGTGTTCTGGACTAAGAAAGCAACCAAATGTTCCATCATGTTTATCATATTTAGAGCCACCACATCTTCTGGGAAAACAGAAGTTCAGTGAACTGCAAGAGAATGTGTGTCGGTGTGTTTGCATCTATTTGTAATAAGAGAGAGGTGGAAATGTGCAGTTCCTAAAACATGTTGGAGCTTCAGGGCCACTTAAATGAAATGCTTTTAGTCTGCTGCAGCATATACAGGCCTGAGTGCGCAGCTGACCTGGGAGCCAGCGGGTGAATAATGGGGTGTAATATGTGATGAATTTGCTTCTCTGTCGAGTCTGTGGCGGCCTCGGCCGATGTCTTACCTGATACAGGCCGTGATCGAGTAACACAATTTCAGTTTTATTGCTTTCAGGACACTTTCGCACCAGCACGTTGCCAGGGTGAGGATCGCAGTGCACGAATCCGTTGACGAATATCATCTCACTGTACATCTTGCCCAAGTTCTGGGAGATCTGAGGAAAAGGAAAAAGAAAGAATAGGGAAAGTGAGTGAGAGAGAGATACAAAAACAGTTTAATAATACATACACATTTACTGGAGCTCCTGGTATCAAAAAGCAAAGCTGGTTACACTTTCTTTCAATAGTAAAATTTATACATTCTAATAATTATAAGTAACTTTGCTACAGCATCAACAAACTGTCATTGATTTGTATCTACATGTCAACTAACTCTTGTTAGAGTATTAGTAGACAGTTAGTAGAATAACGTGCCATGTACTTGCAAAGTTAATAAGAATGCCAGTTATGCGGTCATCAAAACGTGTTGGCAGATATTAAACAGACAGACTAGTAATACTCGTATCTAATGACTGGTAGATGACATTTAGTTACAAAGTTAACATGAATATTGAAGTTATTCTTTTAAATGAAATCTTTTGCATTCTTGCATAGTGCTATTTATATATCTGTAATATTTTTTTTATAAATTATTTTTTATTTTATTAGATGTCCAGTTTTTAATATTTTTACATACACTGTCTTCATAATGCATACAATTGAGGGTTATAAAAAAAAAAAGAATATATAAATATCATGGCCTTGTGATGAGCCAATGTGCTATAGTGTGAACAAAATAAAAAAGTATAGTACATAACACTGGCTAAATGAAGCAAAGTAACTGATCTAGAAGCATGAGGAAAAAGACTTCCAACCTTTTAAAATAGAAGACAAACAATATGAACTAAAATAGCAGAAAAGGCAGAAATGCACACATGTCCACGGCTATGCAGGGTCTTGGGGAAGTCAAATGAGGAGCCCATTTAAGATTACGTAAAACGTTTTCCCGAAGATGCTGTGGCCCCAACACATGAGAAAGTATTTATTATAAAACAACCCCCGATGCAATTATTCCACCCACTCTCGCTCTTTGAAGATAAGTTGCGATAAGCATCTCCCCTCAGCTATGTTATAATGCAGAGAGCCAGTGTGAAGTAGGTTGAGGAAATGTCAGTCTGAAGTAGTCTGAGAATAAATCAAGCATCTATTCATACTCCCCAGGCTGGTATCCATGTACAGTTTACCCCAATAATTGAAATTAATTTGAAGGGTTTAGCTTAATTGTTTCATTTTTTTCCATTTATACTTTAATCGTGTCTAAACTTTTTTGGTACACTGGTATTTTCTTCTGGAAATGCCAATCTAGCTACTTTTGAAATCTGTGCTTCATCAATCTATGAAGCATAAGGCAGTTTTTGTTGTTGTTGTGAGCTTATGTATATTCCATTGCACAGAATAGTGATCCTGCCAAGGTGAACGAGCATGCATATGGGTGCATACACATATGCACAATGTCTGTGAGTTTATAAAGTCCTTGTGATTTGTAGCGATTATTTGTAAATTGCTTTTTGAGATTGTGTAGCTCACAAAAGTGATGATCTAAATCCATTTGTCATGCAAAATGTAAAAAATGACCATATGAGTGACCAAACACCACCAAAAGCTCTTTTAAGGAGGGACACAATAAAGGTGGCAAAAAAAAGTTGCAAGACATATAACTGTAAATGTGTCATATAATAAATGATATAAAACTCCTTTATTGTTTAACAGGAAAAATATTTATTCTTAAATTCACCCAACTTCTAATTCTCATAATTTGAGCAAAAATATATATATTGACTGAAGAGTGCAAACTACGCAGAAAGGTCATGCAGTCAGATCCGTAAGTTACCCAAAGCTCACAATAATAATCACTATACTAAAAGCAATGCATCCCGGGATGGAGGAGGGCCCCTGAAGGCCTGATTGGGCATGCATAGACAGCAAGAGGAGTTTTAGTATGCTAATAAACACTTTAGGATGCGGCGGATGAAAAGCTCATCAACAGTGCCCTTGGAGGGAAGACGCAGACGAATATCCCCAGGCAGGGCACCATGCGAAGGGTATGCAAAAGGCAGATTAAAAGGAGTTGTGTGGACCAAAGTGAACTTGACGCAAGGAAAGAGAAAGCGGGTAAGGCTATTTAAAGGTGATGCGAATAGTTTTATGGGTCATTGCTTGGTGCCCTTATCTGATTGCATGCACGCAATATCAAAACCACTTGATATTTCACACCGATGCAACTTAGATAAAGGCTAAACAATCAAAAAGGCAAAAACTCATTAAACAAAGCTGCTCTCAACAGCATGTGCAAAAAACTCTGCCTTTTGTATTGCCTATGCTTTGCTGTGCCTTAACTAACTGTGTGAGTGTGTGTGTGTGTGTGCGTATTTTATATATATATATATATATATACACATATATTTAAATAAATACAATTTTGAATTATGCAGGAGTATTGCAAACGTTTTGAAAACAGTCCAAAAATTAATTCAATGTCTCACAAAAGAAACTCCAAAATGATCAATGTGATCTTTTTAGAAAATAGCCAGAAAATTAGCAACCGTAAAAGGTCACCTGGCTCTGCTAACCCCAACCGTTGGTGGGAGGCCATCACGACAACAAATATTTGGCATTGATTAAATAACGCATCAATGAAGTGCAAAATTAGCTTGCAGCATTGCAAATAATGGTCCTGTCTATCTTCCAATCCCTCCTCTCTTCATGCTTCTCTGCCGGCTTTCCAGGATCCCTCTCCGCTCTCTTCTTCCGCTGGGGTAGGAGTGAGTGCATGCAGAGAATAAATCATATTTTCTGTCCCATTTCACCAAACTGATGAGTCCGTTTCCCTGGCAGCATCAGAGCGCGCCATCCACAGGGGGACGACGAGGGACCAGGCTGCTCTGACAACTTCACCAGCACTGCATACCAAAGAAGTGGAGGGAAAAGAGGGGGGCATTCCTGCCAGCGGCCAACACGTACATGCACCAAACGAATGTGTGTCTGACGCACGTTTGAAGTTTCAGCGAGAGAGGTGGGGGTGGGGGGCTGGCGCACCGATCACACGTACATGCGGGAACCTAGTCAAAATGACTCAGCACAGGATTCCTTTCATGCTGAAGTCGGTCCTTTAGAAGGATGCCGTCTTCACACGTCTCCCGCATGCTACATTGCAAAGGGGGGGTTCAGGGATAGGACAGCTCCTTTCAACAGCATGCTAAAAATAGCGAGCACTGGAAACGTGAGACGAATCCAGTCTTCCTTTTCAACTCGTTTGAGGATGTGGTCCGTGTCACAGGACACAAAGAAATCACCTGCCAGTGAAGCTCTCTTTGGGGACAGAAAGACGGAGACGACAGAGAAAGGTGCCTTTCTGAGCGGACGCGCACGTGTTATTACCTGTGAGAACGGCCTGAGCGGGTGATGTCTACCTGAGCATTAGCTGAACACAGCTGGCTTGTCATGTCGCAGTAGATTGAATTTTTTCAGAAGGGACGATGCAATTACTCCTACTGGGGCTCTTGACACAGAATAAAAACTCTCCATATGGACTTCTTCTGCCGGACGAGTGAATATCATGCCTTTGTGAACAATGAAAGAGATAGTAAAATACGTTCTCTTTCAGAATCTGGGAAAATGCAGAAGTGTTACTTATAATTCACAAACGAAAGCTACGACACATGACATGCTAAGAAACAATTTTATCCATCAGGATTGGACATTTCAAAGAATTTCAATCAATTGTGTATAATTAGACACAATTAAGGTAGTGAATATGGTCAAAACAGATGCACAAGAATCTCAGATCATAGTTGGTCTACAAAGCACTAGGTATCAAAAATTGGCATCTTTAACCCCAAATTACTCATCTTTTCTGGATGACCAACCAACTATTCACCTTTGTCCCGAGTCCAACCAAAAAACCCAGATAAATCCGTATCACTCAGACTCGCTGTCCTGGGTAACTGAGCCGATTACATCTGCTTATTTACGGAGACAATATAAAGTGAATGTCATTGGATTGAACACACAAAAAAAGCTGATTTATTTAAACCTTCCTGTTGTAATCTTGGCCCTGCGCTGATCAATACAGGGCAAGACAAAGAGAAAGGCTTTTAACAGAGCGCAGCACTAAATCTAATGAGCCGCTCTCAGCGGCTGGCACATGTGCGGCTGAATTGACAGATCTGTGAGGGAGATAAGAAGTTCCACCGCTCTGACGTCCTCAATCTTTCCTTTCCACAACCCTGCGACAATATAAACAAATGTCTATGCCAAATGCTTATTTAACCTGCATGTCTAACTGGCCTCTCTGAAACTTATGTATTCTTAAACCTGCAGTCACCACAATCCTCTAAGAACAGAAGGTTTTAGGATTTATATAGAGTTGAGGTAGAGAAAAATCTAGGGACACATAAATATTAAAATTGGCTGATATATATATATATATCCAGTAATAATTTTTTGTCTTTATTCAAATATTGAAAACACCGTGTGTGTGGGGGTGTTATGAATATGAGCTCTGCGCTCCCCTCCCTGGCCACCAGAGGGAGCTCACACTTATACTGACACTACACTACACACTACATTTCCCATCATGCATTACACTGGACTGATTGTACACACCAGCTGAACACCATCAGGACTGTTACCTGTTATCGATCCTGCCTGTTTCTGATTCTGTTCTGCCTGCCCTGACCTGTGCCTGGATATACGCTTGAGATTGTTTTCTGCCTGCCTTGACCACTCGCCTGGATTACCGTATCTATATCTGTCTGCCTGCCTCTCTGACCCCTGCCTAGATTACTGTTTATGTTTGATATCCCTGTTTGCCCTAACCATCAGCCCGTACGACCACTCTTAATAAAGACACAGCAATTGGATCCCTGCCTGTGAGTCCATCTGTGATAGTGGGGGTGTATATATATATAATAAAAAAAATAATAATATAGATCCCTCGTTTATCGCGGTTAATGTGGACCGGAACCTCCCGCGATAGGTGAAAATCCGTGAAGTAGGATCAGCCAATCAGCTCACGGGATACATCCACTCGTGATCTCATTTGTCGATCTCAGTGACAGTGGGGGTGTATATATATATATATATATATATATACAGGGAGTGCAGAATTATTAGGCAAGTTGTATTTTTGAGGATTAATTTTATTATTGAACAACAACCATGTTCTCACTGAACACAAAAAACTCAATATCAAAGCTGAATATTTTTGTATCAATATTTTAAGTAGTTTTTAGTTTTAGCTATTTTAGGGGGATATCTGTGTGTGCAGGTGACTATTACTGTGCATAATTATTAGGCAACTTAACAAAAAACAAATTTATACCCATTTCAATTATTTATTTTTACCAGTGAAACCAATATAACATCTCAACATTCACAAATATATATTTCTGACATTCAAAAACCAAACAAAAACAAATCAGTGACCAATATAGCCACCTTTCTTTGCAAGGACACTCAAAAGCCTGCCATCCATGGATTCTGTCAGTGTTTTGATCTGTTCACCATCAACATTGCGTGCAGCAGCAACCACAGCCTCCCAGACACTGTTCAGAGAGGTGTACTGTTTTCCCTCCTTGTAAATCGCACATTTGATGATGGACCACAGGTTCTCAATGGGGTTCAGATCAGGTGAACAAGGAGGCCATATCATTAGATTTTCTTCTTTTATACCCTTTCTTGTCAGCCACGCTGTGGAGTACTTGGACGCGTGTGATGGAGCATTGTCCTGCATGAAAATCATGTTTTTCTTGAAGGATGCAGACTTCTTCCTGTACCACTGCTTGAAGAAGGTGTCTTCCAGAAACTGGCAGTAGGACTGGGAGTTGAGCTTGACTCCATCCTCAACCCGAAAAGGCCCCACAAGCTCATCTTTGATGATACCAGCCCAAACCAGTACTCCACCTCCACCTTGCTGGCGTCTGAGTCGGACTGGAGCTCTCTGCCCTTTACCAATCCAGCCACGGGCCCATCCATCTGGTCCATCAAGACTCACTCTCATTTCATCAGTCCATAAAACCTTAGAAAAATCAGTCTTGAGATATTTCTTGGCCCAGTCTTGACGTTTCAGCTTGTGTGTCTTGTTCAGTGGTGCTCGACTTTCTGCCTTTCTTACCTTGGCCATGTCTCTGAGTATTGCACACCTTGTGCTTTTGGGCATTCCAGTGATGTTGCAGCTCTGAAATATGGCCAAACTTGTGGCAAGTGGCATCTTGGCAGCTGCACGCTTGACTTTTCTCAGTTCACGGGCAGTTATTTTGCGCCTTGGTTTTTCCGCACGCTTCTTGCGACCCTGTTGACTATTTTGAATGAAACGCTTGATTGTTCGATGATCACGCTTCAGAAGCTTGGCTATTTTAAGACTGCTGTATCCCTCTGCAATATATCTCACTATTTTTGACTTTTCTGAGCCTGTCAAGTCCTTCTTTTGACCCATTTTGCCAAAGGAAAAGAAGTTGCCTAATAGTTATGCACACCTGATATAGGGTGTTGATGTCATTAGACCACACCCCTTCTCATTACAGAGATGCACGTCACCTAATATGCTTAATTGGTAGTAGGCTTTCCAGCCTATACAGCTTGGAGTAAGACAACATGCATAACGAGGATGATGTGGTCAAAATACTAATTTGCCTAATAATTCTGCACTCCCTGTATATATATATATATATATATATACAGTAATACCTCGGTTTACGAGTTTAATTCGTTCCAAGAGCGAGCTCGTATCCCAAAATGCTCGTACACCAAAACAATTTCCCCCATAAGAATGCATTAAAAAATCAATTAATTCGTTCCACACGACCATAAATGCCCATTTTAAATATTTAGTTTTTATTTTACCCTATTAATTACAGTTAAAATTATAACCATTAAGATCTCATATACATACTCTTTAAACAGACAATTAAACTCTAAAAATACTTGACAATTTACTGTAACTCACTTTGAGCAGCGTCTGCTGGCATGAAGGAGATGAGAGACAGACGAGGGAGGGGGAAAACACAAAACCTGGATTCAAGTGCAAATGAGTGAATTTATTATAATAGTGCAGAAAACAAACAAAGTGATAATCCAGAGTGAAAGTCGTGGAACGGGAGACTCGCGCGCCACCACCGCGAGCGCCGGGAGACTCGCGCGCCACCACCGCGAGCGCCGGGAGACTCGCGCGCCACCAACGCGAGCGCCGGGAGACTCGCGCGACACCAACGCGAGCGCCGGGAGACTCGCGCGACACCAACGCGAGCTCCAGAGTGGAGAGAAGTGAGGAGACAGTTAATTCATGAACCCCATATATATTTCACTACGTGAACAATAGAGGCTGAGAGAAGTTAAACTGCTGACAGAGCGAGGCTGAGAGAATGAATGCTTTAAGGGGTGATAAATGGGTTGGAACTGCGTGACTGTGTTATGAGAGGCTGTCATTAGGATATTTCCAGTAAAAATGCCCGTGAAGATGCAGAGCGTTAGGACAAAAATGCATGTGGGTGAGGGAAAAATTTGCTCGCACTCCGATACAAAGCTCGTACACCGATTCAACCCTCCATGCTTGTACACCGATTTTCTCGTATACCAAGTCGCTCGTAAACCGAGGTACCACTGTATATATATATATATATATATATATATATATATATATATATATATATATACACACACACACACACACACACATACACGCAACGATATACAATTAATGTAAAAGCATTAATAAATATTGAAATATACTAATTTGTCTAAAATTTAAAATATTTCACTGGTATATATATATATATATATATATATATATATTGATCCCTCGTTTATCGCGGTTAATGTGGACCGGAACCTCCCGCGATAGGTGAAAATCTGTGAAGTAGGATCAGCCAATCAGCTCACGGGATACATCCACTCGTGATCTCATTTGTCGATCTCACGCCGGGAACCAATCACGTGGCTTGTCCGAGTGCCGTGGGTGTGTACAAAGCCTCTGAGAGACTTTCTCTCTTTGTCTGGCATCCTGGGAAAAACTTTCTCTCGCATCACGATAAAACAACGCTGCTTTCTGCAATACGGCTGCCGATATGGCGGTATTTTTTTCCCCATAAATATTTTTGAAAAATCCGCGATGCACTGAGACCGCGAAACTTGAACCGCGAAGTGGCGAGTGATTACTGTATATACACACATTATATATTATATATACAAACATATGGGTGCATATGTGTTTATTTATTTAGATTACATTTAACAGTATTATTAAATAAGAATAAAAAGATTATGTTTAAAAAATATTATAATTATTTTAAGGTAATTAAAAAATGCACACTTTTAACAATACTGATTTCTAAAAAATAAAAAAAATAAAAAACAGAAAAAGAAAAAGAAAAAAGGCAACAATATATTGGTTACTAAGGTGTTCTGGATGGCTGCTTACCGCTCCAAACCTAAAAGAAGAAAGAATGCTCCGGGTCTTCAGAAATGACTTGGGTCACTAAAGATGGCTTGGGACACATTTAAGTTTAATAGTTTTGAAGAACCTAAGCAAGTGCCACACCATAGCGGTCATGAATTTCTTTACATTTGCAGTCCTCTGCGTAGGCACCATTTATGACTGATCCGGGATGATTGAGCATTATGTGTGACTACGGTGGTTGAGTGTAGTTCCAGGGCTCAGTTAAAGACCCGGGCTGAGCGTCAGGTACTGAAAGGAGTGTTTGTTTCAATCTGCAAGCATGTCATCCACTCTAAGACAAGCTGTCTTCTTTAATATCTCACCTCCACTGCGCTTGTCAGTCGGGATTTCCTGTTAGGACGCCTCTGTTTGACCTAAATACTGACAACCGCGACGCACACATGAACGCAGCCAGGGAACGGCTCGTTCCAGTACCTTGACAACGCCTTCTGCAAAAGGAGGGGGGAAAACTGAAAAAAAGGCCTGTGTTCATAATATCAATTATACACTGTATCATTATCCACAAGCCCCTTTCAGCGGGAGGATAAGCCAGCGCAGGCTTTTTGTACTGTCAGCGCCGAGCACTGTTGGCGTGTAGAAACACGACTCACAGTCACCTTAAAGAGGACGAGCGATCTGACAGGCAGAGTGTGGCGGAGCTGGGAAAAAAAGTCCTCCATTACAAGCTGCTAATGCATAACAACACGGAGCATTACTGAGAGGCCATTTACAGTCCTGCATCCCATTAATCAGTGACCACTGGGAGAAAGAGCCACCAGCACCACAAACAATTGATCTCAAAGGGATGCCGTCTTTCAATTATGGTAATTAATTACGTCTTTTCTATTTGTTATCTGGTGGGTTGAACGGGAAACAGTGAAGAGAGAGCGCGCGGGTGAGTTGCAACAGGGGATGGTCGCTGGAGTGGATTCTTCACTGTCACACTTCAGCCTCACAGTCATCATGTTCCACTGGACAATGTCAAGCAGATGCTGAAAGACGGCAGAGCAACTTCCCGGTCCTTTTTGTGAGGATGCCGGTTAAAAGTGGTATTTCATTTCAATATTAAAGGGATGGTTCACCAAAAAGGAGTCATCATTTAATCAATGTCATATTCCAAACCTGTATGACTTGTATTATTTTATTAAATACAAAAGATAAAAAATACATTAGGCTGTACATACATTTAGTTTTTTGGGTACATACAATGAATGTCAATGGGGTCCATTGTTGTTTTGGAATTTTATCGTACGAACAGTATCTATTTAAATCATATATAATTTTTTTTTTTTTTTACCAATTTGATGCATCCAGACTAAAAGATTACTCATGAAAACTGAATAAGTCTGGCATCAGTGCTTAAACACATACGTTTTGTTTTTTAAACACTATATAACACTTTACTATAAGGTCTCATTTGTTAAATTAGTTAATGCATTATATAACATGAAGTAGATCACAGTTCATGAACTAATGTTAACAGATGATTGAACAGAAATGTTTTATTAACCAAGATCAATAAATCCTGTGGAAGTATTGACTCATGTTAACAAAAAAACGTATTGTAAAGCATTACCAAGACTTTAAAAAGATTAAAAACAGTTATAGGATAATAACCTGATTAGATAAGCGATATGAAACGTACACCTGCGGCTCCCCGTCCCTTGAATTCTAACAATGTCCAACACATCCTACAACCAGTTCAATTAGAGTCAACATGACGTCAATTGTGTTGCAACATGTCAACACCAAATACTTCCCATTACAACCAAAGATCACAACTAATTACTTTAAATTACTTACAAGTGATCTTCCTCAAAATCAGACTGCTGTTTTTATACAGTGGCCTTCACCTTTGTGTCCATACGCTGTAACTTTCTATATAAAACCCACTAAATCACTTGCCAGAACACAAGGCAATAAAGCTCAACTGATCCAACAGTAAGTATCTCCACTTCCGAGGAGATAAAAAAACAAATGTCAAGTGGTTCCAAACAGTCAAAGATGTGGTTTGATACAGAACATGTGGATTACAGTATTTCACACCTTATTATGGCGGTAATGACTCTTTGAGACAAACTGAATCATTTTACAGCGCCTCACAACAGCATCTCTCTAAGGGGACTCAACTTCCTGAGGAATATAATTGAGTTTGAGGCTTTTAATAGGCGCTGAAATGGAGCAACACTTGACAAGCGCCTTGACTCGAGCGCTGGCTTCTGCTCTGTGTGACAGCTGCGCGTCTTCACCACCTCATTACATACTTCATAATAATCACATAAATAATATCAACACATGCACACACTCTGCCAGGCCCAGTCAGATCACGGAGGAACAGATCACTTGTGTGAATGAAGTTTATATGACACAGCGAAACACACCACTTCGAGAAGTTTGTTTTTGATGTTAATAAAAAAAACTGATGTTATTTTGTTTTTTAATGGATGAGACTCTCTATAGAAGAGGGTGGGCAGTGATCAGTATAATTAAGCCTACGTATAGTACATTAACATTTAAAAGCTTTTAAAAGAAAGTCATTTATAACAATTTTAATATTTGTAACCAGCAAAGACATACAATTGTTTAAAAAAGTCAGAAAAGACAATGTCACAAACAAATAAAATTTAAAATAAACTTTCTAATCATCAAAGAATCTTGAAAAAAAGATCAGTTAAATAATAACTTAATTAAATAATTTAATTTATATTTTTATAAAATATGAATTAAATATAATGAGCAGCACAACTGTGTTCAACATTGATACAAATAATGTTTCTTGAGCAGCAAATTAGCATACTAAAATGATTTCTGAAGGATAATGAGACTGAAAAATAAGAAAATTCAGCTGAAAATTCAGCTTTGCATCACAGAAATAAATTACATTTTAAAACGAGTTCAAATAGAAAATATTTATTTTAAATTAGGGATGCACTGAAACTTCGGCCTCTGAAAATGGCATTTGACCAAAAGAGAAAAAACATAATTTGATATTTAATAATCATATATTTTCCATCCAATTTTAGTGTTAGTTTCAATAAAAGTTGTTATTTTATTTTATTTTATTGGATTGTATTTTTTAAATTCAGTATCCTTAAAATGACTGAATTCTATTTAAAAAAAATCAATCAAAATTTAAATATAAAATAAATCAATAAATCATTTTTTAAAAGCATTTTAGGATTCGAAAAAAAAAGTGTTTCAGCCCAGAATATTCATTTCGGTGTATCTCTATTTTAAAGAGTAATATTATTTCGCATTATTGATTTCCTGTATTTTATATCAAATCAATGTGGCCTTAATGAGCATAGGAGATAAAAAAAATAAAAAATAATAATAATTTAAATCGTAATGGTCCCAACATTTTGAAATGTACAGTGCTGTGTAGTGTCTCTGGATAGTTTATAAATTGATTTGTATATACTCATAATTCCCTGACAAACAGCAGAAAAAAGGCCAGAGCCATGGCCTAGCAGTTAGAATACCTGCTCTGACACATTTAGCTTGTAGGAGACATGATTTAGTCAATCTAATATGATTACCCCATGCGAGTTCCCTCCTCTTCTCATCATTTCCTACCATCTATCTTATCTTTCATTTATCCCTTTTAAAAAACATTATAAACATTAAAATTAATTTTCATAATTAATTTCATTGATTTTATTCTGAGAGAAGGAAAATAGTCAGAGAGATGAAAAAACTGAAAATATTTAGGCAAAAAATAGCATCAGGGTTGATTCATCCTCCACACTCAGTCTCTCTCAGAGCAGCATGGATGCTGTAACAGATCCAGGGCCCTCCAGAGACCTCGTGGAGTAGAGGAGGACTCTCAAAGCAGCCCAAAGGCTCATGTGGCTATTTAAAGAGCGCTCAGTTCACTGTGATGTAGAAATCACTGCTAATAGAGATAATTCCTCGCATTGCCTGACCCACAAGGATTGGCCAGATGGGATTTGACTTATACCACACACAGACACACTGGGTGCTTCTCAAATGAAAGGTTACATCCTAGTGAGGCTGTGTCTTTCCTAGTTCAGTCCTTCTGAGGCTTGCTAGAGTCCTCTTCAGCAATCTAGTAAGTGTGTTTTGCTACATCACACGTTCCTATGTGATTGGACGGCTGGGCAATGATGGTAATGAGTGCCGTATTGTACCCCAAATTGTTAATTCTTCAACTCTCAGCTAAAAAAATGACTCATCACACTGTTACTGTTTAAAAAAAAAAAATGAAATTAAAAAAATTAAAGACACAAATTCATGATTTAACAGGCATGAGTAATTATGACAGATTTGTATCTTTTGGTTTCAGTCCATCAAGTTTGAAATAATATAATGTATTATTAATTTAAAAAATAAGTATTTTTAATTGAAACAAACCGTAAATATGCCAATATAATTATTATGCATTTCAATAAATAAATAAATACAATGAAAAGAATTTTACTGAAATTGTCTGCCTTCCAAATCATATGATTTATTATTAATTAAAAAAATAAGTATTTTTAATTGAAATAAACGGTAAATATACCAATATATTTATTATGCATTTCAATAAAAAAATAAATTGAATAGAATTTTACTGAAATTTTATAAATTTCATAATACATAAAATGTATGGAAGCTAGACTCACAACTGACTCTGATAGAGATGGGCATTGTCAATTTCTTAGGCTAACGATATGCCTTGTAATAAACTAATCAAAAGCTACATAACACACACAAATATTAGGCAAAAATAGTGCAACCATACTTATTTATCAGTATTTCTAATTATTCCTATTATTGAACAATGATCTGTAACTTGCATTTGTCTTGATTTTTCTTGGATAAAACTTTTTTTGCGCTGAACTTGTTGCAGTGCATTCTGGGATTACCTTTGCTCAAGCTAATTTACAACGTCTTTACACTCTGGATAGCAAAGAAAATAATAAAATATTCAGACATTCCGTGCACGTTGGCAGAACACAGAGAGAAAAGTCCATTCCAGCCATCATCAATCTTTTGATTACTTACACGCCAGCTCCCACACAGAAGCTCACTGATGCCAGAGCCAGTTAATAATTCTATCCATTTTCAGAGGTAGACTCCATCATTTATTATGTTCTGTATCTATCTCATCAGCTGTCTAATAACTCTCATCATCATTGGCTAATGCCAGAGCCAGTATTCGGCCCTGATAAAGTGCTTGGCTACACTGTTTGCTTTATTTACTCTTGTGAGCATTGTAAAGGCTGACCGGCGGCTAATGAGTACTGCAGGGGGAACGGTCGAGGTTACAGAGGGCAGGATCGTCCGTGATGCTGACTAATATAGCGCTGACTTTAATCATTACCACTTATTCTGGTCGCATCTGGGAGGAACATTTTGCATGCGGTGATTCTATAAATGTCCTCTCGGTTGCTGAGAGAGAAAAAGACGCAGAGAAAACAGAATGTTCTGATTCACAGGTCAGTGTTCTGTATATTATGTGTGTGTGCTGTCAGCTACTCGATGTCTGCCACATGAAAAGAGTGTAGAACTGTGGCCTCTGCCTGATATTATGAACCCATGACCTCTATATGCAAGAGAGAAATGGAGTGAGAGAGGACGGCACAGTGCAATAGGGCTTTTATGCCACGATTGAAAGATTAAGGGTATCCAGGGAGAAAAAATTACTGATCTTCACCTCTTTACGTTAAAGAGGCTACAGCACTTACCACGGTGGACGCAATTACTTAAAGCTACAAGTCATGTTCTATCATTTTCAGATAGTGTTCCATATTGACATAACAATAAGGCTCAGAGACCGGCCAGGTAAACCAGAAAAACACCAGCATGGCCAGATTTGGAAACCAGCAAACTAGGTTTGATGAAATAGTAAATCTTTACTAATACTGATTTTTCCCTCTTTTCACCCCCTCCAATCAGCCATTGGATTAGTATTCAGCTTTCCACCACTCAAAATGTATATGTGTCTCTTCACAGAACCACAATTTCTCATTCTAACATTTGTCAACACCTGCTTTGGGAGCCACAAAATCCAATGACAGTATGAAATCTAACACTGATTGGAATTTCACACAGCTAATTTCCCAAAGGGTCTTGAAGGATTTGCCAGGATTTTCGACGAACAAACTGAAATTTAATAGCACTTATAAAATTAGCATGTGTCCAGTTATTATTTGAATGGATTCAGTGATAAACATATGCAAACGGACAAATATTGGAGACATAGCATCCAAATAAGTCTGTACAGACGTACAGTAACAGAACAATATGAAATGACATGGGCTAATCATAAAAAAATAATAATACAAAAGGGATGATGTTGAATGCTTGATTGGCTGGTAAACACATATTGTAAACAAGTAAACTAAGGTAAATGTCAGTGTTGACCACATTACACTACGCCAAATTAATTCATTTACTGGTATTCCAAAGGACCTTAAAACTAATAAAACCACAAGAACCGAAATACATAAAGACACCGTGGAAGCAAATGAATATAATACACAATAGGGTAAAAATGAAACACTATTTCCACGTTTTCCCCACAAGTTTAGGTAAGCACACTTTTTTTTTCTCCAACTTTCTCTTCCTTACAAATGCACTCAGAGCCAATACAGACACACACTCGCACACACGGAAACATACATGCACACATAAACTTATTGTCAGAGTTCCCCTGAAACTATCAAGAAATTAATTTTGCATCTAAAAAAAAAACACATGGAATTTCTAAGTAATGAGGTATAAACAATTTTAAACCATTTAAAATTACACCTACACTATTATTAAAGATGCTGCTGCCGAACACTGTTCAGAGACTCACTGGTAATTTACACACTTAATCTGTCTCTCTCTCTAAAAATACACATTTTTAAAACACACTGTGCTTTGGCTGCATTATCTTTGGCAGGCATTATTAGTGTGCACACATGCACACACACACACACACACACACACACACACACATTATAACCCATATAAAATTATACATTTGTTATATTTAATGCATATAGATATATAAAGTAACTGCTAATATATTTATATTTGTATATATATACACACACATACACACATGATAAATATGAATATTTATAAAAATATATATTTATGTAACTAATAAATATAATTTTGTTTACATATGTAAATAAATTTAAATATTAAATATTGAAATAAATACAATTACATAGAACCACGCTACTATTTTTTTTAAATCCTTTGCTTAAAAAAATGTGTAATTTAAAAAAAAATAACACTTGGTTTAATAATTTGTTGTATAATGAAGACATTTATATATTTGAGTGCCTTACGTGTCTCTTTTGAGTATAGAGTATATTTTCAAATATATTTCAAATGCATTTCTGCTCTGTTTCTTTGAATTTAAAGCTCACAGTTTGCTTTTCATGCAAAACAGCGACTGTGGGTGCAGTTTAAGGCACCAAAAATATGCTCTCCATAGTCTTCAAGTCCCGCTGCTCAGATGCCCTTCCAGAGAGCAGACTCATTTCCTCTCGCAGCCTCCAGCTCTGTTTCCCACCGGCTCTGCTAACCCCCCGCAGCTCCACAATTTCAAAATAAAGTGTCTTTTTAAGCAAGCAGGCAGTACTGCCTTTTCAACCTGTTCCAATGGAGAGCATCTCTTTAGCAAAGCCCCATTGAGGGACCACGTGGCACACTTGCTAATACCACGATCGCTTTCATTCCCCCGAACCTCTAAAAACCTCTTAAAAGCGCTCAGACGCACTCGCAAGCACACACGGCGACACATTAAAACGAGAGAGGGAAAATATAAGCGGAAGCGTTTGCTAAATTGCTCCACTCCAAATGAGTCTGATGAACCGAGCCCTTTGATTGCATTTTCAAGCTCTGCATAAAATTTGTACGCCATTTTCTTTTAAAACACATCCTCATTCGCCACACTGTATCAGTTAATCAGTCCGCCCATAACCCAGTCCGCTATCTGCAAAGAAAAAGTAAAATGGCTCGGCAGAAGAAATCCAAGCAGTGGTTGTGTGTGTGACAGCGTATAGGAAAATAAATGTTATGTGCACTCGTGTGAGTGTGAGCGAGAGGGGGGTGTGATAAATGCTTGATGTGCCATCCACCCGCCGACCGTTCCCTCCTCCGTCTTTCAAAGGTGTGCGGTGCCCTTTAAGCATGGCTCGGTGGCTTATGAGACCGGTTTCAGGCTGTGTTTACCCGTCTGTCAGGCTCACTGATGCCTGGGTGTACAACGATAAGGAAAGGTTGCCGTTTAAAGCCTCAGTGAGCTTTGCAAAACAAACTGGCAGCAAATGTGCATATTAATTCAGACAGACAAAACAGGTCGGAGGAAATATAATGACAGAGTGACACAAACAAAGCAGGTGCTAAAATGATCCCATTTGGTCATTTAACAAAAGCCGTCGCGTCCGCAAGGCTTTCAGAGGCTACAGAGTTTTTCTCGCTCTGCGTTTTGAAAAATCTCTTCATCTATTTCACTGCCGCTTTCCATATTTCCCTCTTTTCCATATGATGAAGGAAGCTGCTTGTGAAATAACTAAAATATTGTACAGAACAAGATGAGATGTTTGGGTGAACAGAATGGAGCATCAATGTCTGTAGAAAATGTTTTGAAGAGACTAGAGTTGCGTGGCAAGAGTGTAAGCGCAACTGCCACTAAGTCTGCTTATGTTATTTGTACGTCCTAAGATAAACAGATAGTTTCCCCTGAAATCTTTATTTTGTTATCATTTACTCACCCTCACAACATTCAAAACTATGTATTACTTTTTTTTCTATGGAACATTAAGCGATTTTGAAGAATACTGGTGTCCAAATTCTTGATTATGACTCTCATCATAGGGTAAAAAAGAAAGGGTGAGCAAATGTAAAATGCCTTAAATATATATCGACTCATGGTTAACTCGCCAATACTATTATTTTGACGTTTTTGAAGTGGAACCGCCAAACTCCCTATTTGTCTTAGCATTTTCTTGTGGGTAATGTCGATTCTTTTACGTCGCCGAAATCCAATATCTCGAGCACCAAAGAGGTACAAAATCACCACTTCACATGGTTATCTCGTGACAGAGTTCATTGCGCCAGCGCTGAGTTTGTCGCTATATTTAGCGAATTTTCAGACCACTCTAGCACAAATTTTCAAAAGAGCGACTAGCGACAAATCTAACGACTTTATCTGGAGTTATTGGAGACTTTTGGAGACTCTCTGAAGTGAAAGCACATATCATTCTTATTCTTCTCAAGGAGCAGCGAGTGCTGCCGCATCCCCATCCCAAAGCACTCGCAGGTGGTCCAGTCCTCACGCAGCAGATCCGCCCAGATGCAGGGAGAGCAGGAGATGTTCACTCCTCCACGTGCAAATGAATCGCGGATGTGCGGAAAGCCGCCGCTGGCTGATCACACACAAACACACACACCCTGCTTATGTTCTGACGTGAGCTCTGCTTGAAGGATTGAAGAACGGATTGAAGGTTGTTAAAAGACGGGATGAAGCCAAATTTGTTGAGAAAGCACATTAGACAGGCAGAACGCAAGAAAGTATGCAATCTAGTACAGCGTGATGACCTCATGAATATGTTATGACTGTTTATGCTGTGAGCGAAATTGTGTTTGCAATGTTGGAGAATATAATTAAAGGTTTGTATGGAGAATCGAAGGTGTTTTTTATTGTATACTGGTAAATCTCTGCTGTTAGTTAGTGCACATATGCCTTTTGTTGTTAGCAAACATATACAGTGTATGTACATTTTTATAGCATGCCGATCGCTTCATCAAATAAATCGCCATATTGGATGTTGGTTATCTCGCTAAACGGTTATCTCAACGCTTTTTTGCAACCCCCGAGGCCGTCGACATAACCGAACTCCACTGTATGTATGTATGTATGTATGTATGTATGTATATATATATATATATATATATATATATATGTAGCAAGTCAAAGGAATTTACCAATCATAGTCCCTTTAAATAGGTGGGGCTTGTTATCAATAAGTTTATGATGAGTTCTGCCAAGGTATACCACTGTTTTATATAAAGTTAAGCTTTATTTGAGAAGTCATTTAGCAGAATTGCTTGTCGTTTTCTGTAATTCTGAATAATAGTAGTTTCTTAGGGTCTGTTACATTCAAAAAGTCACGATCGCTGTTTACTGTATATGATGCGGATGTGCCTGTCGTTAATTTGCTTTGGTGTGAGTGAGGGCTTACATAAAATTTTGTTGGCTTTGGGTGTCATACGTCGAATGTTATTATGTTTTTTACAACACAGCAGCAAATGTGATGACTCTATCCTATTCAACCAGAATTAAATAAAAATAAAATAATAATGCAGTGGCAATAGTGACGTAAAACATCCCAGTGTGAACAAACGCAGGCCCATCGATCAATAGTCCATTAGCATCCGTTTCTCTGTTATCCTCCGGGCCTCACAAGAGTCGCCTCACTCAGTTTATTCGTCGCTCTGTCATCCCCTGGCCCCGCATAACTACAGATTAGCTCACTCTGTAGGGCCTCGATTCTAACCAAAGCTATTGTGTGCAACCGCATTCACCCTGAGACACGAGTCACCTTAACGAAAGTGCGAAATTAAAAACGCGCTCTATCTCGTGGTGAGTCCTTGTGCTGACAAAAGCTTCAGAGTAAAATAAATTGCAGCCACAACGAAAAAACATTCTGTGATATAAATATGAAAAAGAGCCTGATTTAATTTAGTGCTCATCTGCTAAGGGCTAGAAAAATGAAATGAAATTTGAGAGGCATAATTCATCAAACCAAGCAGTCTCCATTTCAGCGGTGTCAGAGCCTCTCGGAACAGGGCAAAGAGAAACATCTTCAAAGCATCCAGAACCCACAGCATCAAACGTCGCAAGGAAACATGACTGCTTCATTAGCATTCCAGAGCACTTTTCCATGCTTGAATTAACATCAGCATAGTGAAATTACTGATTAAGCGATCTTGAGTTGTGACAAGTGTCGTTTGTTGGGCTGCAGTTCTGAGTGTTTCTGAAGAAGTGGTGCTCGGTTTTAGAGTTAGGCAGAGATAAGGGCGTCTATCTTACCTCATTGACATTGATGCCGTGGTTCCTCATGTACTCTCGGTCATTGACCTGACCGCCCTCTGCAAAGTCCATGGTTAGAATGCGCTTGGTGGAAAGATCCCAGTGAATCTTTGGGATCTGTAAGAAAAATGAAACAAAGAAAAGATATTTAACCGTTTTTTTGTGAGAAGCTGCGCCATGTTTTACTTCATTTGTTCTAAGCAAGAGATTCCTTTTTGAATAAACAGTGACAATAGTGAACTCCTTACTTTGGAATATGGAACTCTTTTGGGGCGAATTTCTCTGAAACAGCTTAAGTAAAGTGAAACCATTTTTAACTTTTTTTAAGATTTGCTATGTGGTTTCTGGGGTGAAATCTGAAATCAAATCCTTCCCTACTATGTAGTAGGTGAAAAACAGTATGCTAGAAGATAAGTATGTCTGAATACAGAGTATTCTAAAACCAGTAAGTGAAAAGTGTGCATTTGATGGACTCTTTACTATCCCATAAGGCCATGGGAGAGGTTTTATGAATGTAACTGACGCTGGTAGAAATCTGAGTTTTCTTCATACTATCCATATTCATACCATAGAGAACATATTTTGTAATGGTCACAAAGTAAATTTGAATTCAAACATAGTACCTATTCAGCACAAGTGTTTGTTAGAGTCTTGTAATTTGGTTGCTATGAGATCTAAATGATTTTTAGAGTATTGCTTTGCGTGCAAGGGTGGTTTTACGGCCAATTGATACTGCACTTCATTGGGTCCTGTTGGATTGGTGTGTTACCTCTGTCTGCATTAGTCAGCACTAGTTTACATCGATTGAACAGTCAGTAGGCATTTGTTGGGTCGTGGAATGTCTGAGAAGTAACAAACTGTAATCTGGTGATTGTCTGCTTGGTTGACCTCTGTTGGTGCAACGGCCTTTAGAGTGCTGCTGTTCGACTGCTAGGGAGTTTCCATTACTATGCAGATGTTAGGGTGATTTTTAAAGCATTGCTATGCGGATTCTATGGTGTTCTACTGGTATGGTGTTCTAATGTCAGATGTTTGTTCTAATCGGGAGCGGGAGAAATGATGCTTGAATTATCAAGCACCAGTAATGAACTAAACCGTGAAAAACAGTTATAGACTGTGCAGTATGAGCATCGAAATCGCCATTTGCACCCTACTGAGGGTCGCTATCTGTACTTCCTGACAGTGACATAGAGAAAAAGGGTTCCAGCAATAAAATGCTCTGTGATGGATAATGCCAGATGCTCAAAATTAGCTATAATCTGCACATAAAGCTCAAAGCAGCAGGCATTCTTGATGCTTCAGATGACCTTCCTCTTCCACACGAAAGCTTTCCATTCCAGAACATCACTGTTTATCTGGTGTATCTCTTTACCAACGCGTCTAACTAATTAAAAAACTTTCTCTACATAATGAGGTAGATTTTCAGACTCTTTTCTTTGATTATTTCACTCTACCTGATACTAAGGCCTGGTATTTGCCACCACCTTCAGCGACACTCTCTCAGCCTAGTTCCTTTCCGCTCTCTTTATCAAACGAACGTCAATGATAAAAAATCCCTCCGTTACCACCATATAAACAGAGCCATTTTTCAGCTCAGTGTCTGCCTTGTGGAACAGCCACACGCTCTGAACTGCCTGCGACTCTGCCACACCGCCACTGCTGTATAATCATGCTTGTTTTACAGGGCGAGAGGCTGATGCGGAGAGCTGGGGATTTATTCCTGACATGGCGGCTTGTGCTCCGTTGTCAAACGTTTTGACAGAGCTAATAGTGTGCATTAGAGGCACAAATCTGTAGTTGTAAACCCAGGCAATTCTCATTACCCTGCAGGGCCAGCCAGGTCTCTTTGTTATTCATTAAAAATGAAAAGGGGACTTGCCTGGAAGCATTTGGCAGTTGTTATGACAGATTATTTACCTTGGAAAGTTTTTTTTTTTTTTTGTGGGAGGGAAATATGAGGGAACTCTGATATTTAGCGACTAGTGGAAATAGTGTGAAAAAGTGCAAGTTAAAGCTAATGTGGTGTTTAAGTAGGACTTATAATGTCACCTGCTTCACTTGAAAGACAATTGACAATTCTCCGAATAAAAATGTCCTTTGTTTCATAGTGCTGAAATATTTTCTTTCATTCACTTTTCAGCCTTGAAGGGAATACTAGTCTTAAGAGTTGTTCCAAATGAAATGATGCAACAACATTTTTTTTCCTAAAGGCTGTTGGCAATACACAAATCAATGGTCTTCAAGGAAGCAACTTCACTTTTCAGGAGCATGTGTTCATGATTCATGAGTCATGTTTTCTTTTAAAACCAGAGGATATTTAAGACATTAAAATCCCCCCCCCCCCCCCCCCCCCCCCCCCCCCCCAATGCCACATGAAGAGACTCTTTCACAAACCTTCAAAAAGTTGAACTGCCTGAGCATTTGTGCAATTTTCTCAGCATTTCGTCCCTCATTGAGGAAGTCCAGCTCCAGCGGCAGGTTTTTCTTGGCCTCTTCCACCAGCCACATAAAAGTAAAGTCTGGAAACAACCAGTGGACAACCTGAAGGAGAAACTGAAGACAGACATAGACACTCTGCATGGTCTGATCAAGAAAATTGATGATTTCATTTTATTTTTATTTCATAGACCCTCCTGGGAAGCATCATGTTTAGCAAAAAAAGTGCTAAACATCTTATAATCTCTGGAAGGGATATGAAAACTTACACAAATGTATAAGACATTAAACTGAAGCCCAGAACTCTAAACCAAGACTCTGAGTAAGACTTGGCCATAATAGTAACAGTATAGTTTTATTTAATGCTACGTCAGCTTTTGTGTCTATCTTCATGGCAAAAACTGAATTATTAAAAACCAACAGCTACATATTGATTTTTTTGACTAATTTATTGTTTGTAAACTACAGTACTTAGTAATATATAATTGACAGTAGGTCTAAGGTATGAGGGAGGAACGTAATATTCTTCTTTGTCCAGATTAATAACCTCTTGGCCTTAATAGAGTAATTATGTGTGATACAAATGAAATTGTAGGTGCATGGACAAATGACTATTTGCAATAAAATGAATGAATAAACCTGTAGGTTGAATGATGGATTCTATTTTTTAAGCACTAATGGGAGGTGAATAGGCCCCTAGACGAATCGAACTATACATGGGTGTGTGACAATGACAGAGCGTGTGAATTAGGCATCAGAAGCCAGGCATCTGCAGCCCTGGTCCCTCTGTAATTACCTCCATCACAACAATGTCCTTGGAGCTTTGCTGCTGGACCTTGGGATGTTGTACTTTCACTGCCACCGTCCTCCCGTCTGGAAGTACCGCTTTGTGGACCTGAGCGAGGGAGGCGGCACCGTGAGGTTTCTCATCAAACTGGAGGAAAAGATCGCTGAGCTGAGGAGGAAAATTTGTTTAAATGTTAGAAAACTGTAAAGAGGCCGGAGAAGTGTCATACCAGAATGCTGTAGGTGTTCTGACATTGAAAAACAAGCAGGTAATGTCCAGCGCAAACTTTTATCCAAACCTAAAGTACACTCTGGGGCGAAATTTCACTATGCACTCTTTTTTAGCATTTTTACCTTAGAAGATACACATACATACACTTTTTACGCAAAGCAATTGTTTTTTAATATTAGTGGTCAATATTTAATATTTAAAAATGTACTTATTTACATATGTATAATTGTATTTATTAGCTATAAAGTATATTCATGCGTGTGTGTGTCTATATGCATGTATGTATATATATATATATATATATATATATATATATATACACACACATATATACACACATACAAACACACACACATAATTATATTTAAGTTAAATTAAATTACATTTTTAAGATAATATAACAGTAGCCAAGGTAAGCTGATATACTTAAAGTCCAGTAAAATGATTTTAATAACATGCATAGCCTCTTCATTTCCCTTTAAACTTAAATCTCTTTGTTCTCTTTGCAACATATTCCCCAAAATGTGTTAAACTACAAGTAAATACTGTCTAGAAAGAAATATGATATTCAACAAGGAACAAATCATTTAATTGCCAGTTCAGTTATAACAGCGGGGGAAATTATGTTGAGCAGGGTGTAAGCAGGGCATCTTGTAAATGTGGTTGGTGAAAAATAGCATGACTGATCAGTATGCCACTATTTTCCTGCGATGCCAACTGCAATGAATATTCAACACAGACACAACAGGGGCAGTGGAGGGGAATGCCAAGAGGAAGTGACAAATTTCTCGTTGGTGTTTGCACAAGAGGAGTTAACCATAAATATATACTCCAAAAGGAATATCAAGCTGTTCTGCTCCAAAACGACATTTATACAAATGCATTTCACTGCTCCTGGAGAGACAAAAAGGGTGAATGCGTGGTTAATATACGAGGGACGGTGGGCCTTTCAACATCGAGTGCCAAGGAATCCTAGCTTCTAGCTTTTCATACAATTAACGTCACCAGGCAACCTCTACAAACACGAACGAGAGTGTAGCAGATGTGTAAATTTGGTTGTTCTTTTCAAAGCTCCTAAGTATAGAGTCAAATACTGAAACTAATGGCAATGCACACATTTAGAGTGCATAAAAAGTGCATCTTGAGAATTGGCTCCTGGTGCTCAAATTGTAGGATGTGAAATTATAGTACTGCTATAAATCATTTTGTCCAATATTTGCATGAACCCTCAATGTATAAGGCAAACCCATAGTCTTATATGATGAGCTTGGCGAATGTTTTTTTATCCAAGATGAGGGCAGAGCCTAAAGAAATCAATAATAAAAATATAACCTATACTACAATTAAATTATACATATATCACTATACACACCTTTTTTTTGCTCAGCAATATGGTAATACAATCAACTGTGAGCACTAGTCAGGTCTTATGTCCTCAACTAAAGTAACCTCTTATGACGCCCATCTACTGTATAAATGGCAAGTTCATATACATTAAAGATTTTTTTCATAATGTATCCAAAACTGGCAGCTCCAATTTGGCCGTAGTTAAATTCCAAAAGCGACTAAGTTAGTGGATTTCATAACTGTGCAGGTTGGATTTCTGCCATCTGTGTCAGTTGAGCAGCATGGGGCAGCCTTTCTGTCCAGAGAGAGAGAGGCGTGATGCCAGGGTCTGCCGTCAGGTGAAGAACCATTGAGAAACAAACATTTCTCACCTTATGCATTCACCCAGAAATTTCCTCTGCTAATGGCTCTTATCCAGCCTGTTGAAGTCTGGACGGCACCCAGGATAATAAGTGAGTAACATGCAAAAGAACAAAGCGTAAAGGAGCTGTGAACAGCACATATCGAGTTCTGATTCTCTGAATTTGACACACAACCAGATAAAAGATTATTTGTGTCATGATTCAGATTTGCCAGGTCCTGGCAGAGTTTACAACATTATAAATGAATGATATTCAGAAACTCCCCATATCCTGAGCAGAAATTAGCAAAAAGATAATGATGTTTGCTTGGCAAAGCTAACATGGTGATTTATTATTGAAGCATTTAATTATTTTTTCTCCTTCTCCTGAGACCCCATATGCTATTTCTATACATCTCTGGTTTCCGTATATTTTCTAATGGATTCAATTTACAAATTCCCCATACTATACCTGTGAACAAGCCCAAACTTCCTACTTCAAACTTTCATTCATGGGTGAAAACATTTTCATCAAATA
The DNA here is from genome assembly GCA_037043235.1 of Rhodeus uyekii. Lineage (NCBI taxonomy): Eukaryota > Metazoa > Chordata > Actinopteri > Cypriniformes > Acheilognathidae > Rhodeus > Rhodeus uyekii. The sequence continues at coordinate 2,286,623 of JAWRVZ010000056.1, forward strand.
AATCCTATTGCTAATGTCGAACCTCCCTATACAAAAAGTATGCAAGTTGCGTAGGGCCCCCGAACCACCAGTAGCACCCTTGCTCTCAAGAATGATTTAGGGCTATTTTAGTTTTTTATTTTGGCTTATCATATAACGTCATGTGTGCAAGCACACTGATCTGTGAAAGAGATGTTGTTTAACAGATGGCTTTCTGCCCACACAATCCAAGATGAAACACAGACAAGTACAAGCCACATTGGACTTTGGGTGTGCATTTAAAGGGACAAATGCACACAAAAATGTTCACACTTAAACACATTCAGTTGTGTCTTCAATGAAAATAGCAGCTGGAAAAGTATTCAAATACTTGTCAGTATGTTAGATCTGTGCATTCGGTCTTAAAGTGACAGCAGTTTAAAGTGGAACCTGCTGCTCTCTCTGTCATCTAATGTTGATCAAACAACAAAAGAAAACAAGAGAATCATTCACTGCTCTTCACTGAATAACTTTGGTAACTTTAATAAGACTCAATGTATATTTCATTCATAGAGTGAAGACTATTTATTTTACATTTGATTACTTTATTCAATTTCTATATAGCAGGCTACCATTTGTAGAAGGCTAAATTATTTGTTTTAATCAATTAATAATATTTCTGTTGTATTTGCCACATATATATATATATATATATATATATTTTTTTTTTATTTTTTTTTTATTGTAGTACTAAGTGTTGTTTCAACTCACTGTTGACAGTGAAACTGCTCTGAAAGAACAAATTAAGGGGTTGGGGGTCTTTTTTTTATTTTTTATGAATGCACTGAAAAGGGGGCACACAATTACAAATTTTGCTTAGGGCCCCCAGAAGTCTAAGACCAGCACTGCCTATAGCTTATTAAAGCAACATCAGATGTTTGGTCTTATCAAGCTGCTAAAACATACTAGCAGCATGATAAAACATTCTAGCAATATCTACCAACATAGTACAAAAAAATGCTCATGTTTAAATTATATTATGTGGTTTCTTGGATGTCTGATGAGGTATAATGGGGTCTGGCTATGGCGATGGAGTAAAACCTTCGAACTTCAAGGTTTTGTTAAGCTAACAAATTTTATCATCAAAATATCTATCTATCTATCTATCTATCTATCTATCTATCTATCTATCTAGTTGTGATTTCTTGACACTTAACACGCATTCTTAAAAATTAAGGTTATAAAGCATTGAGAAAGGGTCCCCCAAAGAACCTTTCTGAAAAAGCCATTTTCTTAGTGTGTCAAACATTTTAATAATCTAAAAAAAACCTTTTCCACTTCAAATAACCTTTTGTACAAAAGGACAGGATCCAGGGATTTTAAAGGTACTTCCCTTAGAAAATAAGTGACTGTCTTTACATGCAAAATATGAAAAAGGTTTTTGTTTTTATTAGCTGTCATAAATCAGCAGTCTGATTTATCTGAAATAGCTGCTACCACAACAATAGATTGGTTCATTCAAATAACTGCACAAAATGTCGTTCTGTAATATTACAGACAACATTAAAAATAATGTATGGAGATTCTGTTCTGTCTAGGCCACAGTAATAATCACCAGTTATTTCACAGACATAACTCTGTAAACAAAACAAAATACACAGATCTGCTCATGTATATTTAGTATATTGGCTACTAAGTGCCTCAGAACATTTAGTCACAAACCTAGCAAACTTTGACTTTAACTGACCTTCCACAAAACTGCTCACAACAGTAGACTGTACCCCTGCAATAGACTTTGTTAACCCGTGCCTGACTCCAAAAAAGTAAATATGATTGGAGTTTGCAATTTTAAGCACCTACCAATTTTCAGTGCAGTATGCGTAATAAACTCAGTAACCAGACTGAGGCGGTCGGTAAGTGTGTCTTCTGAAAGTGAGAGCACCCTTATAGGCTCACATTACTCAAATAATGAATTAGTCAATTTATGAAACTACTTAACCACCAAAAGCAGTCAAAAGTCAGTTTTAAGATATTTGGCCTTGTACAGCAAAACAAATCAGCCCCTTTAAAACAGTTTTGCAGCAACACCAATGGACTTAGCAGATGCTGGACATGGTTGGTGTCCAACCATGAACTCCAAACTCAGTGTTTTTTGTCAGAGATGGACTCATTCTCTGACGTACATAGACAACCTGTCTGATTAGGCTAATGCAAACCTGGCCATGGCTAGTTGCTCAGAGGAACCTTACGGCTCTCCTGAGGCATCTCTCCCACACATGACCAGCACTTGCCGCTGCATATCTCTGGAAAAGCTCTCATTACACCGTAGCCATGCAGATGATTTTTTCCCTGTGTATAATATGACACATCGGACTTTTGTCACAAATATTGCAGACTTCTATCCACAGTATACATGAAATCTTAGTGACTATACTGAGATTGCACACCTTATATATGTGCTGCTTTATAAAATGACAAGTTTGACCCCTGCTCTATAATGTAAGAGCCCATCACCCTTTAGGCCCCTACTGAGTCACATCTTTCTAATCTGTCATTTAAAGCATAGAGAGGCAGGGTTATGATAGGCTCCTCCCACCCCAGACTTTCTTCTCCCTGTGGGACAAGAATAATAGAAGTAATTAGCTATAGAAGAGGTCAAAAAGAATCCCTAGAGAGCTGTAGTCATTAGTTTAGCCTTTCTCTTGTCATTTGCAATATGCTCACCAAGCAGTCTTACAGTAGTCTTCAATACAGAAGCTGCCATATCAGACCTCAATTGTGCGCTAATTCCCTCTGGAGTTGCATTTCAATACGTCCAGCATAGCGTGCAAAGCACAAGTCTGGCATTTGTACTTTCATACCATTTTGCCTCACTGTCCTTTCTCATTTTTGTCATTTTGTTTCTGCTGGAGCGTCCACACAGTTGACCCAGTTTGTCCTTTCTGAAATGATCAGATAATCAGAGTTTTGTCTCTTTTTTCGTGCGAGCTTATCTAAAGCCACAGATGACTGGGAGCACAGATCAGCCAGTGCCTGCGATGGCCTGATAGCACAGTGTGACCTCTGACCTCCCGCTGAGCAGCCGAGCCATTATTGTGCCTCACTGTAATCACAGTCAGCTGATACTGCCACAGAGGAGATACACAAACAGAGCCGATGCCGGTGTGAGCGGCCCTCAAAACAACTAAAGCCTGCCCAGTTTTGGACCAATGAAGCTGCGACATTAACTGTTAACGAATTTAGATATACAGAACTGTACGGTAAAACAATTTTAAATCAATAAAATAAGTTTTGCAGAAACATATAGAACTGATCAAATTGCAACTATAGTATAGTATAATAAGCATAATAATAAAATACTACAACAGCAAGTAGAAATACATTTTTACATTTTCTAAAGAATTTCTGATTGGGGCTTGTATAATTTAAAAGGTGCTCTTGATCGTTACTTGCTTACTTGACTCCCTAGATATGGTCCTTCTGGAATTATTTTACTCGTTTTATTGTCCAACAGGTGAAAACTCTATCCAATGGCCAAGAAAAGTAACAGCCCAGTCTTCTCAACCTAAGCAATAACATATGCTGTTTACATTGCCTTAGCTTTTCATAAACAACTCACCAACCCCACTAAAATGAATAGCATACCCAAAGTGATCAATCGACATATAAATGTGTGAAACATTCAGAATTAAGCATATTTATGCATGAATACTTCCTAAAGTGTGAGTTGCTCGCCATCTAAATCTTAATAAAAAATATAAGGTGCATGTGTGTATGTTTCAACAATATAAATACTTCGGTTATCCCAGATGGCTCAAAGATAACTCATCATATCAGCGGTCGGACACATACTGACAATCTGCACTGAATCAAATGAAGAGCAGTCTGGGCTTACTTCACTAAAATAGATAACCGTTTATCTCACAGTATTTACTGCAGATGAATCCAGCGGTTTTCTTTGCAGCAAAGCCCATTAACATTTTAATAGTAAACAGAATATTCCATTATTCTTTCAGAGAAATTCTTTCTTTCCGGTCCGTCATTATTCAACCTCCTGAGAATGCCGATTTTATCTTAATTACACAAATAAAAACTTATTCAGCAACACAAAAGGCAACAATTTAGCATTCCTGTTTTAATGCAAACTAAATTAATTTTCCATACTTTGAAATTACTTTGAAATGAAAAGGATGGAATCAAACACATTATTGTTGGAGGGGTGATTTGATAAAGCAATAAATAACAAGTAATATAGTTATACATACACAGAGAAGAAATTACAGTTACTATAGTCACCTGTACATTTATGCTGTCATCAAGAAGGAATGTAACTACAATGTAACTGATCGCGTTTAAAAAAAAAAGGTATAGCTAGAAATTATCATCAAGATGTTGTTGATTGTTATTGACATTGTTGAAAAGACATTGGATGTTCGAAAGGATGCATTAAACTGATCAAGTGACAGCAAAGACGTGTATAATTGTGACGAAAGGACTCAGAGGTCTTTAATAAGAATAGTCGTATAGGCGGATAGTCAGGACAGACAAAGAACAATCACAGACGATATTCCAGGCAAGAGTCAAAAAGGCAGGCAGACAGGCAGGGAAGTCAGGGCAAGCAGATAACAATCACGAAGAAAAGGAAAAGGTTGGGGCAGGCAGACAGATTAAAAAACAGGAAAACAGCAGAAACGATAACAGGTAATAAGGCACAGGAAAAAACGCTCAGAAATGTTAGCTGTAGCAAAACAAGACTTCGCCATGACAGTGCGCGTGTGTGAGTCTTTTATAGTCCGGGCGATGGTTCGCAGCTGGTGCGATAATCAGTCCAATGTACGGGCTTATGCGAAATGTAGTGTGTGTGTGTCCTCCCTCCGGTGGCCAGAGGGGGGAAACGCAGAGCTAGTCATCGTAACAATAATGTTGAAATAGATTTCTATTTCAAATAATGAGCACGCTTTTAAACTTAATAAACATGAAAAAAATGGATTTCACAGAGTCCACAAAAAATATTTTTTTGCAGCTCCACTGTTTTCAATATTGACTATAAGAAGAAATATTTATTGGGCAGCAAACCACAATATTAGAACGCTTTCTGAAGGACACTGCAGACTGGAGTAATGATACTGAAAAATAAGCTAAGCCATCACAGTTAAATATATAAAGGATATTTTATAATATATTCAAACAGTAAACGGCTATTTTAAACAATTTTTGATAAAAAAAAATGCAGCCTTGGTGAAGAGACTTAAAAACATTACCCCAGACTTTTGAACAGTATTACGACAAATGATTCATCATGTTATGTTTGTCTATAATGTATTTTTGTCCTGATCCAGAGATCCACTTGTTAGTCCTAACAAGTCTTTTGGAAATGTCTTTTTGGAAAGTTTCAGTTCAATTTAAATAAAGAGGAATCATCTCCACAGAGTTAGATTTGTTTATAAACATCTTTGCTTTTTAATATAAACATTACCTGCTAAATAAAATGTATATCACCACAATACAATGCCACCAATACCTTACACAGCTTAGTTCCAGAGATTCAATCCTCTTCCTTCAACTGTAATGAATTTCAGACTTGTGTGAATGGCATTTTATTGTTAACCTGTCCAGGAAGGAATTAACCTTCTAGCTCTGTGACTTTATCTTTAAGAGGTGATTAAGATGTTCTCAAGATGAAAGTCAACTCAACGCAGGACTAAATTTGTGCTCGGTTACTCTCCTCTCCTAAAGAAGGAAAGGCGACGTTTCTTGTTTGTCACCACCTCTTTTTCTTCCTCCCCTCCGCCACAATCCACAAATAAAGAGTGACAAACCACTTAAATTTGTCCCTTGCCATCGCCTGTACTTTTGTGAAATTATAGGGGAAGCAACATAGGCAGAGGAGCGCTCTCCCATGCTGAGCTCCGTTGGAGACAGGACAGCTGGAAATGTGTGTGCCATTTTCTGTCCTAAAATCAGAATGTTCCCCCACACAGATGCAGCTCTTTTCTTCAGTCCTCTGCAGGGTCAGCATCCCAACTCTTCAAGCAAGAGAAACCGTGGGGGGCACAGACAATACCCGAGAATTGTACACAAGTGACACCTCACAGTGTGTCCCAAACCACAAGCACACACTCAGCACTCAGAGTGTCAGACAGACAGTCTTTCAGCCATCTACCTCCAAAGCTTTAGAACTCACTTCCATTGCCTCAGATTTCTGTAGCCACTTGAGTTCTGATAAAATACCAGATTCCACAAAGAGTAAGAGCCCAGAAGCCACGAACACATGGGAAAGCGTGCTAGTAACAAGCTTCAAATTGATAAATTGAAAATCTTCTCAATTCAAGAGACCTCAAAATCATTGTAGTAGTAGTAGGGCTATTGAGTAATGTCCCTATAAATGATAAATAAGTGTTACGAGATGGTCACCAGGCACGAAGACAAAGGACACTAAAAACTCAAAACAGGCTTTATTAATAATCCAAACACTCTGAATGACCACGCAAGAGAACAATGCAAACCACTAATGGAACTAATACATAACTACAGAAATAAACAAGGACAAAATCAGCAACCAATGACACTGAAAATAAATCAATATTTCTTGAAGTCAAAGCACTTGTTACTTGCACTTTTTTGGGTACTGTAAACACGTAAATCTACATTTCAGTGTTTATACAAACATGTATGTGTATGTAGGTGTGCAAGAACTACATTTTATAGAGGAATACCTACTATTAACTACAATGAGATCTACTATTACTAATGAGATCATGTCGACACATTGGTCACTAATTGAGACCAAGTACTGAATGAAATCATGATCACCAAAATTCCAAGCCTTAAACAGCAAAATCTCCTGGAAAATGGGTTTTGTTTGCCCTGTCACCATCAGAGTCTCATTCCCTTACTTCCTTTATCCTTATCTATCTCTCAGGTCTCAGGGACAGGTGAAGAGCATCTTGAAGTGCTTCCTCTAAGAGGTTTCCTTAAGAGGGGCCACAGCAGTTGAAGCCCCAAGAGCAAAGAGTAAAACGAGAAAGGCAGAGACATGGGGGAGAATTGATTACGCCTAGTCTGGCGTTAACAGCCACTGTGCCCAACTCTCACAAATCCCATTCAACTAATTGTGCAATAATTGCTCACGATAAAAGACCATCTTAAAATCAAGGTCTCGCCAGAGTGACTCCACAAAAGACTTCTTTTTTTCTTTTATACACTTCTTAAGACTCTTTTCTGAGGTACCCGTTTCAAGTTCTACGTGAGGCGCTTGGAATAAAACATAACATATTGTGAGTGATTGCAACAGCTAATTTGCCACACTCTCTTTGGACTGCGGAAACTCCCCAAGGAAGGTGTTACTCATTTTTCTGGCAGTCTTCAAGCTTGTGAATCTCTCGGCTGCGGGCTGAAACTCGGCTCGTAACGTCTGACAGGCCTCTCATTCAAACGACACCGCAAGCCCTCAGGGAGCTTACCCACACTGGGAAAAGTGACGTTCCCAAAGGCTTCCAATCACCAACCGCATATGCCATGACATACATTACCCTACTGGTGCAGCGATGACAGTCCAGACTCCTTGCAGCCATTACATCACTAGCTTCCTGCAAAGAACTTGGAGTAAAAGCATCATGACTTGGAAAGGTTGCAGGCCGGGGTAATTGCATGATGCAAACAATTATAACACTCAAACATGTCCCAAAGAATGAGGATGCTACAATTCTGGAAGGCTTGTATGGACAGCTATAAAGTCAGGTCTCAGTTTAAAAAAATAGTTGTGAAGGCTGTGCACTTCTGCAGCCTGAGGGGCCACTGTGATGATCACTGACGTTTTTAGAAGGAGCGTTTAAGAGCCAAATGTTTCATCTGGGAGGTTTAAAAGAAAATTAACTCGGATCTCAAACCCTGGGGCAATTGGCAAATTTGATTTGGTGTGGAGGTGGGACACGGCTTGGGTTGCTGTTCTTTTTTGCTACGGTGTGGTACTAAGACTTTTTATAGCTTTTTTATGGATATAGACAGTAGTGAATAATTAGTAAACAATGAATTATAGGGAAGAGATCAGAATTTAAATCAGAAAATGGCACAGGTTAGAATCTCCCAGTCCCTGTGCAATGGCATTAGTGCAACAATTAAAAAGAGCAAATAAAAACTATTCACAATGGGCATTACCATGTGTATTACTGCTCAAGTAAGTTGTCCTTGAAGACTGCACAATATGATCAAATGCACAATGCGGTCAGTTTAGTCCAATTCACAAAAAAAATACGTATGATCCTTTCTAATTAATCAAAAACACATAATGTGACAAGTGTAGTCTGAGTCACAAACAAAAGAGTCTTATGAACTAGCTCTTTTAATTAATAACTCAATACACTGGCTTGAATTCAATGAACTGAGCCCATCAGAGTCGGTATTGAATCAACACACTTACTGAACTGAAAGTGATCATTATTTTCAGTGATGTCTAAATCAGAATGAAGTAACACAATGAGGAACAAGATCTAAGCTTTTGGACTGGGTCTTCACAGTGCAACTATCAAAGGAAGAGGTCATTGAGCCTCAACAAACAGGCTATGAATGCCGGACACTTGTTCTTATTTATTGAATTGAGCATAAATAAAACAATTCAGGCAAGGCAGACAAGCATTATTAGCTCTGACACCTTATATTTCCATGAAAGTAGCCACTGCCAGACATGAAATGCTAATAACCATGTCAGTGTTCACCCCAATTGACGCCCACCACTAATAAACTTTGTATAGAACAGTATGGAGCCACATGGTACAGCGACCTCATTTACAATTGAAAGAGCTTCATGTTCAGCTATGTGTTCTGGAGGATGTTTCTCATCTGCCTGCTTTCAAGTTGTATGCAGTTATTTTGAAGACGTTTGACAGGAATAATAAGAAGGTTTCTAACACAATTGCATATGTATGTTCACAAGCAACATACTCTTTGTGATGACGAGCGCCATATTGCTGCCTCTGCTGACAATATAATGGCTGTGGTGAGCTCAAATTTCAACTGTGCCTCTAAGGTATAATTAAAACACGTAATAATTTTTCGCCTTAAGAGCCAAACACTGACAACATAGAAACTAGCCACATCTGAAACCTACAAGAGATTTCAACAATGAACAAAAAGGACAAAGGTTTCAAATCTTTCCCAATTCCCAAGGATGGCCAACTAGAAGCACAACAATCATGAAAATATAGGAAATATCCCTATGCAACTGTAAGCTATATAGTTAGTATTATAGACCTGATAGTATAAGTACCAGTATTGGATTAGAGTGACACTTATGTTAATTGTCATACACTTCTTAAAGGGATAGTTCATGCAAAAAAAAAAAAAAAAAAAAACTAATAATAATTTTAGCATGATTTACAAACCTTCATGTAGTCCTAAACCTCAAAAGGAGACGTGAAGAATGTTCAAACTACTCTTTTTAGGGGTGATCAGGCATAAATCATAAAGCAATACAAAATATACCTATATATATAAGATTCCAGAGCAAAATTTACCGACAAGTCATTATAAAAACACTAACTTTTGCATTCGATGAAAGTGACAGAAATGAGGAGCTTTTATGGGTAAACCATTCCTTTAAATAGAATGTACAAATAGTATACATACAGGCTAAGCTCACTGTATAGTGGAATCAGTAAGAGAGCAGCCCAGCTTGTCCACCTGCAATTACAACAAACGTTAAAGTGCTTTTCACATATCACCTGGGGAGTGCTAAAGTATTTCATGGATACACTGAAACCCTGAATGTCTTAGAGTATGATATTTCAGGTTTAAAATTGATTTTTTTTTATTTTAAAGAATCACGAAATTGCATGTCAGGATTCAGCTATTGAATGATACCATACAAGCATGCATGAAAAGTGCTGTAATTAGTCATTACTTGTGCAGTTAAGTGCATAACCTCTTTTCAGTCTACTTCAGATCTGAACATTGCGCCAGGAAATTCAGCCTTCCCTGAGAAACGGATCAGAGTAACAAGCTTAGAGCAAAAATATTTGAGGAGGCAGAGCCCTTTTGCAGGGAAATGAGAAGACGCCTTTGACCTAAACACAGAAAGCTTGGAAATGACAGCCAAGCCATAGAATGTTGTGATTGTTTAGGATGTTAATTACACCGAAAGAAGCTGTAAAACAAGCCACAAAATTCTGCTCAATGAATGGAGAAGTAGGCACAGCTGGGACGCTTATAATCAGAGGCTGAGAAGCAAAAAAATAAAAAAATAAATGGGAAAAAAAATACAGAGTAGTGCTTTGGAGATTAAATATTAGCTTTTCACAGCACTAAATAAATCAACTTCTCTCAGAACTTTTTTCACTCTCACTGACGAGTGTCTCATATAACTGACCTGTTTTAAATGTCACCTGCCTTCCGTTTGCTGTTTCAGTATGTTGATTTAAAGCAAACTTTAGAAATGTTAGAATATGTATGTGCCATTTCAAACACATTTCAAACACATAGGCCTAATAATATTTCTAACTGTTCTGTTTGTTGGTTGATGGAACAGGTAAGACACTGAAAATACTGACTATATGTGTTAAAAAGGAATAGCTTACCTAAAGATGTGCATTCTATAATCATTTAATCACCCTCAATGATTTTTTCAGTGGAACACAAAGGGACATTGCAATTTGTATTCACAATGAATGGTTACTAAAGATTTCCTGCTTCAAAAAGGGCAAAATAGTAGTTTTAAAAGTAGTACCATTAAGTATAGTAGTCTATACATCTAATAAAGTACAACTATACCAAATGATCTGACAGATTTGAGAGAGAAACAGAATGTGTTATTTACTAAAACTCATAAATTTGAGAACATATGAAATAATTCCACAGAAGAGGTCATATAGGTTTTAAACAAAATTATGGCAAGTACGTTGTTTTCATTTTTGGCGAGTACGTGATTTTCATGAATATTCCTTTAAAAATGTCTTGACCTGTGAAGAAGTGAGAAATGAATACTAGACATTTATTCTACACTCAGATTAAAATGTATTTTATGGATAATTTATAATCGTATATCAGTTGGTATAAGTTTCCCAATTTATAAGCAAAACTAATTCCTGGATATTTACTGAACGTATATGCTGAAAGAATATGAAAGGTTAACTGGCATTAGAAATAATAACGTTTAAATAGGAATAAATAAAGTTCACACCAGAAAAAAAAAATCTAACTACGCAACTATCAAACTAAGTACATACACTTTTTTTCAAATCGCAAGATAACATTTCAACAATGTTAAAGTTACGTCTAGTCTCGTAAGTTTTTCGGGTACACATTTCAATATTCTTGTAAAGTTCTGCTTGCAAAAGCGATATTTGACAACAAAAAAGGGATATTTATTTAGCTAGTTAAGGCTACAAATCAAGTGTTCGAAAATGTGAATTCTACTCTGACCTGTTGTAAAAAAAAATTGATATGCTACTTTCCTGCATTATTTTTACTTCTTTCGTAAGAAGCATAGTGGCACTCTCATGAAATGCATTTACGATAAAGACGACATGATTCCACTTAACATGACTAAGGTTTGTAGACAGAAAAAAGCCTTTAAAACCCTCTTGCATGCTTACCATTACAGTCATTGAGGCTAATGCAAAAGAAACAGTAATAGGGAACAACTTTCAACAGTCGACTGGTTTGGCATCAGACCAGTCTCACAAGAAAAAGATATGCAATCACTTTTAGCAGTGTTATGGTCCTATTCAGAGCAGTGTGTTGGGTGGATGAATGGTTTGCTAATGGAGCAGATATTCATGCTGAGGAGATGGAGAGATAACATTCTGCTGTGGGGCGTATGGGAGAGAAACTCTGGTGAGGGAGATAATGCAGTGTTTATGGTAATATTTTAATCTCTTATCGTGCTAGAGGAGAAACCCAGAGGGTATTTATCAGCTTTTGAACTAACGCACCACTGCTTTATTCATTTTTATCATCTTTAAAAATAATAAAATATTTTCCCATCTTTGTAGTGCCCTATCAGAAGCAACAAGAGATGGTTTTTGCTTCAGTTTTTCGACCTCTCTTTCATTATGATTGATTGTTATTTTAATATTCCATTTTTATACCTTTCAGCAGTCAAAGACAGTTTTGTGATATGAAAAAGATCAATTGAAATGAGTCTATGTGAATTAGCTCAGCGTTTCTCAAATGACTCACCCGTTTTGAGTGTGCAGTTAAAGAACAATGGCTGCGGACAGAAATTTAGGAAGCTTACTTGTTGCATCTCTGCCTTATCAGGCAATGACTTTGTAGGCAGCGTTTGCGCATGAAGGAACCTCACAAAACTGATTTCGGACAGACTTCTGAGCCAGCGTAACGGTTCAATGATCTACAGCAAAATAACCTGAATATTTGATTAGTATAATACCAATTTCTCACTAGAAGTTGAAAACGTTGGACAAAAACGTACATTTACACACAAACTGATCCCGAATCACAATTTTCAGAAACCATCTTTATTTTTTAGCTCGTGTCACAGAATGGAAAGCACAGGATTGTGGGATATCAGAGGCAAAAAGAGATACATCTGATGCAACAAAAAAAAGATAAAAAATACCAGTTGAACGCAAATGAAGCAAATACGAGTGAGAAGCTCAGGATTTTCTTGAAGCCCTGATCTTTACGAGTAGGCACGAGTCTCACAATATTTATAGGTAATTAGCAGTGATATTGTCAGGCTTTTTTTATTCGCAACAAAATAAGTTAATTCCCTGCAAATATAATAGCATTGTAGAATAATAATATAATATGTTAAGACAGTTGAGCTATAAAAAGAAAGATGGCGTTTGAAAGTTGTGGTTGGTGGTCAGTTCTGTTTTTTTAAACGTATGTTTTTAACCAAGATTTTCCAGCAAGAAGTATCTAGCAATTCACTTGGTTATCGCCAAATCTCGCTCTATTTGGCTGCAGTTTATTAAACGGTTAAGCTGTTTTGTGAAGTTCCTTTGTGTGCAAACAATGCCTAAAAAGTCACTGCCTTATGTAGCTTGTTCAGACACACTTGTAATTAGACTATATGTCAGTGTCATTATTCTAACATTAGAATGTTAGAATAATTTTATGAACATTTTATGAAATAAAAATGTTTATGAAACAAAAAGTCTCTCACTTTAGAAAAAATTACTTTCCTGTCTTATCCATTATTACATGCTAGTAGCGCTAGCTCTTCAATTACAGCACACTCTGTACATCACAACTTCATAAACAAAATAAAAAATAAATGACAAGCATGCAATGTCGTAGTTATGTTGTCCATTAGTTAAGTCATGAAATTACCAAAAAGTACCAATAAATGACATAAGAGGTACTTCGTGTTAGCTGGTAAGGATCTGCATGATGGTGTTCATTGATTACTTGGAGCAGTTTCCATATTTCATTAACAAATCGTGTATGTATTGTGTATTTATGAGGGTAAATGTTGTTTCCATAAGCCAAAAATGCCACTTGGTTTTCACTTTGTGTTATTTTATATATTTTTAAATGACTGGCTCAATGTGGGTCCCTTGGCCAAACCAATTGAGTACCACTGAATTACCTGTTATTTTGATGCAAACAAGAAGGTGCTTAAGGTGCTTTACTCAATTAATAATCTGCAAAAAAATGTTAATGAAGAAAGTTGTTTCCGTGTTTGCTTTCACAGAGAGTGAGGAACCGTCTTCGAGATGCACCACAGAGCAGTGCAGTAGGGTCTTCTCTTCAGAGCCGAGTGGACAGATTGTCGAGTCATTTTAACGGCACACTCCAGATTCACACTGTAGGACCACATATGCCACCACAAATGCTACAGTTCCGTTTCATTTCTCATTTTTTATGACTGACTTAAAAAAAAAGAAAAAAAAGAATTCTTGCAGCCTCCAAGTAAACTTGGCAGTTCACTTTGTAAAGAAAAGGCACATCTATGTACAATATTGGCTGCATGGATTCAGTGTTTTCTGAACATTAAGTGGCTGAGTCTCCTATATATAGTGGAAAGCCATAAGAACCCATCCCCCCCCCCCCCCCCCCCCGCCACAAATCTGTCAAAAAGACTCACAAAATTAAGTTGTCATTTAGAATTGCTATAATAATGAATTACTTAAATTTGCCACAGGGGTTATTGGTATAGTGAAATCTTATTTCCGCACCAAATAGAATGGCACAAAAAACATAACTCTTTCTCTCTCTCACTCACACACACACACACACACACACGTGACATTTGTGTCACATATGAACAAACAAAAACAATATATAAAAAACAAAACCAGCTTTGTTTATCATTATTTTTGGAAAGCTTGGTCTTGGGCCAGAGTGTTGGTCCTGCAGTAAAGGGTTTGGCATGTAATGGTAGTGAGTAACATGTGATTGTAGGGAACAGCCCATATGGATACAGGAAGCACTGGGACAGTCTGCATTCTGCGAGGGTGGTAAACCACTGAAGCAGAGATGGCTGAGTCTGGAAATTTACAGGGTCCAACAAATCACCAACGCCAAAGATGTCCAGCCACCCGCATGCTTCTTTACTATCATAAACCAATGCCAAAAAAAGACCACATGCTTTTTTCAGACCCTCATGCTAAGTATAACTGTTGTTTTTCATGTGGCATTGTGAGGTGTTTAAGCGCTTATGGATCAAAGCATGACTCAACCTTCAGTTTGGAAAAACACCCAAAAAACTGCATTTAAAATGTACATTTTTTTATATTGTTAGATTACTTATGTATGCAAAATGTTGATGTTTGAGCCAATGCTTTCAAATCAGTACACGTTTTATATTTATTCTGGTTCAATTCTGGTATAGACTCTTTAACTTCACTCTTTCCAGACAATTTGGCTAATAAAAACAAAAACAGACAAACATTCAGAAAGAAATTCAGAAAGATAGAAATTCTGACCAAACAAGAGAAAAAAAGAATGGATAAAGTATGGAAAATGGGAAGGAGAGAGGGAAGAAAGGATGGAAAGAAAGGAAACAAAAGAAAAAAGAAATGAAAGAGCATCAAAATAAAAAAAAAGAATGAGAGAACAACAGAGACGTAGGTCCAAACGAAAAAAGGATCAAATAAACAAAAAAGAACAGAACAAAGGAATGAAGGATAGATGAAAAAAGAAGGAGGGAAGGAAGCAAGGAAGGAATGAAAGAAGAAAAAGAATGAACAAACAAGCAAGAGAAAGAAAGAAAAAAATTCAGACCAAACGAGGGAAAGAAAGAATGGATGAAGGATGGAAAAAAGGAAGGAGAGAAGGAAGAAAAGATGGAAAGAAGGGAAGGAAATGAAAGAAAAAAGAAACGAAAGAACATACAAATGAATAAAAGAATGAACAAACCAAAGATAAAAGAATGAGAGAACAACAAAGACGTAGGTTCAAACGAAAAAAGGATCAAATAAACAAAATAGAACAGAACAAAGGAATGAAGGATAGATGAAAAAAGAAGGAAGGAGGGAAGGAAGGAAGGAATGAAAGAAGGAAAGAAAAAAGAATGAACAAACGAGCAAGAGAAAGAAAGAAATTCAGACCAAACAAGGGAAATAAAGAATGGATGAAGGATGGAAAAAAGGAAGGAGAGAAGGAAGAAAAGAAGGAAAGAAAGGAAGGAAATGAAAGAAAAAAGAAATGAAAGACCAAAGATAAAAACCAAAGATAAAAGAATGAGAGAACAACAAAGACGTATGTCCAAACGAAAAAAGGACCAAATAAACAAAAAAGAACAGAACAAAGGAATGAAGGATAGAAAAAAAAGAACAAACACACAAGCAAGAGAAAGAAAGAAGGAAAGAAAAGAAAGCGAGCACTGGGGCAGGGTGATTAATCACAGCTGCCGCCCCAGCGAGTGTTTCGGTTTGTCTTCCGCCTGTGCTGGCAGGAATGGAGCGGTGGGCTGCTGAGACACGCCCCGTATGATGCCACACATCCAGCACATCATTAGAAGAAATGATGCACATTTACATGCTCGGCTGGCCGTTGTGTCATCGAGAATGAGGCAGCAGCGGTGGCGCTTTCCAAGGGATCCACCCCTTTCCACAACACTGATCGCATCGCCTGATCGAGCACACACACACACACACACACTCACTGGCCACTCCTAGGTTGAGACTCGCCTGCCATCTGTTGTTTAATGGTCTCTAGTAATGGATCCCTGCCCCATGAGCGCAGTCTTTTGACTAAGGGACGCAGACCCACAGACCTACAGGCCACAGAGCTCACATTGCAATGAGTAGATCAAAGACTCAGAACCTGGCTGAAGTTGAATGAGGTTACATGGTCCAAATGAGGCAGTTGCAAGGTGGACTCTAGCTGGAAACTGAGATCCTACACAGGGGTTTCTACACAAGAACCATCAAATAAGATGATCCCCTTCTAAAGGACCGGCTTATCGGCAAGTAAGAAGGGAATCGTACATATTTGAAATGGATACTTTTATTGTATCAGTTTGACAGTTTGCACAAAAATACTAAGCATTAAGAAGAAGAATATAGTTTGCTTAAGTAGAATACTAGGGGTGGAAATATTTCTTTTAAACAAAGCTCTGTCCTCCTCAAGGGCATAGCTGAGCTTCAGGAAGTTTGCAAAGGAATATTAGGTGAGGAGGAAAAGAAATGGGAGAGTGGAGATGGGATCTATTTATACCAGGCTGACAGAGCGGTTAAGAACTTCATCTCGTAGCTCAGATGGCACGATTGCTCAACTGAGGAGGGATTTGACAAGAAGCTACGTGTCGATTAGAGATTATATTGCATGCTCCGGTGCAGAAAAAAGTGATGATGTGACCAAACAGTGACACTAAATATTGTGGAAGGGTCTTACAGAGAGATCCTATCTCTGGATTCAACATGAACCTGTGCGGGTGAGAGGATATTTATGAAGGTGAGGTGTTTTTATATCAATGACAGTTTAAAGAGCATTTCTCTAGCAAATGAAAGAAAGCTAGTGGGAAACTCAGATCGATACATCAGTCTTTGCCAAAGTAGAGAACTGGGGTGGGGTGGTAGATAGCAAATGTTCCCAACATCTCTTGTCATCCCCACTGTCACACAAAAGGTTAATTGAGTCTATTTTGGTTAATGAGTGGCAGGGTCTTTCTTGGCTTCTTTAGACCTAACCATCCATCAAGGAAATCCACCAGTACACTTTGAAATAAGATAAGGATGACAAATCATGAAAATGATAATATTAATGTCATTTGGAAAGATAAGATTCCCTACTAATAATCACTGACACTGAAGTCGCAATAGTTTCTACTTCCCTGTTGTGACATATCTGTATGAAATAACTTGTGTGGGGGGAAATGTGAGATTTTCTCCATCAGGAATTGATTGGATCTAGGGCTGTAACAACTAATTAACAATTAAAATAACTGCGGCAAATTAACGCACTCAATGCATTTCTATGGTCAAAATGAGTGAGCTGCTGCTGGAAAGGTGTGTTCCAAGCTGCCCAAAACGAGAAAAATTCTTTATTTTAAGCATCAAGCTAATGCATTAGCGTAAGGGTTAACATGGTTTGCCCTGTTAAGCGCTTTGACAGATGCGTGTGCTTTTTTAATGTGTGATATGTTTCCTCAGAGCAAAAATTTCATTTTACGGTTATTTCCCTATCTGTAAGAGTTACAAATTCACACAAATAATAGCGTGCAATTGAATATGAATTCAATGGAAAAGAAATGACAGTAACAGGTTACTGTGTCCAGAGTGAATGTGTGCGTTCCTAAGTTTATGTTTTCGTTTTTTTATATTTAAATGTAGGTATTTACACTGTCCTTTTGTTTTATATAACTTTTGCACATTCATAGCTCTTTTGCATACAGCATAGATACAGATATGGAATAGTGTGTTTTACCAATAAAACAATCAGGCTTTTTATCCTAGCTATCTATAACTATCCTAACTAATCAAAGAAATAATCGGTCAACTACTTAGTAATCAAAATAATTGTTAGTTGCAGCCCTAATTGGATGGTTGTGGTTTGCTATGTTTGTGATGTCATATGAGTGACAAGTTGTCCCGCCCTTGCACCGATGAAGACGTCATCAGAAAAGAGATTAAAGATTATGAGGCCACATACATTTTAAAACATGATGTAATAAGAAATATTGGAATATTGCCCAAAAATATATGATACATGATTCGTCAATTTTGATTTCATGGTGACCTTAAAGCCTCGATATACTTGTATATAAAATCAGGCCAAACTAAAGTTTGTTTAGAGCTTCGGGAGTTCAAAACAGCTTTCCAAAGCAAACTGTATATATATATATATATATATATATATATATATATATATATATATATATATATATAAAAAATAAAAATAAAATTGTATAGACCAGTATCGGTTGTCAGTAGTTATTCCATGTTAGGTAGGTGTGCTGTATGGCTCAACCTTCTGAGACATGGATAGCAAACATCCACAAAAAGCTACTATCAATTTTCTTAAAATGTAAACACCTATTATTATCAATGTTCACAACCATCTCAGTACATACTATTACATGCTAACAAACCCTGAAGGCTCATAGTTCATAGTCCTTGCTCAAATTGTCACGTGTGTGTGTTCTTTCCCCCCACCGTGGACTCGGTGGCGTTGAGTAATTAGCTTAATTTTTCAACTGAATGTGATAATTACTTTTGATAAATATTTGCATAATTGAACTACTAAGTGCCCCATGCTTTTTTTTTTTTTTTTTCAGGCACTCTACCCAGCCCCCCCTTAAAATGTCCTGGAGGTTAATGCTATTCGCCTGCACACAACGTTCCTCGCGGGTTCTGGAAAGCCATACAATGTTTTTGTGCAGAGAAGTATACATTAACAAGGTTAGAATAACAGACAAGGAATATATTGATAACTGTATACATTTTTAATAATAGATCATCTAAATTCTAATAAAAGTAACATTTAAAAAAAAAACAATTTTATGTGTGTACTGTATATGTATACTTATATACAAAAAACCTCAGTGGCATTCTACTAAGCCAAGAGTGCATAAAGCAGAGGCCTGGCTCTATTAACTGGAAATAATCTCATCATGGAATAACATTTCAGTTGCTCACAGGCTTAAAGAAGAGTGAATTAAAGAGATAGAGTGAAGGCAAGCTGAGAGGAAACCAAAACCAGTGTCTTTCTTCCTCCCCACACCTTTGTGATATCAATAATTCCTTATCTAAATGGATCCAGAGCCGCCCGTAACAGCTTTTTGATTTTGTGTGAGACCATGCCAGGCCTCATAAATAAATATGAGGAGAGGTGGGGGAATTCTGGGATGCTGTAGTTTACCTCATGGTGAAGGGGACTCTTGCTAAAAGCCCTGGCAGAAACTCTAGTCACGGCACAACACATCGGATACTACAGCCCAGTGGTGTGTGGAAGACTTCTGAAATGAAGAAACTTCCCTTACTATTTTTTTTTAAAGCTGTGTGTGTGTGTGTATATGTGTATGTATTTTACACATATACACACACATATACATATACATATACATATATATATATATATATATATATATATATATATATATATATATATATATATATATATATATATATATATATATATATATATATATATATATATATATACACACACACACACACACACACACATATACATATACACATATATACATACACACATATATATACACATACAAAAATGGATTAAAGCTACATTAGTTGACATAAACTAAGAACAATACTTCTAAGGGTTTTAATGTTAATATCTACATTTACTAAAACATTACAAAAATCACAAGTTGTATTTAAACAATTTAACATGAACAAACGATGAATCAATAATGTAACAAATCTATTGCTCGATGTCAATTTTAGTTAATACAATAACTAATGTTAACAAATGAAACCTTACTGTAAAGTGTTACCTTGCTACTAATAGATTATTTAGTGATTACATGTCTCATTACATTTTGTGCTGTTGATCTTCCCACTCAAATTTACTTCAGAGCACACAACTAGCCTTTTCTCCTCAAGAAAACATCCCTGCTAAAGCCAGATGACTGATGTTCATTAAAAAGACTTGTGCTGACCTAACACAGTGCATTCGCATTATTCTTACACAACATTAGGAGTGCAAGCCTCGACTAATCTACATATCCACACGCTCACTCGCACACAGAGACGATAACAGAGTGAACGAGAGACAAAAGGAGAAAGCCAGACAATTCGGGGGGGGAGACTTTTATTGTGAAACAGAGGCAGAGGGATTATTCTCCCGCCGCGCTGAGCCCAACGAGCCGTGATGGGTCCATCTCCAGTTCCTGACACACACAGCAGCAGTGTCTCAAATACTTCTTCACAACACACAGACACACACACACCCTAAACCTCCGCAAGCCAGTCGCGACCTGGCTGGAATTACGTAATGTTGCAGCCTGTGCGGTTGTTATACAGAAGGGAGGGATGGGGCGAGAGAGAGCGAGAGAGAGAGAAATGGGAGGCGGGAAGGCAGTGAAGCAAGAAGTCAGACTGATCTATTAGAGCTAATAATTACAATAATAAAACTGTAAAGATGCAGTCATCACCCCAGAAGAGTTGTGAACAAGCGTAGCCCTCTCAAGGTCAGACGAGACAGGGCCGCACTTTAACGGTTACCTGCTCAGAATCGCAGTGATTGCAGGTTTGAAATGTCCTTCTCATTCAAGGTCATTTCACCAAAACTAGCAAGTCACGTGACCTTGACCGTACCTGAATCACTGAACAGCAACTGGATTTGCGATTGCCATAGTGTGAAAAGACATTAAAAAGATTTGACTTTAACATTTTCTGAAGAAGAACTCTTAACCGTGGTTGCTAGTTTGTTGCTTAATTGTCAATAAGAATATTACATTTTAACCTCTACTATATGAGCTTGAGTATCTCCTTTATCGTAACATTTTTTCATCCTTCTTATCACCTCTTAGGTGAAAATCATGAAAGTGTGATAATTTTGCAAAGTAACAAAACGCCTCTCCTCAACATGCCGCATCGTTTGAATGGCCTCGCTCCTCTGTAATGTGAGAAAACAGCCAGATATGAACACAAAAACATTGGGATCCGTGCTGATAAATGATTTGAACAGGTCATCTTCAGAGTGGAACAATTATCTCCACCAACATTTAAATGCCTGTCAAAACATTCCTGAGACGGAGTGCTTTCAGGAAGACTGCTCTGACAAAAGGCACCAAAGTGCTGACAGGAGAGGACGAGGGAAACGTCAGCTTCTCTCATGTGACATTAACCCTGCCGACCCAAAATTACCTAGACAATTATTGAATAACAGCTACTGTCTCTCAAAGAGCAGCCTGCAATAATGACTGAGAGTATGTGATTTTCATCATTAAAGTCATTACGAAATTAAAATTAAGTCTATTTATTTGCTAAATAAATGACCCTTATCTTTTAAAACTCTTTCCCCAGCAACAATTTATTGAAATTGTTCTAAAAAACATAATACATAAAAACTGCTTGTGAAAGAACATTTATACATATATGTATACACAAAACATACATATACACATACATATATACATATATATATATATATATATATATATATATATGTACACACACACATATACACACACACACACACACACACACCTAAAGGATTATTAGGAACACCTGTTCAATTTCTCATTAATGCAATTATCTAAATACCCAATCACATGACAGTTGCTTTAATGCATTTAGGGATGTGGTTCTGGTCAAGACAATCTCCTGAACTCCAAACTGAATGTCACAATGGGAAAGAAAGGTGATTTAAGCAATTTTGAGTGTGACATGGTTGTCACGGGCCGGTCTGAGTATTTCACAATCTGCTCAGTTACTGGGATTTTCACGCACAACCATTTCTAGGGTTTACAAAGGATGGTGTGAAAAGGGAAAAACATCCAGTTTGCAGCAGTCCTGTGGGAGAAAATGCCTTGTTGATGCTAGAGGTCAGAGGAGAATGGGCCGACTGATTCAAGCTGATAGAAGACCAACTTTGACTGAAATAACCACTCGTTACAACCGAAATATGCAACAAAGCATTTGTGAAGACACAACATGCTCAACCTTGAGGCGGATACAACAGCAGAAGAGCCCACCTTGTACCAAAATTGGATAGTTGAAGACAGAAAAAATGTTGCTTGGTCTGATGAGTCTCAATTTCTGTCGAGACATTCAGATGGTAGAGTCAGAATTTGGTGTAAAAGGAATGAGAACATGGATCCATCATTTATTTATCCTTTATTTAGCCAGGAAAAATCATGCCTTGTTACCACTGTGCATGCTGGTGGTGGTGGTGTAACGGTATGGGGGATGTTTTCTTGGCACACTTTAGGCCCCTTAGTGCCAATTGGGCATCATTTAAATGCCACGTCCTGCCTGAGCATTGTTTCTGACCATGTCCATCTCTTTATGACCACCATGTACCCATCCGCTGATGGCTACTATCCAGCAGGATAATGCACCATGTCACAAAGCTTGAATCATTTTAAATTGGTTTATTGAACATGACAATGAGTTCACTGTACTAAAATGGCTCTCACAGTCACCAGATCTCAACCCAATAGAGCATCTTCGGGATGTGGTGGAACGGGAGCTTCGTGCCCTGGATGTGCATCCCACAAATCTCCATCAATTGCAAGATGCTATCCTATCAATATGGACCAACATTTCTAAAGAATGCTTTCAACGCCTTGTTTAATCAATGCCACATAGAAATAAGGCAGTTCTGAAGGCGAAACATTAGTTTCTAATAATCCTTTAGGTGAGTACCGTATTTTCCCGCATATAATCCGCAGACGCAGATAATCCGCACCCTCATATATCCCGCGGGTTTTGGGGGTTTGTGTAAAAAATCGTTGGTATAATCCGCACCCTCAGATATCCCGCACCCATGATTAATTTTTTTTTTTGTGCAAGTTCACGATTCGAATTTCGAATGTTGCTCGCATGATGTCAATTATCATAACTGTTCAGGCTCGGTACACAGTGCTTGTGCGCGAAATTCAAACAATAAGAAAACAAACACAAGTCAAAATCAGAAGAAAAATAAATGCTTCTCCCCCTGGAAGCATGTTGATCGGATGAGAAGAGCACGCTATCATGGCAGCACAGCCAATGACGTCTTCATGCATGATTGACAGGTCAGAAAGCCTATCAAGCGCCAGCTATCAGAGAGATAGACAGCCACTCACGTCTTCTTGCATGATTGACAGGTCAGACAGCCTATCAGCGCCAGCTGTAAGACTGACAGTACAGAGGCAGACAACCCGTGCAAGACAGAAAAACAGAAAGAAAATACCGCAAATTTTTTTTTATATTGAAATATTATTACGTGTAAAAAATTGGTGATATAATCCGCACCCTTATATATCCCGCACCCCCCCCTGCGGGGTTTGTAAAATCTGGTATAATCCGCGGGATATATGCGGGAAAATACGGTATATGTGTGTATGTATATTATATATAGGGTTAGGTATGTATATGTATATGTATATGTATATATATATATATATGTATGTGTGTGTGTGTGTGTGTGTGTTTTTTTTTCTATATTATTTGTTAATATATTTCATGACTGCTCAGTATAGTACAAATCCTGCTGAATAAAACCTAGGCCAACCGCAGATTATTTCTATCTGAATATGCCCATTTGATGCACATACTTTCTCAAACACATAAAAACAAACCTCTTTTCCCAGGTCTTCTCGTATGACCTGTCTGATCTCCTCCATACTGCTCTGAGGCGCTCTGCTGTGCAGGACCTTCAGTGTGCTGGTGTACTCCTCAGGCAGGAGGTAGTCCAGGGCTCCCAGGTGCTGCCCTACTTTAATGAAGGTGCCTCTGTTCATACAACACAAGTCACGGAGCCTCTCTGCCGAACGCCTGTGAACCTAAAAAAAGAAAAGAAAAAGTGTTTAAATTCTTAGTTACTTCATTTATAAACTCTCATGATTCTAATTTATAAAACTACTGTTCAAAAGTATGGGAAGAGCATTTTGTTTTATTTAGGAAATGCATCATTTCAGTAAAGATGCATTAAACTGATCAAAAGTGACAGAAAAGACCTTTGTAATGTTACAAGATGTTTCCATTTTAAATAAATCCTGTTCTTTTGATCTTGCAAATAATCAAAGAATCCTGAAAAAGTATCACCGTTTCCACAAGAATACTGAGCAGCACAACTGTTTTTAACATTAATAAAGCATTTCCTGAACATCATATCATCATATTAGTCAAATTTCTGAAGGATCATGTGACACTGAAGATGGAATGATGATGCTGAATATTCAGCTTTACCATCATAGGAACCAATTACGGTAAATTTTAGAATGAACTGTTCAAATAAACTGAATAATCACGGTACACATCTTACAAAAGGAAACAAAAAAGATAACATGGTAGTACTAGTATGTTGGCACTTATACAATGGCACTATATGATTACCCCATTAAAAAAGAATGGAATTACCATAGAATATGTTTGTTTTTTTCTGCTAGTGAGCAGCTTTGACCAAAATAGCAATTACAAGACAATTTAGAAGGCAAAACACTTTTATTAATTACCATATTAATTTGCTGTGAATTAGCAAGGAAAACATAAAAAATGGACAACTTAAAATAACCTAATTTTGATACATTGCCTGCATCATTGCTACCAGCAAAAAAAAAAAAAAAAAAAAAATCCTATGTACCCTCCCCATCATCTCATTTGTCTTAAATGCTGTTTAAATGGGACGTCAGTTTTACGGGGGTCTTTGTGGCGTCCCGTCCCGTCCCAACACCAGCTGGTAGAGTTGATAGTACTCTTGGAGGGACGTCCCTTTGGGAGTGGAGAAAATAAACTGCCGTGAAATGAGCTCTCTTAACCCTCTCACCCCGACAAAAGACAGTCTTTTGTGCTCCAAATGGGGCTGCATACGAAGCTGGTCGATCCGATTCGAATCATCCCTCAAAAGACAAAGTCCGCATGCACCTAATTATACCGGGTGGGGAGTCTATATATATATGCATGTCAGCATGTGTGTGCAGGGATTACACTGAGCCACAATAAACCGGAACAGTGTTCAGCATCTTAATTTAAAAAAATTGATAGAAATTATTGGCAGTTTTGTCAATTCATTTAATTTCCTATTTGATATCACAGACTTGTCTCTGTGAGCAAACACATTTGGTGACAAAAAAAAATTTCAGTTCATCACATTACATACAATAAATTACAAGTGTCTATATTTGCCCCTTATCGTTATTTTAGGTATACAAGAGAAAACTATTATTATAGTGCTGTTTACAATAATTCAAAGTAGTTTCATAGTTAACTTTGACAACCATGAAAATTCATTTCGACATTTCATTTTGCTTGGTTTATTAAAGTACAGTTCACATTAAAACCAAAAATTATACTGCAAAACAAACAAATACCACATTATTTTTTTGTATATTTAAGCATTTGCTTTTGGTTGGTTTGTTTTTATATAAATATATGTTTTAATACTCTCGCTATTTTGTGGATGGAGGGAAATCATGAAACAATGTACTTTACCTTTGGTACCGTGATCACCACCAGATTTTAGGGTCCTCTCTAACGTCTTAATTTAACCTCTGCGTGTGTTTTCCTTATTTCTTGAGTGCTTAACTCAGGCAACATCCCCCCCTCCGGTTCAAAAAACTTTGGATCGAGCTGATATTTCTGACAGGATGTCGAGGGGAGAGTAAACACACTTCTGTCAGGCAGGATTTGTTGTTAATCCTAACATGCAGTGGATGGGAGATTTGAAGGTTGTCCTATGGGCATTTTATGCTGCACTGTTCGAGCTCAGCGCAGCCGCCGCCACCAACGGCAGCCTAGGCCGTCCGGCTTTGCGGCGTGCACAAAACCCCATTTTCCGTGCCCGGAGAAGCCAATAGGATGTGACAGCTCGGAGATAATTACGAGGGTGATGAGA